>JAVIAB010000041.1:11514460-11846960 GCA_032433765.1 Megaustenia siamemsis | reverse complement strand
TTGTCAAATGTGTGGTATAACCTATGACACATAGGTACATATCTGTTTGTACCTATATGGCTATTTCTACTAAAGATCTTATAACGTTTATGACATTGCTTATTCGTTTACCTCTAACATTTTCCTATTACGATATAGCTTATAGTGTATTGTGATAATGTGTGTGATGATACTATATCGTGTATTGTATATTATAAATTTTCTTAAACTATCTTTACGACACATATTACAATTGCCGTAATATGTCGGTGGTGGAAGAGGGAGGGGGGTGGGGGGGGTGTCCTCATCACAAAACCTGCATAAGGGCCGATTTGACAAATCAATTGCCACGACCTTCAGACTCAGGATTTTTATTTCACCCCCCCCCCCCCGATATAAAAAAAATTATTTCTATCCCTGATCTTGAACACCGTACACGACTTTTCTCTCAGCGGGACAGTATTTTCACAACAAATCAATGCGCTCCTCATTATATTGTAGTAGACTCCGTCAATCATAGTTGTCTATGGATTTTTTTTCAGCGCTCCTAGAAATGTGATTTTATTTTTGTTTTCTTTTCTTTCGGTGTATTCTATTTCTCTATGAATCTGTCTACTTCTTCTTTGAGGTGAAACTTAAGAGCGTGTTTCCAAAAACTCCGGTCTGCAGCTTTGTCTTCCTAGGCGACAGGGTTTATGTTCAGAGTCTTCATGTCGCGTTTATACACACCTACGCATGAACTTTTTTGGCGCCTCCTAGTACCTTTACCATCTGCCAGTTGTCAGTAGATTATATCTTTTTTTTATGCGGCCATCTTACATACAGTGTCCTCTCAAAGACGCGAGCTTGGATAGAAAAGAAAGAGACAAGTTGATGCCCATGCAACATGTTTCTTCACTCCACGCAGCCGAGCGATCCAAAGGTCTAGGGCAACAACAATTTGGTGCCAACTTCACTGCAAGAGTTTCCAGAGCAATGTTTAAATCAACACTGAACTGCCTTAGGTTCTCCAGCTCCGGATGTTTCCTCAGTGTTTACTCCCGACGTCTAGTCCGTGAACGGGTACCCGTTAGACAAAAAGTAAAGTAAAGTAAAGTAAAGTAAAGTAAAGTAAAGTAAAGTAAAGTAAAGTAAAGTATCCCCGTCACGCCAAGTGGCGTATAGGGAATATGGCGTTAGTGACCATAAATTTTACAGACCTTCGGCACATGATTATACGAGGTAATGTGGTCAGTACTACGCCCGTGCCGCTTTACTTTCCCTGAGAAAAATCCGGTACCCATTAAAGCCTGGGTGAACCGGAAGTCGTCGGTTGGGATAGAATACTACGTCTTGTCCTTTATAGTCCAGTTCACTAACCACTGACCTATCACGGCTCCTACCCTTTAGACAGTAGGGGTTTATAATCAGAGTTGATCTGTTCCTAGATGCGTTGAAATTGTTTATGCTCACTACATACTATATATTTATCAATTAGCAGCAATGTGATAATGCACGTTGATACTTCAGTTAATACAACATTTACTCAATTATTATCTGATTTAATTAGTCTCCATGTTCACTAACAACTCAGACAGTGACATAAAATGTGCAGAAAATATTGTCACTGACCTCTATCTTGACATCCTTGACCGGTGAATAACTTATCACAGCCAGAAGTACATCCACCAGTACTAGGAAAACACTTCTCCTCTTTGTTTGCACAGTGACATTTGAATTCGCATTCTCGACCAAACCAGCCATGTGGACAAGAAGTATCTGCCGATAATATGGGAACGATGACGTTATAAACTGTAGCACTTACGTCATAATTGTCTTCTAATAATATAGTTTGGGATTAAGCACTGTCATTACCAATGAGTGTCCAACCTTAAAGGTTGTTTAATACAGTTAATATAAAAACACATCATATTACACATTGTTCATGTTAGGTCCATGATCAGGCATACAACATTGCAGTAATGTAATCTTTGATTTGCCTTCAGATTATTAGGTTTTGATAATTAATTACTTTCTGATAAAGTTTGTTGATGTGTTTGGTGAAAAAAAAGGAGAAACAGTAATCGGTGAATCAGGAACATGGGCGGAAAGTAGTTAACTTTTAACTCTCTGCTGGCGTGGGTATCATCATCATCATCATCATCGTGTGCCTTCTCCGCAACGAAGGTAGGCTACCATGGATCGCCATTCTACTCTGTTTCTTGCTTTGATGGTGCAGGCTGACATAGATTGACTTGTCCATCTTTTGATGTTACTCTTCCATGTTAGTCTTGGCCTGCCTCTGCCTCTTTTAACTTGTATTTTTCCTTCCAATATTACTTTTAGTAGGCTGTAGTGTCTTTTAACATGCCCCAAAAATTTCATTTTGGCGTGAGTATAGTAAACAACAATTAATGGCGATCCTACTTCATAAGTGAACCACAGAAACACACTCAATAATCTGACCACGTTAGTAGAAATTGATGAGGAAAGGTAAACACGCTACATACACGCTTTATTGTCTGTTTTGTTATTAGGATCCTCATCACTGCAAACTGGATAAATCAAGATGTGCTCCCATATCTCCCTCGAGGAAATACTAGAAAAATCCAGGCCCACGTATACGGCCCCCGAAATGCAGCCTGTGATCCACGTATTTGCAGGTTTCTGCAAAGTTTACCCGAGCAGAGACCATATTTATGACCTACTCTTTTCGATGTTTAACTACCAAGGTTTCTTTAACGTGCGCGAGTGTATGCATGAGCTCATGTTTATTGCCGTTATCTGAGAGGGCTAGACATCTCTCTGTCCAAAAGATCAAGGGTGGGTAACCTCATAAAAAAACCACGGATTAATGTTTCTTGCTGGGCCTAGATGTGTATAATAAACGAGTTTGTTGTAGTCAACAACAAAACAATATACATTTGCATGTGTGACAGATGTATACTTATTTAATATCCTTTAAAAGTCCAACATCACTTGTAGTAGTCGTTGATAAAGAGGAAGAATGGCATTCATTAATATTATTAAACTACGAGACGTGATCACGTGCTAGTTAGTTACTCTCAACATGAAGACGATAAAGGCAGGACCCGTAACTCTCCATGTTTGATGATTTACTTCTTGTATGTTTTGTTTTTAAGCTCATCGTTGAACTTGGATTATCTGTTCTCACAGTTTCGTATAGTCAATCTTTATTTCTGTTGCCACTCACTATGTCCTCATTGAAAGTCTGTCTTGGTAGTTTTGTTTCGTCTATACCGAGATACCTGCTCGACATACGTCCTTCGTTCTCTCTGTAAACAGCTTTATAAGTTGTCATGTTGGATGTCTTCCCTTATAGTGTCGTTTGTGTAAATTATATCCAATTTACGTTTATAGTTTTGAATATATTTATTTTCAAAGGGAAATCGTGCATTTAAAGCCGGAGTGGATTTCTAGCTCTTGCCTTAATATAATAGCACGGGTATCACACAAGAGCTGTTAGTCTGAGTTTAGTTTGACTCGCAGTATTTTTTATCCATATTGTGTTATATGTTTGTTAAAGGTACTTGTTTAAAACGCGATACGGGTCATAACTTCACTATGGGGGCCTCGATAGCCTAGTTGGGAAAACCACCCGACTAGATTACCGACGTTCGGACAACCCGTGTTCAATTCCCGCTGGGAGCAGTGTGAATTGTACTCGTGGTTGGAAAAAAAAAAAATACCCCCACGGTCGACCCAGCCGTTGGCAGAAATGGGTACCAGGGTATATTATCCTGGGAAGGTGAGGAATGTCGCTTCGCATCTGAGTTTCGATGCTTGAGGCTACACTATACAGAAATATCCGAACATTTCTGGATAGGCGGCCGAGCACATATGGGTGGAAACTCGCGTGCTAAGACGCCGGTTCAAGTCTCGTACTTTACCTTTACCTTTTAACTTCACTATATAGACAGTTCTCATCTGCGCCTGGTCATCGTCATTCTCTAATACTATGAATATACACATCTTAACTATTAGCCTTCTTTCAGATATCCACTACTTTGATCGTTTGATGAAGTGTTAAAAAATTATAGTAGACAATTGTGAAAATATTACTTTAAATAGTCAGACCCATCAAGTAAATATCCTGCGTCGCTCACAGAAGTTTTAGAAAATCAAGTCCTGCAATTTTACATCAACGAACAATGTGTTTTGTTGTCTTAACAAATGAATTTCAAACAACAGTCAATCTCTTGCAGCACAAATCTCCACGTTCTTGCACCACCACTTTTGTTGACTTTGTGATCAGGTCAACGCGACCTGTCAACCGCGGTCTCCGGAAATTAAAATCGAAACCACAGAGAATCGTTTGAATACAGAGTGCGGCAAAATTGTCCCTGGTCCTAAACCCGATGTCACAAGGCGGTCTTTTTGGAATGTCCCGACAACCGGAAGTCCAGACAAAACGTGAATGATGATGATGATGATGATGATGCGGCCGCCCGATGATTTGAGGTATTCTAGCGGATACGAACCGTAGAGTTCCTCCTCGTCATCCGCCCTTAAAAGGACGTTAAGTGGACGTAGTTACGTTGTGTTGAAGTTTGTAGAGTAACACTGTGATATCTGCGCCTTTCGGCCCAACACATCCGACTTCAGCCGACATTTTTGAGTACCGGGTTTTAAAAAACGTGAATTACTCTGATGGATTGACCACATGAGACGCGTGGGGTGTCTTGGGTTTTACTGTGTATTCCAATGAAATGTTGATAGAGAAAGATGCATGCGTTACATACAGAACTACTACCAGCAACAAACGTGTGGATACCGAGGCTGTGGCAGAAGTTATAATATGGCTGGTTAGGAGACCGACAACACAAGGCTTTATTCTGACTGACTCACAACACATACTTTGCCAGATTGACAAGAATATGCCCCACAGAGAGTGGACGCAACTATTTGACGTGCTTCATGTTAAAAAGCCAATACATTGCGAGTGGTACACGGGAGTTCGTGACAATGAGATGACCGACAGTTTTGAGACGTTTGCCATTGCTCAGGGGAACCTAGAAAAGGACATACAAGGCATTGGAAGGGCTTTTAGAGACCAGTTCTCACAGGACAACGAATAGAGAACAACCTACATGTTAAAGGATTGGTGGTATACGGCGTCAAGAAGTACGGACGAAGTAAAGGCATCCTCGGTGGAAAAGAGCATAACACGTTCTGCCAATACAGGACAGGAACAATCAGTAGAAAAGCGCATAACACATTCTGCCAATACAGGACAGGAACAATCAGTAGAAAAGAGCATAACACATTCTGCCAATACAGGACAGGAACAAACAGTAGAAAAGAGCATAACACGTTCTGCCAATACAGGACAGGAACAATCAGTAGAAAAGAGCATACCACATTCTGCCAATACAGGACAGGAACAATCAGTAGAAAAGAGCATAACACATTCTGCCAATCCAGGACAGGAACAATCAGTAAAAAAGAGCATAACACATTCTGCCAATACAGGACAGGAACAATCAGTAGAAAAGAGCATAACACATTCTGCCAATCCAGGACAGGAACAATCAGTAAAAAAGAGCATAACACATTCTGCCAATACAGGACAGGAACAATCAGTAGAAAACAGCATAACACGTTCTGCCAATACAGGACAGGAACAATCAGTAAAAAAGAGCATAACACATTCTGCCAATACAGGACAGGAACAATCAGTAGAAAAGAGCATAACACATTTTGCCAATCCAGGACAGGAACAATCAGTAGAAAAGAGCATAACACATTCTGCCAATACAGGACAGGAACAATCAGTAAAAAAGAGCATAACACATTTTGCCAATACAGGACAGGAACAATCAGTAGAAAAGAGCATACCACATTCTGCCAATACAGGACAGGAACAATCAGTAGAAAAGAGCATAACACGTTCTGCCAATACAGGACAGGAACAATCAGTAGAAAAGAGCATAACACATTCTGCCAATCCAGGACAGGAACAATCAGTAGAAAAAAAAACATCGATAGTTGCTGAAACGAGCAGAAGAACGGGTATGGTAAAAATGACTTATATGAATTAAATTATAGGTAAACCACCACACTGTTCAAAATACTGAATTGCAATGTTATTACTCTCTCTCTTTCTTTATCTCTATCCCTCTCCCTCTTTCTCTCTGTTTCCATCTCTTAATATTTTAGTCATTTTAGTCTTCTATATGTCTTGGGTTATACATAGTTATGATTCGTGCTTATCTTGCCGCCTAAGCTTTCGCAGATGTTGCTACTCCAACATAGATCAGGTCTGCCTAGAGTTCTGTGTGCCCCTCGTTTTGTATATGCCGAGTATGGTGTGATATTACTAGACGGTATCACTAGGCTTTCTCTCCAGGTAATCGGGTCATTTTATTTGCTGTCTTTGTATGTCATTAACATTAGTTCTATGCCAACTCTTATCTCAACGATTTTCATATCTTCATTCATGAGTTCAAAAATGGCCACATCGTTACCATTATGGTGTATGTACTCAAATGTATAATCTGCATAAACAGCATACGTATTTCGTGGTGGTACATGTTACGACATTTTTTGAAAGCAGAAGAGTGTGTTTTATTACCCAGCGCTGCATACCTTCCGTCTTTCCTTCCTTCCTTCATTCCTTCCTTCACTTCCATGCTTCTTTGCTTCCTTTCTCACTCTCTTCCTTCTTTCATTTTTTCTAGAAAATGTTTTCCTAGAAACTTGAACTCCTGCTGCCTCTCTGCCCCTCCTAGTAGAACTATGATGCCAGTATATTTCAACACATCCATCCAATGACGTTACACTCTTCTAACAAGCAGAAAAAATGAAGTAGGTGTGCACTTTGGAGACAGAACTATAAAGAGAGTACAATTTATAACTGAAATAGATAACCCAAACCGTGATGTGTCACAAAATGAATTGTTTATCGATACATAATACATACCTCCATATACTTCAAGTTCACAAAGAGTTAGACCTTTCATCTTGATTTTCCCGTCAAATTGTGTAGCTTCAATATTAATCATGTGTACATCTGAAACAATTGTATCTAGTTGCACCTTGTACACTTCACGGACAGTTGGCTCAGTATATGTGTGTCTAAACAGCTCTTTTTGGTGTATGTCGAAAAATCTTAGGATATTTCCTTTAAGTAAATGGAATAGGTCATCTATGGACAAAAAAGGAAACCAAATACATGTTATGTAAACAGAAAGCAGAAACTGTAAAGGAAAGAAAGAAAGAAGAGATGAAATACGCATATACTACGCAAATAAGGAAGGAAGAAAGAGAATGAGGGAGGAAGTGAGGATGGAAGGAAACAAAAGAGGAACGACAACTGATAGGAAGGAAAACACTGAGGGAGGCCAAAGATGGAAGGACGCGAGGAATGAAAGAAGGAGTAAGGAAGGAAGAAAAATAAAGAGTGAGAGGGAGGTCGAATAGAAAAAATGAAACAAGGAAGAGAATGAGAAAACAAGCAAAGAAGCATGGAAGTGAAGGGAGGAAGGAATGAAAGAAGGAAAGAAGAAAGGAAGGAAGGAAGATATGCAGCGCTGGGTAATAAAACACACTCTTCTGCTTTCAAAAAATGTCTCAAACATATACCAGCACGAAATACGTATGCTTTTTAAGCAGATTATACTATTGAGTACATGCACCATAATGGTAACGATGTGGCCATTTTTGAACTCGTGAATGAAGAAATGAGAATCGTTGAGATACATATATTACCAGATATGAAGTTTTAGCAATAATCAAACATTTTGACATTTGATGAATATCGCATTCCGCAATTATCTATGATTTTACAAAAGTGTTATCTTAGCATAACATTGTCCAGAATCAGTGGATATGAAATGGTGGACAACGAAATTCAAGAGAAACATACAGCTTTGAATTTCACCATAAGAATATAATTTATATCTTGAATGGTTTTCTCTCTATTCAGTCGATGTTGATGTCAGAATCTGAACAAATTTGGGGGTCCATCTAGTGCAACACAAACGTTAAACTAAGGGTAACAGAGAGTTGTGTACTTTAGCTGCTTCTATATGGGCATGAACGAGGGAGAACATCAGAAGAAATGGAAACTGTCATCATTTCACACAACCTGTCTGTGGAAAAGTGTTTATAATATTGTGAATAAATAAAATTTGAGAACTTCTGAATAGGACAGCCAAGAGGAGATGTAAACAGTGATAATAGGGAGAAATGATGTAGATGAAGCACTGAAAAGAATGAAACACCAAATATATAACTCTTTCATCGATTCTGCTGATTCCTCGTTTTATGGAAAATCTACTTACTGTCTGTTCTAATTACGTTGTACAGAGTATATCCAACTACTGTCATGTTATTTTTGAAAGTGAGGTTCAAGTTAGGAAAGTCTCCAAACGTCAGACTGCAAAATCCTGCATCAAAGTAACCATTGGTGTAACCATCAACAGCGGACGAAGAAGAATGTGATTTACGTGGAATTTGTAACGACTGGCTAGTCGTTTCTTTCAGAGCTACGTTCCGGCCTAAAATACAAATAAATTAAAATATACATTGTGACTATATTTTAAATACAAAAACACGAGCTATCAAATTTTTATTCTAATATAATTATCCCTATCTTTCTTAAGTCCTTAGGTTTTCTGGTCATTTCTTTTTATTCACTAACTTAACCTCCATCCCCCAGCTGAGCATCTAATGCCAGACCTGGACTCTATACTCAAGACAAACAGTTCGTCATTGAGATAACTGAGTACTTGCGTTATAAACATTCTTCTGCTTCTTCATGTTAGTCCCCTGTGGAGTATAGGTCTTCAACAAACACCTTCTAAGCCATTCTGGTTCTTGTTATTTAAAAATAAATCATTTCAAGTATTCCCCATTATCTTCATCTCTTCTTCCTCCTGTCTTCTCTAAGTATTGAGTTATTGAGTTATTTTCTAAGTATATTTTGGTCTTCCTCTGAGTCTTCTTCCCTGGAGATGCAATCAACAGGCTTGCCATGTATTACTCTCAGTTGGCTTCTACAGTACGTGTCCGATCCAGTAGCACCGTCTTCGTCGCATATTTATGTCCACTGGTGTTTGAATGATAAATTTAAAAAAGTAAAAGTATAGTGCCCCCGTCACGCCAAGTGGCGTATAGTGAATATGGTGTTTGTGACCATAAATTTTACAGACCAACAGCTAATGATTTTTGGGGTAATGTGATCGGTATTACGCCCGTACCGCTTTACTTTACCAGAAAAAAATCCGGTACCAATAAAGGTTGGGTGAACCTGGAAGCAGCCGGTTGGGATCGAGCCCTACCTCTCGTTGTTTGAATGATACTGTGCCAATAATTTTATCTTAGTAAAGTTTGTCCCGCCATGTCCATCTTTTTATTCTGCGCAAGCATTCATTAATGAAGGTATATTTCTTCGTAAATGTCACTGTTGTTTTCCATTTATCGCAACCGTATGGCAGGACTGATTTGGACTTCCGTCAATATGGCGGATAGGCGACATGGGAAAATTGAGGCACTGACTGAAAAAAGTGTTCCTTGTAGCAGTTTCCTCATATTCCAAGTCCGGATCTACTGAGTAGTAATCTGTTCACACGATGAGCTGTGTGTTCCATCGGGATGATATTTCTATATTCTTATTGCTTACCATGAATGATGATATCGTATAACGAAGGACATTTCAGACGCGTTCACTGTCGGTGCTATAATACGCCTTATGTCTTTTGACGTGTGCTGTGTTTGCTACTATGAGGGGACTTCAGCTGCCTTTCTTTGGATATTCGATGATATGCTAATACAGATGATACCTCTGACACGGGCAGTTAAGCAATTATGGATTCCCATTTTGCAATGATACTGGGGCCTTCGAATAACCATAACCATAATTAGAACTCATTTAACATTGAAGTTATTTTAATTTAAATTAATTTATTTTCATTCTCATACGTTTCCTAATTAAATAAAGCATTCATGGTTTTCCTATCCCTATTTTGGTATAATTATATCTTCCTTTCATATCAAGTGCTTTACTTAGTTCTGTTACACTTGCTGATGCAATTTATCTATATTTGTAGATAATCCACTAGTACGCGTTTTCTATGAACACGCCATGTATATAGCAATATATAAATAAGTATATTTCATTTTATAAAATTATAATATATTGTAGCTATCAAATTATACTACATTATTTCATTTATCAGATACAAATGAAAAGCAAGCAGTAAATCAAAGAGTAAACCTTGATAAAGGAAAAATGTTGAGTGCATGAGTTTCTGTAGCAGTGGGTGTAAGGTTGAGAAGGAGAGAAGGAGAGCAGGGGACAGTTGGAGTAAGTGGGGAAGCATATCACGGGAAATGGTCACGAGAAATATGAGTAGAATTGTGTTAAAGCAACCTAGTATAGCAGGAACACCATTAATCAGGCTGAGTGCGATAGAAGACCTGAAGTGAGATTGCCCAGTAGAGGATTTGACTTTCCTTGTATTGATGATGAATGGCCGAGCGGAAAGTATAGCGTTAGTAAATATTTTGTAAATAGTTTGACATTTAAGAGGGTTGCTGAATAAAGATTATGTGACCTATAAACACAAGTCTTTAGTGTGTAGCCATTTCTTTATTCCGGCAGTCGTTACACACGCCATGGCGCTGAACTGAGGTTGGGAGTTGCCGTGGGCACATAAAAGTCAACGAATCACAAATCCAGTACAGAACGGTCCAGCTTACAAGCGAAGAATGATAAGGGTACATTGTGTTCCTGACAGTAAACCTGGTCACAGATACGGTGACCGTCGAAATTTACAGCTGAGAAGGTTTGCAAGCGCGGGCTACCATAGCACGACTCGTTTAACATCATTATCATCATTGTGTAACTGTTACGATAGTCTGGGTTACGAGTAGACGATACCCGGGTTACAGACGAACAGCATCGATCTACAAAGATAACATCATTTTAACAACAGGGTTAACGGTTACAATAAATAACGGTTATATTTCTAGTAAAAGACATCTTCACTAATACATGTTTTAACAGTTCGAAGATTATTGTTAAACTGAAGCTTTTAGATAAAGTATTGTCCTGTGTGACCTTTAAACACAAGTCGTATGTGGTCTTTAAACACAAGACGTATGTGACTTTTAAACACAAGTCTTATGTGACCTTTAAACACAAGTCTTATGTGACTTTTAAACACAAGTCTTATGTGACCTTTAAACACAAGTCTTATGTGACTTTTAAACACAAGTCTTATGTTACCTTTAAACACAAGTCTTATGTGACCTTTAAACACACGTATTATGTGACCTTTAAACACACGTCTTATGTGACCTTTAAACACACGTCTTATGTGACCTTTAAAGACAAGTCTTATGTTACCTTTAAACACAAGTCTTCAGTGTGCAGCCATTTCTACATTTGGTCTCAATTTTTGACAATGGAAACAATAAAAATAGTTTTTCAATATGTAGAGCCAGTCTTAACATATGGATGTGGATCATGGACAATAGGACAATTGACAAGAAACTATCTGCAGTCTGTATAAATGTGGTTTTACAAAAGAATGTTGAGAATACCATGGACAGCTAAGAATAGTAATGAAAGCATTCTGAAAGAGGCCAAAGCAAAAAGAGAGTTAATTTCCAATATTAGGAAGAAACAATCATCAGTCCCGGTACTTGGTGATGATGATGATAGCGCTGTGTTATGGCGAACCTTACCTCCACTTATGTAAAATGAGCACAATGACTGGACACCCTGGCCTGATATAACAATTTGTTGAACTGTGTATTTCCAGTCGACGTAGACATCCATTGTATTGCCACTGACCATTTTCTTCTGTACATTCAATTTTGCAGTTGACGGGTCACCACTGGTATTCTTGTACGTGAAAGTTAAATTACTTAGTTGCGCTGTCGATAGTGTAAAAAGATAGTTTAACAAAATAGCTGAAGTTCTATATATATATATATATATATATATATATACTATGTTTATTTTCGAATATACATGGTACTCAACCTAATGATAATACTATACCTACTTCACATTTTTCATATGTCCCCTTATATACCCTTGTCGTCTCTAGATTGTTTCTTCCTTTGGGAGCAACTGCAGAATAACGATCTAGGACCAGCCCTCTACATAATTACTAGGGTTGAACGGCATTTATATAATTATTATTACAGTGCTTTTATTGTGGGGGGGGGGGGGTAAGTACCGTTACTCTACGTCAAGATTGTACAACTTCCACACTTTCAACATATCCTCTGATATGCCATCGCCGTCTCTATATCGCTTTTATCTTTGGTAACAACTGCAGCATGACAATCTTGGAGTAGCCATGAATCCACATATTTGCTTTGAATTAATTTAATGAGAGGAGGACCCACTATCCTGATGAACATCAGTGGAGAGGTTATCCATACAGGGAGAGATGGTCCAGAAGGAGTTACTACACAGTTCATTAAAAACACACCTTTCATGTTCACTATAAGTTACTGCACTTATGTACACAATCTTCTTGATAGAAAAAGGTAAGCCTAGGAATTTATATTCTGAAGATATTGACAAAAAACACGAACTGCTGCTCTTTCATTTAAGCGGAATTTGCGGGCTAACTTTCTAATCTCAGCTTCACCAAATGTCGGGTGCTTACCAAGATTTTCTGGCCAGTACTTAGAATCTAAAATCTTGGCACCTTCAGGTAAATCATCATCTCCTTTAAGCAGACGTATCCAAAAGTTTCTTTCAGACTTTACTAAAAAGCAGAACTTACTGAAGGGACGTGCTTGTCATTTGTGTGGAGTTCAATTCTTTTGAACTTCAAGTTCTCCTGACTTTGAAGAGACAAACTGCAGCATGGACCAGGATTTTCATTTCTTTCCTCATAAAGTTGAACTATATTTTTTACCTTCCCGTCTGCTTTGTACAAGTCAACACTTCTTTCTTGCAAACCCAGACTCAGTTAGCTAGTTCTTGGAGAGCATCACACATCCGGTCCATATAAAGAACAAATTCGTATGGCGTAATATTTTTTTAAGGTCCTCGTAAAGACAACGATCTGCCTTGCTTCTTCTGTTGACTTCTTTTGCCTTCTAAAAATCAGGGACGAGAGCTTCGAAGTCCTGCTACACCGCACACACAACGCGAAAGCAAAATCCAACCTACCTGGTGCTAAAAATTATATCCGTTTTCAGTAGTTGGAAGTTCTAGAGTGGCCTCATATTCCTGTAGCTCCCTAGCAGTTTTGGTGAATCATGATATGACCCATAACGTTTGTCCATGAAAGTCTTAAAGTGATTCACAACTACCACACTGCTCACTGTGTCACTAACTGACAGTTCAAGGCGATGGCTAGCACGATGTCAGAAAATAACACTAAGAAATGTTTCTTGCATTAGCTCCCTTACACCGTTACACACATAATAACACCACAGCAACATCACAAGGTACATACACTAAATACGCATTAAAGTAATCTGCAGAAAATCCTGAACACTAAAAGATGACAAATTATAAAGTTTAGAATTTACATAGCAGTTACATCGGATGATAATCTAGGAAAATAATCGCTGGAGTCGAAAGTCCAGGAAGAAGTACGCGAGCAATAATAATAAACATTGATTTGTTGCTCACAGTTGTGCGCAAGAGGTAACGATATTTTGTTTTGGAGTTCACTATATTGTCTATTAATGTTTTTTCTAATTTCATATGAGATATGGCCCACAATGTTAATGCGGATATTTAAGGAAGGTAGAATGAATCCCGCCTCTAAACCATTAAGTTCCTGCTAATTTATTTCATATTAAAAGTTGTTGATTAATTTTTCTACACAACTTTGTAATCAGCTCGAAACACGTTTCCTGTAATATCTTTGCTACGAGACAACGTGTTTAGGAGAACAGTTTCTAATGTTTCGTTTTTAGCTTCAGAATTGATTTTTTGGCTCGCTTTGTTCGCTCCCCTCTCCTTATAGTCGTCAATCTATTTTCTTAAAGACATTAGCTGTTGTGTCCGGGATTATCCAAAAGTGACATAGTCTACGACTTGACCACTCTACAGAAATTGTTATTCTCATATGTTTATTGATTGCCTGACCTCCATCACGACACACTTTAAAAAGTACACAAGTGTCGAACATTCGGGCCAGTTTTTGCCAGAATCTAAGATCCTGTAACCACATTGACCGTCTATATTTGGTTCGTGATACCCTTCACTGGGCGTATTTTTGGTTCTAGTTTTATGTTTTACAAGTTCATGGGGAGATTCCACAATGTCTACTTCTTCAGGCTTCCTTTCTTCCTCAATGGCTTAAAGGAACTATTTATTTTACTCATTGTGTACAATGATATCACAAACTATACGTATATTAATTCAACTCACGTAAAACCTTAACATCAACTGTCCACTGTTACATAACCGATACAATTATCTTGGGAGATATTGGAAACGAAAGCTGCTTCCTGTTTTCGGTTTTGTGAAAACTAAAAATCGAAAATAGGTCGAGAAATTACTATGGTGAAGTACATAACGCGCTTAAAAAAGCATATATATATATATATATATATATATATATATATATATATATATATATATATATATATATATAAACGTATGTATTTCTTTAAACTGTTATATTGGTAACGACTTAGTTTAGGGGCATACATTATTTAAGAAGAGTAACGTCCTCTTCAGAAAAGATTCCACTTTATATCAGTGTTTCTCAGATCTAGTTTTAGAAGACTCCTGCCTAACTCTAACCCAACAAATGAAATAAATCGCGTTTGTGAACAACATCCATAAACATAGAGTTAATTGTAAGTATTTCTGAACCACTGTAGTTTTCTTTGGACACGCACTAAGGGGAGATCATTCTAAAGAATGGCCCTAACTACAGTTGGTTACTATCCACTGTTAGAAAGAAGGAATCATCATTGTTGGTCATGTTATGAGGAGGAAACAATTAGAATATATTGAAACTGCTGGAATAATTGAGGGACGAAGAGATAGAGTGAAGCAAAGAGAAAAGATACTAGACTGTTTAAGAGAATGGCTAGACAGAAGGTCAACAACAGAGATAATAAATAACTATCGAGATCGAAAGTTGTGGAATGGCTTGATCACCTACGTCAGCGTTGGTACTTGATGATGATGATATATATATATATATATATATAAATGTGCGTACACTGGTAATATTTCAAACATCATCATCACGTGCCATACCGGTTGGCGTGGACGAAATTGTCCTTCCACAATCTTCTATCTAAAGTGCATCGTATCAGTTATGTTGTTGACTGTTTTCCATGCCATGACACCAAGCTATCCAGTATTTTATCTTTTTGTCGTCCGCGATCTCTCTTTCCTTTTATTTTACCAGCTGGAAACATATAATATAGTTTCAAACATATAATTATTATTAAATGAGGCTGTAGCAAGAACTATTACTTCAAGTATAATTAAAACTACTTCAAATAATTATTGCTACAGGAACCGCTATCAATATTATAATCATCATAACCTATACAGCATGTTACCACTCAACATTTACTGTGTAATCTTACTTTTCAATACAAATACATAAGAGCAATCTCAGTCTATTACTATGACAACTACTGTGGAACCAAGACACACGACAATGAAACGGACTGAGATTCATAAATGACTGCGCACAGAATAAGTCATTGACCTAAATTTGGATGATACTCACTCTCTATTGATAGCTTTGCAAACAGCTCCTGTGATAACTTTGAGTACATACTAATCTGTCACTCAGAACAGGTTGGAATAGAATGATCATTATCATGCACCATACAGGTTGGTGTAGGCGATAATGTCATTCCACAATCTTCTATCCACACTGCATCTTATCAGTTCTGTTGTTGACTGTTTTCCATGCCATGACACCAAACTATCCAGCATTTTCTCTCTTTGTCGTCCGCGATCTCTCTTTCCTTTTATTTTGCCAATTGTAACCAAGAATTCCAACTTTCCTCTTCTCATGATGTGCCCAAAAAATGTTGATTGTTACTTTCTAGTGATTTATAAAAGCTTCCTTTTTGTGTTGGCCTCTTTGAGAACTCCCTCATTTGTCTTTTTAGCTGTACTCTGCTGTAATATAACAGGGGAGACAATCTAGGGCCTAAAATGTCGTACTTAAGTTGGCTATGTCGCTGCTTCATGTCAACGACAATACCATTTTCTTCTTCTTCTCTCCTTCCACATTTGTCTTTAAGCGTCGAGCATATATAAGTTGTTGTCATTTGCTCTTACGTTTGCTTTTGTACTCTTTATATTTTCCAGTGTTTCTAATATTCAATCAATCCATCTTTTGCTCTTCTGTTTGCTTATGTAGCTGTTATGCTTCCTAGTGTTTCTAATATTCCATCAATCCATCTTATTCGTGTTCGGCCTGGGAGCTGATGATCTTATTGATATATTTTTGTGATGTAGTTTGATATATCTGCTATATCACGTTGCCAATAAATGTATTTGGTGGTTCTATATGTATTCAATGGCGCGGATTGTTCTAGAAATTTGCTCTCTTCTTCATTACTGATCTTAATCTTTTAGATTCTTTCCTGTCATGCGTCTTCCAAATTGCATATCAGTAGAGGTTATTTTTTGTATTGTTCTTGGACCCTAAAACAAATAATTTGTTGGGAGACTAGAGAAGACTGAGCGGATACTGCAAATATATTGTTTACCTGTAGTTAGTTCAGGCAAAAATGTCATTTCAGTAAATGAAAAACGACTTATGGAAAAAAAAAATTATATCAATGTAAATAGACGTGAGGTAGAGAGTCCATCGGTGGTATGTACAGCAAATTCTGGCCTATAGAAGCGAATCATGGAGAAACAAATGAAAAAAGAAAAAAAAAACAACAAATGAAAAGACGACTAGATGCAACATAGATGCGATTTCTTAGAAGAAAGTTGACAGTTCCATGGACAGCTAAAAAGACCAATGAGAAAATTCTCAAAGAGGTCAACACAAAAAGAAAGCTCCTAAAAAAACATCAGAAAGAAATAATAAAAATTTTTTTTATGAGAAACGTTGAAATACTTAGTTACAACTTGACAAAATACATTGAAAGGGAGATCGCGGACGACAAAGAGAGAAAAATACTGTATAACTTAGTGTCATGGCATGGTAAATAGTCAACAACAGAGTTGATACGATGCACATTGGATAGAAGATTGTGGAAGGACATGATCGCTACCCCAACTGGTATGGCACATGATGATGTAGATAGTTATAGCTCATGTCAATTAGTACATTGTTGTACAAGCTATACCTTTGTGGTGTACTCATTTTAGTACTATATCATTTTTCAATTCTATTCTTCTAAATGTGTATACACTTACTGGCATCGTTGACATATATACGGAACCATGTAGTAAGATAAGGAACAGCCCAGGCCACAGTTACTTCATAGTTCAAGTAATTAAGACACGTTGTTTCATCGCCATCAGTTATGGTTTCCAACGCCTTGTCTCGTTTAATGACTGTGTCGCTATTGGCTAAGTCCACTGTACAATTAAAACAATGACATTTTAAAATTATGTGTGTGATTTTATTTTACCCTTTAGCTTTTATCTCCTACCTAAGTCCCTAGAGACTAGGAATTGGATGTTCCGTTTTCCCTGACAGCTGTGTGCATAGGGGTCCCTCGCAGCACTGGCAGATAACTCCGTCTTCGGGGGTACTCATATTTTTTTCCGTCCATGAGTAACTGACGTTTCAAGCCAGGCCTCGCTGCTGGGAACCAGGAGTGGTTGCCGCAGAGAGAAATCTAAAAATAAAAATCCCAAACGGTGCTTCCGAGATTTGAATCCACTTTTGGGATGTCAAAACGTGTTCATTGTAGAGAACACTTTCTTCACTAAAGTGTTACTTCTAACAATTTACAGGGACAGTTCAGTGAGCTTAGCTTCATTACTTCTAGCAAGACACAAGGACAGTTCATTAAGCTTAGCTTCATTACTTCTTACAAGACAAACGGACTGTTCAGTGAGCTTAGCTTCATTACTTCTAGCAAGACACAGGGACAGTTCAATGAGCTTAGCTTCATTACTTCTAGCAAAACACAAGGACAGTTCAGTGAGCTTAGCTTCACTACTTTCAACGAGACACAAGGACAGTTCAGTGAGCTTAGCTTCATTACTTCTAGCAAGACACAGTGACAGTTCAATGAGCTTAGCTTCATTACTTCTAGCAAGACACAAGGGCAGTTCAGTGAGCGTATCTTCATTACTTCTAGCAAGACACAAGGGCAGTTAAGTTGGCGTAGCTTCATTACTTCTAGCAAGACACAATGACAGTTAAATGAGCGTAGCTTCATTACTTCTAACACGACACAGTGACAGTTCAGTGAGATTAGCTTCATTACTTCTAGCAAGACACAATGACAGTTCAGTGAGCGTATCTTTCATTACTTCTAGCAAGACACAATGACAGTTCAGTGAGCGTATCTTTCATTACTTCTAGCAAGACACAATGACAGTTCAGTGAGCGTAGCTTCATTACTTCTAACACGACACAATGACAGTTAAATGAGCTTAGCTTAATTACTTCTAACAAGACACAGGGACAATTCATTGAGCTTAGCATCATTACTTCTAAGAAGATACAAGGACAGTTCAATGAGCTTAGCTTCATTACTTCTAACAAGACACAGGGACAGTTCAATGAGCTTAGCTTCATTATTTCTATCAAGACACAAGGACAGTTCAGTGAGATTAGCTTCATTATTTCTATCAAGACACAGGGACAGTTAAGTGACCTTATCTTTATTACTTCTATCAAGACACAATGACAGTTCAATGAGCGTCGCTTCATTACTTCTAACAAGACACAATGACAGTTCAATGAGCTTAGCTTCATTACTTCTAACAAGACACACTGACGACAGTTCAATGCGCTTCGCTTCATTGCTTCTAACAAAACACACTGTGTCAGTTCAATGAGCTTAGCTTAATTAATTATATCAAGACACAGGGACAGTTCATTGAGATTAGCATCATTACATCTAACAAGATACACGGATAGTTCAATGAGCTTAGCTTCATTACTTCTAACAAGAATCAGGGACAGTTCAATGAGCTTAGCTTCATTACTTCTAACAAGAATCAGGGACAGTTCAATGAGCTTAGCTTCATTACTTCTAACAAAATACATGGGCAGTTCACCGAGCTTTAATTCGTTACTTCTAGCAAGACACAATGACAGTTCAATGAGCTTCGCTTCATTACTTCTAACAAAACACAGTGTCAGTTCAAAGAGCTTAGCTTAATTAATTATATCAAGACACAGGGACAGTTCATTGAGCTTAGCTTCATTACTTCTAACAAGACACAAGGGCAGTTCAATGAGCTTAGCTTCATTACTTCTAACAACACACAAGGACAGTTCAGTGAGCTTAGCTTCATTACTTCTAACAAAACACAGTGACAGTTCAGTGAGCTTAGCTTCATTACTTCTAACAAAACACAAGGACAGTTCAGTGAGCTTAGCTTCATTACTTCTAACAAAACACAAGGACAGTTCAGTGAGCTTAGCTTCATTACTTCTAACAAAACACAGTGACAGTTCAATGAGCTTAGCTTCATTACTTCTAACACGACACAGGGTCAGTTTAATGAGCTTAGCTTAATTAATTATATCAAGACACAAGGACAGTTCAATGAGCGTTACTTCATTACTTCTAACAAGACACAGGGGCAGTTCAATTAGCGTTACTTCATTACTTTAACAAGACACAGGGGCAGTTCAATGAGCATAGCTTCATTACTTTTAACAAGACACAGGGACAGTTCAGTTAGCTTAGCTTAATTAATTATATCAAGACACAGGGACAGATGAGTGAGCGTAGCTTCATTACTCCTAGCACGACAAAAGGACAGTTCAGTGAGCTTAGCTTTATTACTTCTAAATGTGGAATTTTTTTTTTTTTTCAGAGAAGAATGTAATAATCTCACCCCATTTTGACACAATGTATTGCATTTTGTCTATTCCTGTTCGGCATTTATTCTGGCGTCACATACTGTTTCAAGAAATATTAAAAAAAAAAATAAAAATTGTCTTTATCCCAGTCAATTTCATCGAAAATTAAAGGAAACAAATACGCAGTTTCTTCAAGTTTTTCGCTTTTTAGAGGCGATCTCAATAGTAGACATTCCATGGTTTTGTTTTCTTTTGAATGAACAAACCAGCATTGAGGTATTGAACGGCAGTTTTATAACATTCACAAGAAACACTGAGATATTGAACAGTAGTTTTATAACATTCACAAGAAACACTGAGATATTGAACAGTAGTTTTATAACATTCACAAGAAACACTGAGATATTGTACAGCAGTTATATAACATTCACAAGAAACACTGAGATATTGAACAGTAGTTTTATAACATTCACAAGAAACAATGAGATATTGTACAGCAGTTTTATAACATTAACAAGAAACACTGAGATATTGAACAGCAGTTTTATAACATTCACAAGAAACAATGAGATATTGTACAGCAGTTTTATAACATTAACAAGAAACACTGAGATATTGAACAGCAGTTTTATAACATTCACAAGAAACACTGAGATATTGTACAGCAGTTTTATAACATTAACAAGAAACACTGAGATATTGAACAGCAGTTTTATAACATTAACAAGAAACACTGAGATATTGAACAGCAGTTTTATAACATTCACAAGAAACACTGAGATATTGTACAGCAGTTATATAACATTCACAAGAAACACTGAGATATTGAACAGTAGTTTTATAACATTCACAAGAAACAATGAGATATTGTACAGCAGTTTTATAACATTAACAAGAAACACTGAGATATTGAACAGCAGTTTTATAACATTCACAAGAAACAATGAGATATTGTACAGCAGTTTTATAACATTAACAAGAAACACTGAGATATTGAACAGCAGTTTTATAACATTCACAAGAAACACTGAGATATTGTACAGCAGTTTTATAACATTAACAAGAAACACTGAGATATTGAACAGCAGTTTTATAACATTCACAAGAAACACTGAGATATTGAACAGCAGTTTTATAACATTCACAAGAAACAATGAGATATTGTACAGCAGTTTTAAAACATTAACAAGAAACACTGAGATATTGAACAGTAGTTTTATAACATTAACAAGAAACATGAGATTTTGAAAAGCAGTTTTATAACATTCACAGGAAACACTGAGATATTGAACAGCAGTTTTATAACATTCACAAGAAATAATCAGATATTGAACAGCAGTTTTATAACATTCACGAGAAACGCTGAGATAGTGAACATCAGTTTTATAACATTCACAAGAAACACTGAGATAGTGAACAGTAGTTTTATAACATTTACAAGAAACATTGAGATAATGAACATCAGTTTTATAACATTCACAAGAAACACTGATATATTGAACAACAGTTGTATACAATTCACAAAAAACAATGATATATTGAACTGCATTTTTATAAAATTCACAAGAAACACTGATATATTGAACAGCAGTTTTATAACATTCACAAGAAACAATGAGATATTGAACTGCAGTTATATAACATTCACAAGATACACTGAGATATTGAACTGCAGTTTTATAACATTCCCAAGAAACACTGAGATATTGAACAGCAGTTTTATAACATTCACAAGATACCCTGAGATATTGAAAAGCAGTTTTATAATATTCACAAGATACACTGAGATATTGAAAGCAGTTTTATAACATTCACAAGATACACTGAGATATTGAACAGCAGTTTTATAACATTCACAAGAAACAATGATCTATTGAACATAATGTGTATACAATTCACAAGAAACACTGAGACATTCTTTTGTCGAGTAGGACCCATCTTCTTCTATAGTTGACAGAAGTTGATTAACTGTTGATGGAGTGAACGTTTCCTCTCTCCAACAGTTAAACTGTTTCAATTATACTTGACAATAATATGTAAAACTCTACTGCAGCTATATCAAATTCTTCAATTATTATTATCGCATCATTAAAAGTGGCAAAGTTGCTTAATTTAAATTCATCCACTGGACGGTTCAACTAAACCACATCTTTAACATCACTGGACACTTATCTTCAGAGAGATGAATGATTTAAGTGCAGGTTACATAAAAAAAATTCTTCTGATTGCCGGTAGTAAGGAGAGCCAAAGTATATTGTTGTAGCTCAGTATAGTTTTTACATTCCTTGAGAGCAAATTCATAGAACTCCGTATATATGTCCATTGTTACAGGCATAAACTGTATTATTCCACAATTAGGTAGAAACAATCATCAATTTGTGGTCATGTAACGAGAAGAGAACAGCTGGAATATATTGTAACAACTGGGAAAGTTGAGGGACAAAGTGATAAGAAAGGACTGATTAAAAGAATGGCTTGGCAGAAGGTCAACAAATGAAAAAAACATGTCTGTCGAGATCGAAAGTTGAGAAGAGACATGATCACCTACGGCAGCAGGCCTTGCACATGATGTTGATGATAGTACAGTCATCATCAGCATCAAGCACGAATGATAGCCTTTATCATCTGCTGGCGTAGGTTATCTTGTCTCCCCACAATTTTGAATCTCGACAATTACTTATTATTGTTGTTGTTAATCTTCTTGTCAAGTCATTGTCTTAAGTTTCGTGGTATATTTTCTCTTTGCTTTCCTCTGTCTTTTCGTCCTTCAATTTTCCAAGATTTCACAAGGTATTCGAACTCTTATCTTTTACATGGCCAAAACATGATGATTGTTTCTTCCTAATATTGTAAATTACATCACTTTTTGTACTGGCCTCTTTCAGAATGTTTCCATCACTCTTCTTAGCTGTGCATAATATTAACAACATTTTTCTGTAAAACCACATTACTACACAATCCAGCAATTTATTGTCTGTTCTATGCCAGTAAATATGTTAAAATCGCCATAAACCTTCGCAACTATTTCATTCAATTCAAAAAGTTTTGTGAATAACAGTAGACGGTTAAAAAGGGGTTAAATTAGACACGAGGAACTGAAACATCTAGAGGGATACCACGAGTAGAGTATTGAAGTGAAATGGCAGTAGAAATAATATGGATTTTAGTGATGCACATGATATTGGTATATGTATAGCATACATTATATAATATTAATGTATTATTGTGTATAAATAAAATGGAATAAGATGGTGTATATGTATGCTTGTGATATTAATTGAGCACACATTGTAGTACGTGATAACTATAAACTGTAATACAGTGATATAGTATACTCAATTAAGAAGAAGATAGAAGAAATGAGGAACTGGGAGGAGTAGAACAAGAGGTAAATATGTGGCAGACAATAGAAAAAATGCGGGATGAAACCAAATATAAATGTAATAGATTGTAATGTAAACAAATAGAAAAAATCAGGCATTCCCCATTATGGTGTTACACCAAAAAGGAAGAACAATAAAAATAAAAAAGGACAAAGAAATAGATTAGTATATTATCGGATCGCTGACGACAAATAAACGTATACTAGATAACGTTGTGTCGTTGCACGGTAAACAATCAACAACAAAACAGTCGTGATGCACTGCGAACAGAGTGGTGTAGGAGAACGTATTGCTAGCGTCAGCTGGTATGTCATACGATGATACTTGTTCTTAACACAAATATGTATTATTTAAAATTCCATAAGGTGTTGTTTCTCACCAGATTCATTGCAGACAGGTACCGATAATATTATTAATTATTTAGTAGACGTGTTAGTGTAATAGGATCACATATTTATTTGTGGTAGCACATTCTAGGAACTTACCATATTGACAAGCTGGTCCAAACCATCCTCTCTGACACTTAGCCTCACCAATACATTCTCCAGTGATGACATCACAAGTGCCGTCCGTGCAGCGACACTTGAACTGACAGCGTGAGCCAAACCAATCCTTCTCACATCCTAAATAGCACATATTATTAGAGTCATGTTAGACTTGGTTCCAAGAATTTAGGCTGTTGATGTTTACTATTTACATCCAGATTAAAGCAGATGGAGGTCCCCAGGAGGTCGAAATCTTGAGACCTCAGGTTAAAATGATCCCTAAGTGGCTTTTAATGTTATCAAATATCAGTTTGAAGGAAAAAAAATAAGTTAATACACAAAACATTTTTTTTTTCGTTTTGTGAGTTATCGTCACTGCAGACATGGCGTTTCCATATCTTCTATGCCCTCTCACCACCCTCCCATTCCAATAGGCAGTGAAAGGTTTGCACACCGATCGTTCCTGTGATTTATGTGAGTTATTCGTTTCCTTCCACTGAATGAGGATTACCTGGTCAAGGATGTTGAACTTTGTTCCGCGGATGTAGCTCTTGCATCCAGAACATTATCTGAGGTGACCAATTTTCGTCTTCTGCAACAGGTTAGTATCAACACCATAAACTAAGTATTTAAACAATGGCCCATGAGGGCCTGTCAAAGTTCTAGCACTTTCTGTTTTCGCAGGAAAGTTTTAACACCGCCGGAAACACGTGTAAACACATCCAGTCGAATGTCCATGAAAGTGCGTCCAACGACCAGTATTTCTCCTGCACGAGACACAACCTTAGTCCCTTCCTCTTTCGAATAACAGCGGTGATGACCTTGACCTCACTATCGAGTCCCCACGATCTATGTCACATGAAAAACTCCCTTGTTGAGCACAGCTTCAAAAGCCGGTAGAAGAAACGTGTTTCCTTAAATGACAATACCAGACGTCTCAGAATTCCGAATTAAGTCAAAGAAATTAGTTTCTCGTCCCTGGAAAATCAGTGTCCCCGGATTGTCTCCAGATATCCCCGGATTTTCCAAGTTCATAATTTGTATTGTTTGAAGCAAACAGTAACATTCTTGACTATTATACTGACCATTTTTATGACTATACCAGTGTGTATTTATAGCTTCTGTCCGTTATAGTTCATTAACAAAACTATGGAATGTACACTATTGAGATCGCCTCCAGAAAGGGAGAAACTTGAAGAGACTGCTCAGTTTGTATCTTTACATTTAGATGGCCTTGACTTGAATGAAGATCATTTGTTGAACTAAATCTCTTTCTTGACACAGTATATGACGTCAGAAATAAAATAGCGATGAGGAATGAAGGAAATGCCACGATTTGTTCAAAATGGGTGAAGGTTTTAAATATTTCTCTGACAAAAACAGTATGACATTAACAGAACTACCGGAGGTTCACTGCACTGTTCATGTGTCTTCCTGGAGGAATTGCTTCAATGGATAGAGTTGTCTCTTCCTGGAAGTAATGCTTCAGTAGAGAGAGTTGCCTCTTTCCAGAAGTAATGAGTTGCCTCTTTCCAGAAGTAATGCTTCAGTGGATAGAGTTATCTTTTCCAGGAAGTAATGCTTCAGTGGAAAGAGTTGTCTATTCCTGGAAGTAATGCTTCAGTGGAGAGAGTTGCCTCTTTAATAAAAATGATGTTGACATCATATAAGTCGATTATGAGTTTAAGAACTGCTCGAGCCAAGCGTGTCATCTTGGTAAACTTTAAAAAGACCTGCCAAGAATGTGCCACAAAATTGCTATCCAGAGAAGTCCTGCTGAAGTAAATTAACTTTTGAGAAAAGTACAGACAGAAGTGTAGACTGTAGAGTCTACTGTAGAGTCAAGTGAAATAGAGAGAGAAAGAGAGAGAGAGAAAGACAGAGAGGGAGATGGAGACATACAGATAAATACAGGGTGAAGGTCATATAAAGAGTTAAAAGGAGAAGGGAAGAATTAGAGTAAGAGGCCGGGTGAGAGAAGAAATGACAGGAAAGCGTGAAGAGTATGAAAGTTGTGCTGTACGAGAATTGTATGAATCATGTGACAAAGTGGACAGGTGAGAGGAGAATGTGAAAACAAGTCAGTTACGAGCTAGCGGTGGACGGAACAGGAGGTCCTGCCGAAGGGCGTCAGCCTGGGTGGCTGGCAACTCTTGAAAGTGTTGTACATAAATTCGTTTGATATTTGTTAGTGAGATGTATGTGCAGAATTTCGTGTGATATTTGTTAGTGAGATGTATGTGCATAATTTCGTGTGATATTTGTTAGTGAGATGTATGTGCAGAATTTCGTGTGATATTTGTTAGTGAGATGTATGTGCAGAATTTCGTGTGATATATGTTAGTGAGATGTATGTGCAGAATTTCGTGTGATATTTGTTAGTGAGATGTATGTGCAGAATTTCGTATGATATTTGTTAGTGAGATGTATGTGCAGAATTTCGTGTGATATATGTTAGTGAGATGTATGTGCAGAATTTCGTGTGATATTTGTTAGTGAGATGTATGTGCAGAATTTCGTGTGATATTTGTTAGTGAGATGTATGTGCAGAATTTCGTGTGATATTTGTTAGTGAGATGTATGTGCAGAATTTCGTATGATATTTGTTAGTGAGATGTATGTGCAGAATTTCGTGTGATATTTGTTAGTGAGATGTATGTGCAGAATTTCGTGTGATATTTGTTAGTGAGATGTATGTGCAGAATTTCGTATGATATTTGTTAGTGAGATGTATGTACAGAATTTCGTGTGATATTTGTTAGTGAGATGTATGTGCAGAATTTCGTGTGATATTTGTTAGTGAGATGTATGTGCAGAATTTCGTATGATATTTGTTAGTGAGATATATGTGCAGAATTTCGTATGATATTTGTTAGTGAGATATATGTGCAGAATTTCGTATGATATTTGTTAGTGAGATGTAGACCAGGTCGAGACGAAGAAGGTTGTCCAGTCCAGCAGGAGACCACTGTCTCTCAGAATAAGTAGTGATTAGTCAGTACTGAAGTATCCAAGGCCCTT
The DNA here is from genome assembly GCA_032433765.1 of Megaustenia siamemsis. Classification (NCBI taxonomy): domain Eukaryota; kingdom Metazoa; phylum Mollusca; class Gastropoda; order Stylommatophora; family Ariophantidae; genus Megaustenia; species Megaustenia siamemsis. The sequence continues at coordinate 11,820,170 of JAVIAB010000041.1, read as the reverse complement.
GAGAAGGGACGATGTTAGATAGTAACCCAGAAATAGGTGGGTACTACAGCCAGTTAGCGTAGTGATAGTTTTTGTTCTACAATGCCGTGTGATTCGGCGAGAACCTGGCAGAAGACGAGGATGTGTGTAATTCGGACTTGGTAAGTAAGAAACTCACCTACTTGGTTAATATATGTGTGAGCTGGTTCTGTTAAACAATTCAAGTCTTTATCAAGTTAAATCAAGTCAATTGTCATTTAAATGGAGCGCAAGAGAGTCAATGTTGTTCTTGTGCAGGCAGCGAGATTATTGCTGAAGAGACACAAGTGTGTGTCTTAGACAAGTAATTGTAAATTTTAAGTCAAGTCTTTGTCAAGTTAAATCAAGTCAATTGTCATTTAAATGGAGCGCAAGAGAGTCAATATTGTTCTAATGATGGCAGCGACATTGCTGCTAAGGAGACACAGATATGTGTCTTAAGTGAGAACATGGTCAATTTAATGAGTGCAAATGATCATCAATATGTTTGTTCTGCTGGCAGACGCAGAGCGGCCGGAATAGCCCAGGTATTTGCCAGTATTCAAGTGTGATAGACTAGTGTGAATGACAGATTAAATTGTTCATGTAAATTGATGATATTCACAGAGCTGCTAGAACACTGATTACAGACGTAATTGAGTGGCGGCAGCGATTACAATAAAGTTCTTCATTTGTTCTAATAATGAGTTTTGTCGATGTGTTGCAGTTAGTAATTGTCATACGGCTTTGTGAAGAACGGATTGCGGTTGTCCATTTATTATCCACGACACGAAGTACTACTTAACACAGCACAGTCATTCATGCCTGATCTGTGGTGGTCAGCTGTGGCCGAACTAGGCCAGGTCAAGTTGTCATGCATGATCGCCTCGTTGCATCGAGGGAGAAGTGGCAGGCGTTACACGGCGCGAAGGCCTTCATGTAAACATTGAGGTATTACGTTCACGGCAAGGCGACAGGCGTTGGCGACCACGGGAGAGTTGGGCGCTGACTTCTAATAAATAAGTAAACAACGTGCATCTATGCATCGAAACATCAATATCAATATTGCATCTAATCAATATTAAGTCTAGTCATCATCACTTATCTGGTACACAAGTAGTGTGTGAGTAATTTAAGTAGAATTTCATCTTTTATATTGTAAATATAATGAGTATCTACATTCTATAAAACATGTCTGAAACTATATAACTGAATGGCAGACTAACATTAGGTACATTTACACGCAGTTTTTGTAATGTTTACATTTGCCCACCGGATACTGTGGACAAAATCTGGTAACCTTATCCTATGAAAGTTCACCAAGACAAAATATATCTGACATCTGACGTAGAAATCGTCTGGGAAAAAAACGTCCCCACAGAGTGAACGTGCAACTGCCATCCGCCATTATAGAACCGCAATTCAATTCAATGTTATCCTTCGACGACCATTTTTTCATCAGTTTTATCTCCCAATGGTTCGTTCACCAGCAGTGACTGTGATTATGAGACACTCATTAATTATTGACGCTGTCAGAACATTTGGGAAGGTTGATCTCACCATATTTTCAAAAAAATGAGTCTACAAGATTGCGATGTTTCATGACCTTCATAATCTGACTGTGATATGACGTTTCTTACAATGAACGGTTATTGGTTATTAGTTATGGAAGGCCTCGGTCTCACAGCAAACGAATTAAAATCCATAATTGCTCAACCACCCGTGCCAGTGGAATCATCCGAATTACTAACTCATCTCCCAAACAAAGAAAGGTAACTGTAGTCCCCATCGCAGCAGTCTCAGCATACGCCAAAAGACATAAGGCGAAACCGCGCAGAAAGTGAACACAGCCAACTGTTCCCCGTCATACGATATCATCATTCATCGCAAACAAGCGGGATATCGAAGCAGGATCAAAACGGATGAGACACACAGCTCACGGTGTGCACAGAGCATTTAACTCAGTAGCTCCTGCAACAAGCCGGACTTGGAATATGAGGAAACTGCAAGAAGGAACACTTTTCAGACATAGCCCTCAATGGTTCCCGCCGCCTATCCACGATACACCATGGGAGTTTACGTCCTCCCGAAAACGATGATCGTCGTAGCACCTGATGATGTTAGGCCATCATTAATTACTCCAATTCCAAACATATAGACACACAAGGGTGGTAAGTTATAATTTCCAATCCAACAGAAGTCACATGACCTGTAGTTAGTAAAAACACAATTGATGATGTTCTCCGCTCCCTTCTTGTAGCTGCTGCCACACAATTCTGATGTCTCATTATCTTGGACATCATTCAAGAACAATGTCAGATGAACATTCCATAGATATGGCTTTGCTGATGAAGTGCTTGGTGCAACAGTTGTATCAATCATACTGGAGGCTCCTGGTCTGTGGTCATTAATATCACAGAAGGCACATGATGTTGTTATATTCAGAATTTCTTTCTGTGGTGTAAATATGTGGCACACACAAGGAGCGTGGTTTGTGGTCACAGTAATCCCATTAAAGGCAATTCTAGGGTAGCATGGCATAGCTGTTTCAGAACAGCACAATCATGTGATTTTTTTCTGTGTTCGCTATAAAGCTGCTGCTGCTACCCAATCCTGACCAATTATAGGTGTGGACATTATTCACTTGCAATGACAAAACTGCTTTGTTTACATCATAAACCTCTGGAAGCGAATCATTTATGGGATTAATAGTACACTTTATTCGTCCATCGGGGATATCTTCATTGAGTCCCAAAAAAAGTCTTTGGTTAAAAAGCACATATGCTTTTGAGTTTAACACACAATGAGCCCACTTCATAGATTCAAAATGATCCTTGCCAATGCCATCCGTTTGCACAAGTTAGGTCCTTAGCAACCAAGGTCACAAACTAAGCTATCAATTTAACGACTTTATCTACAGCGAAGGTTAACGAACTGTGAACAAACATTTATGTTCAAACCCCTGAATACATTTCCAAAAATCTGCCAACTCGCTGCAATAATATATATCGTGGTATTTAAAGTAAACATTGCTTAGTCCATAGCTCGAATGTAAATAAGCTGCCATTTTGGTGCGTCCCATGACGTCATCCAATGAACGATCTCATCAACAAACTCGAAATCACCAGGTTTATCTCAATCTCTGGAGAGCTGCGTTAATTAAATATCAAATACAATCAGCTTGACAGCTTCCTGATGGTTATTTTTAGAATTAGCAACACAAATAAGTTGGGAGCGGTGGGGAGATATTTTATTAATGGTGCTCTCATTAAAAGGTTAGAAAAGAAAATAATCTCTTTTTGGAGACAGAGGTTATGAACCGGTTTATTTCTTCTATCAGGTGGTAGATAGACGATTGCATGAACCGGTTTATTTCTTCTATCAGGTGGTAGATAGACGATTGCATGAACCGGTTTATTTCTTCTATCAGGTGGTAGATAGACGATTGCATGAAAAGGAATCGCATCTTAAAATGTTTTCCATGATATTATGAACATTTATGGGAGGCTTTGAGTTTTTTTTTTTTTTTCACAGTAATCTTTGACACTCACAAAGAGCTTGTTCCGCTGAGTTATAACGATCCACTTTTGCAAGTCCCCTCGAAGGCGTGGGGCGTTGTCACTTTAATATATAATCACTGTTTTATATTGAGCATAAGGTTATTATTACAGCGTTAATGTAAGTTATTTTAAGATTTATGTATGTGTTTATGAAGAACTAAGACAATTGAGTTTTGTGCTTGTCATCATCAATGCAATCCGAACATGTCCGTATACAAGAAGATACAATTAAGATATGTGTAGTCTGTGTTTGAATTAGGGGTATTTAGAAATGCGCATTCGTGGACTATTGGTTACTGATTGTTAGAATGTAAGAATTAATTGTTTTAACGGCTTCTTTAATATTGAGTGTATAAGGTCTGTACTAGTAACATGTTTTAACAATATATATTTGAGCATGAATGGCAATGGTAATGATTCACAGCCCAAGAAAAGTCAACTGTTAATTTGGATCTTTCAGATAGGAATACTTCCAATATGTGATTTATTTTTGTTTGGCATATTTGGTGTCCATGTACACACATAACTCATAAAGTAAAAGGATGAACACAAAATAATCATACTAACTTCTCTGCTGATATCCTGCTCCAATGAAACCAGCAGCACGGCCAGAAGGACATAAACCAGTATTAGGTAAACACAGCTCAACGTTGTCTGCACAGTTGCATTGAAATTCACACTCTCGACCAAAAAAACCAGTCGGACAAGAAGTGTCTGCCAATATATGTTAATGTTGGAGTTAGAAACAGAAACTGCAGCACATAAATTACAATTGTCTTCTAATGTAGGCAGTAAGTTAAACACTTTCATTATAAATGAATACCCAAGTCAGTTTTATTGGAATGAAAGTCAATTACATGTAAAAAGAGGTAGTATTGTAAAATAGTTATTAGCTTTACTCCCGTGACCAAACATTAAAACACTGCTATAATTTAATCTGTGAGCTGCATATAGACTATTAGTGTTTCAGATTTAGTACTTTCTAAAGGTGACGTATGTGGGCTCTTGTTAAAAAAAACATAGAGAACATATAATCAATGAATCAAGAGCAAGGACTGAAAGCACTGATTTTAACCTTATTTCAATATCCAAGTTATGAATGAAAGATCTAGTAATTGTCCCACCATAATGTCGTCGTGGTCTTTCAATAGCTTTGAATAGCTTGTCATGAGAAAATAAGGGTCAAGGTAAATTAAGGTCAAGGTAAAGAAAGATGGTAAAGTGTGATGGTAAATGTATAACGCCAAGGGAATCTTGGTCAGAAATAGTTCAGAACCAAATAATTTAAGACCACCACCCAAAAAAAAGTATTTCTCTAGATGGGTCTCATTATGTGATTCTTTTATAATTCACCCATCTAGTTGCCTACTTTCTATGACGTGAAGTTTCCTCTATAATTGATCCCTGACTATATAATCATCATGATCTTCATCGCCGTTATTATCGAGTGCCGTCTCCGCATCGAAGGTTGTCTACCATGGAGCCCCGTTCCGTTTTGTCACTTGCTTTGATAGTGTAGGTTGTACAGACTGATTTGTCCATCTGTTTGATGTTAATCGCCCAATATTAGTCTTGGTCTGTCCCTGCCTCTTTTGCCTGGTAAGTTCCCTTCAACGATTACTTTTGGCAGGCTGCTGTGTCTTTTAACATGTCCCATAAATCGTTTTCGTTTTGTTTTAATTGTGTTTAGTAGTTCTATTTTCATTTTCAGTTGCTTAAGATTGCATCGTTTGTTTTCTCTTCTTTCCATCCAATTCTACCTATTGTTCTATACATCCACATCTCAAAGGCTTTAATTTTCCGATCTGTTTTCTTGTCTAAAGCATCACACAGGAATGTTGCGAAGATATAACACTTTGAAATTCTTAATTTTAGCCCTGATTTTATTTGTTTTGATGTTAATATATTTTCAAGACATTAAATACAATTTTTCCTTGTTTATGATCATAATTATAGTCTCATTGATTTTCAGACCTAATACCAATACAAATATATATAATATATTTTTTGCTTCTCATGTTTATTTCATTTACTAATTGTTGTATATCTTCAGTATTTTCTGCTAGTAAAACATTTTAATCAGCATATCTTAGGCTATTGATAATTTTTCCATTAATGTTTTAGGTCTGGCATCTCTATGATGTTTGTAAAGAGCTCAGTGTATAGAGTGAACACGCTTGGTGATAGGATGCATCTCTGTTTTACTCTTATTTAAAAAAAAAAATATCAATGGGTGTAGAGTTCTCATTGCTGTATTTTATTATTGCTGTTTGCTCACATAATAAATTATCTATCTCTGTGTCATCTTGATGTATATCGTCTAGACGGTCTATGAGTTGTTTATGATGTTTTCTATTAAAATCTGTGGTGTAGTCTATGAAGCATTCACATTTCAGGTATTGTTAAAGTGCATTCTTCTTTCCTTCTTCATTTGCCTTTCAGCGTCGATAGGAGTTATAATTTGCGGCTTTTCCCTCTTCTGTTGGCCTCCCCTTCTGTAATGCTTCCTAGTGTTTCTAATGTTCAATCACTGCATCTTTTTTGCGTGTTATACCATTGAGTCGTGTTCTCGCAACGTTTATTAAAGGCTTGTTGTGTTCTGATCTTTCTGTATTATCACGTGACCAAACCCTTTTATCTCTTTTATATTTTTGTTTCCTCTGTTCTGAAAAAAAAAATAAAACAAGATTGGTATTTAAATTGTCGCCGTCATTGCTTCAAATAGTAAAACGGATTAACTTTAATATATTAATCACAATTTGTTGAAGTATCTACAAACAAGAATGGCTGAACCAGTAGGTAAAGCAAAGGCAGCATCGGTGACCTATTTTAAAGAACTAAAAATAGAAACGATGTCTGAACAGAGCCAACTTTATTAAAGACCTGTGGGATGAAATGGTTTTATTGAAATCACCCAAAGCGCGAGACGTCTTCAGTTATTTCAGTCATTTTACAGACGGCTGACTTTATTTTACCCACAACCTAACATCCTCGTAAAGCTGAACATTTCATAAGCTTTGGATGGTCCACTGTAGCCCATGTGTCTTATATATAGATGTCTGTGGTCTGACGTTCCAGCTAATGACGTCAACTGTTCTTGTTAATATCGAGATAATGAGAGAAAACTACTTGTGTGAACTATATCGCTGGTGCTACAACCACAATGTGGAAACAACGGTTCTCTTGATACTATATCATCCATACTCCATCACTCTCACGTCCTTCTCACTTACGTTATCAGTTCAGGTGTCTTTAGATAACCACAATCTGGTTATTATGGCAGTCATTAAGACTTGAATTAATTTTTTAAAAATTTCTATGATGTTATCACTTCCATGTTTTCTGTAATCTTTTCATTTTTGATGTTTACTTTGATTGGGATGGCATCACAAGGTACTCTCTCTAGATTTTAGATGGTTCTGCCAGTTTAGTTGATGTTTTGCATGAAACCCATTATTTGGTTTACTTTAGTTTTGTCAATAGGACATCTTCAGTATTCACCTGGAAAGTCCATACGTGCTTAAATATCCTCTTAATTGAATCCCTAATGCTCAGACAAAGGCATCAACATTATTCTGGTTTACAAGCCTTCTTTGGCTTCCTACGTAGCACTCCCGACCTGCATCTCCCACATTGACATGATAGTCAATAGTCTGTTCAACTTTTCAGTTTCTCCCCAGAGACTCCAGCCACTGTCGTCCAGCACAGCAAATCTGGATTGCTTTTCATAGAATCATTGATGAAATACATAATGTGAACTAATATGTGTCTCAAACCCTAGCAATGCTTGAGTGAACATCCATTTCATTATAATCCAACTAGTTGTCGTCAGTGTGATAGCATGTTGTTTCTCTTCAGAGCTCTTCGTCCAATATGAGCTCTAGCAGGTCATGAGCTCCCACGTAATAGTAGTTCTATTTATACAAATTATTGCGTCACTTAAAGTGCTCAAAAATTAAGGGCTGTAATTCTACTTCAGCGACCTTGGGTTTTGTGTTGTCTACATTCTCTGTCCAGCGAGATGATTATGAGAAATGAGTTATTCTGAAGGTACTCGTATTCATTCTTCGCTACGCTCTCTCAGTCCTCGAGAGAACACACCTACTGAACAATGTCCACAGCCTGACCCACCCATGACTTTTCTTTTTTTAACCCATTCATTTCCACTTGTAAATTCAAGAAATAGAGGAAGTTGAGTGTCTGCGCTGATACAGAGATAGGCATGTGCGCTATAACGTTTTATTCTGTCTGCCATTGAGAAGATCGTGGAGCTATCGTATCGCATTGAACTCCGTATCTTTGCGCATATAACGATTTTGCCCATTGTATGTTTCTGTATTCGTTCTAATCGTTCATTTGCGTATTGCTGGCAGTCTGGATTGGCAGCACAAACTCAATGAAAGACAAGAACAACATTTGCATAGAAGAAGATGCTGACATTGCTAACATTGTGCTGCTACCATGTACCTCAGATAGGACATGGCTTTCAAATACCACCTGGTCTTCATGCTTTGTAAACACAAGGCTACCATCAAACCACACTCCTGGGTATGTCGATATCTCACTCTATGAATTCTCTCCACAACCACTGAATACTGACTCATATTTGACGTTGATTTGTTACCAGCGATATATTCATAGAGTGTGATGTCGCCTTTGTCTTTGTGGGGTTAACAAGCTCTCCTGTCTCCACACACGCACACGCTTGTTTAATCAAGCAGAGACTGTATTTCTCACTCAACAATATCTCTCTCTCTCTCTCTGCTCTGGCGATACATAAAAACATCATCAAAGTAAATTCAATCCCAATTCTGCTCCATCTTCTCGCACATAATTCTAACTGTGCAGACTTTGTTTCAGTTTAGTTAGTTTATTCGGCAGGTCATCCTCATTGTTCATCGGACAAGTGTATAAATGTTCCAAATCTCCCCCGAAGAATAACCATCAACGTGTAGTGGCTAACAACACCGGTGTTGCATTTGTTGACATGTTTTCTTTAGATTCCCGCGTAGTTCTCTAGTCTGGTATCTTCTACCATGGCATGACATTTGTGAAGTATGTTCTTCTCCTTCTTCTTTTCTCTTTTTCACTGATACCAAAAGGATGTCGTGGTTTATATAATTTGTCGTTCTTGTGCTGCTCGAATTGTCTGAATTACTGATTTTCCTTTGTTGTTACCTGTCTCTGTCACTGCATCTATCCATCTTCTTCTGAGTCTTCCACTTGATCTTTTTCCATGCATTCTTGAGAAGAACGCCCTTGATGGTGATTGGTAAGGATTCATTCTGACCAGGTGGCCAAACCATTTAAGTTGTTGTTGGTCTATATATTCTTGGCAGGAAGTATGTTCATGGCTGCGAATTCAGCGTCATTTATTTTAGTCGTTTTTCATGCAAATTATTCAAAGTAAAACATGTCACCGTTGCCTACGTCGAATTGACAACTGGTCTTGCCTCTCCACATCACACGCTTAGACGATCAAGCTCTGTCTAAAGCTCTCCAGCAACACTCTCTCTGTCTTCGCCTAGGCGGTATACCAAAACATCATCAGAGTATGATCATATTCTGTCCCGTCCTAAGATTGCGACGGTTACTGTATAGGCGTTGAACAACACTGAAGATAATGGTCAACCCTTTGGAAGGCCCGAGTTTATTGTCGTTGGTTCGAAGGTCCACGTGTAGCAGTGGGTGAGAGAGGGTGAGAAGGAGAGTAAGGGATAATGGAGAGAGTGGGGGAAACATAGCGCGAGGAGAATCACGAGAAAGATGAGTAGAATAGTGTTAGAGGTGGGACAGGAACATTGATAATGGTATAAACAGAGGAGTGCGTAGATAACTTATATATATATTTAGATTGGTGGAGAGGTAGAGGAAACGGATTTTGATTGGTTAGGAGACTGAATACTTAAATCGATGCATTGAGAGAGAGAACACTTTTCAGATATATTTTACGCATAGGTTCGGAACAGGATCGGCAACGCTATTAGGCGTTACCTGTAGAGGCTAAGAGAGCACAACAGTCAGCATTGTTTTTAATAGAGTAGTTAGTTAGAGTAGAGATATAAGAGGGTCTCTAGTGTATAAAAGATACAGTGCCTTAGTTAGTAGTGATAGAGCTACAGAGAATATTACCCCGGGAGGGGACATTAGAGACGACGGTAAGATCAAGCGTCAGCGGAGAGCTCATTGAGCACAAGTCGTCGTAGCTAGTAGTGAGGGAACCATGTTATTAAGAGCCTAGTAGAGCAAGACGTGATTAGTAAGGCTGGGTAGAACAGAAGAATAGATGCGAGCTTATCTATTAGAGATGTAAATTATGTACCCTGTTGTGTGAATGGCCGAGCGGGATATGTTGACCGCTGGCCACTGAGAACAATTGTACATAGTTGCAATTATTAGGGCTGTCGAAATAAAAATATATGACCTTTTCAACATCAATAGTGTGCAGCCATTAATTTGTCTAACAGTCACTACCTACGCCGGGCGCTGAACTGAGTTAGGAGTTGTCGCGGCACATATAAGGCGGAGATTAAAGAAGCCAGTTCAACAAGACCATATTGCAACCAAAATACAAGCAGAGAAAGAGTGCCGTTGCCATAGACGGGCTACCATAGAACGGCACTTTTAACATCAGTGTATAGCTGTGAATAACGAGACCCTGTGTTACAAGAAACCATCGTTTTACAAGCTCGTCTACACACGTACCATATTTAAATACCAGCTTTCGTTGGAAACAAGCAGCACAATTCACATTATGGAGGAATGGTCTGGTCTTGAGTTCAAGAAGCTGATACATCAGGAAATCCAGAGATACTCTGTTGTATTCATCCTTTAGGTCAATTGATGCAGCAAAGATTTAATGTCTCCATGGTATCCTTCATTTACATCATGGGCAACGACCGCACATTTACCCAGGTCTCTCTGTTTAGACGGTACTCTCCGAGGGTAGATAGAAGACACTGCCTTTTCAGCTGGTAGATTCATTTCTCAGCATGTATCTTCTCCAACAATTTACCCACCATATGTTGCATTGTAAGTATGTGATAACCTTGTATTATTGAATGGTCTTTGCCCGGCTTAGGCAGAAGTATGAAATAACTATGAATCTAGTCTACACTGACAGTAGAGTTGTCGATATTACCATTTTAGATTCTGACTAGTTCCTACAAATCTCATCAGACAACTCGTCAATGTCCTTATACCGAATGACGTGTGGAAGCAATTTTATTTGCACGCTTCAACACGGTTTTGATGTCGCATACCGTGACATAATTAATTACCTACATTCTTCAGGCCTTACACCTGTAAGAGATTCTGGTAACGCAACGACACTCCACACAATGATCACTTTTCTGAAGATAATGAGGGAATTAATCCCTCAGTATAATTGTCATCTGGCCAATTTCAATTTATAAAACAAGGAGTCAGACAAGGCTGTGTTCTGTCGCCGGATTTGTTTTCACTTTACAGCGAACATATTATGAGATCAATGGAGAAAAAAAAAGGAATTGAAGTCAACGGTCACAACATAAATAATTTCCGATATGCGGATGACACAGTCTTAATAGCAGAGACAGAGAATGAACTACAAGAAATGATAGACATAATAGTAAAATAAATCATCAAGAAAGGTCTCGGTCTGAATAGTAAGACAACAGAAGTAAATTTCATATCGAAGAAACAATCATCACTATCATGTAACATAACAATAAACAGGACACATTTGAAACAAGTGCAACGTGTCAAATACATGGGCACAATAATAGCACCGGATGGAAAATGTACCACAGAAATAAAAAGCAGAATAGCTCAGGCCAAAACAGCATCTCAGAAAATCAAAAATAACTTATGCAACAAATATATGTCAATAGAAATGAGAAAACGAGTTCATCGGTGCTATATAGAACCAATTCTGACATATGGAAGTGTATCATGGACAGTAGACAAACAAATGAAAAGACGATTAGATGCCACAGAGACGGGATTTCTCTGAAGAATGTTGAAAGTTCCCTGTGTAGCTAAAAAGACCAATGAGGAAATTCTCAAAGAGGTCAACACAAAAAGGCAGCTCATAAAAAAAATACATCAGAAAGAACGAATCAACATTTTTCGGGCACATCATGACAAGAGGAAAGTTGGAATACTTGATTACAACTGGCAACATAAAACAAAGAGAGTTCGCGGGCGACAAAGAGATAATACTGGATAGCTCGGTACCTTGGCATGGAAAACAGTTAACAACATAACTGATACGAAGCACTGTAAATAGAAGATTGTGGAAGGATATTTCCGCCTACGCCAACCGGTGTGGCACATGATGATGATGAATTGAGGGAATACTTCCTACCTTTTTTCCGTTAGTTCTCTGCCAGGTATTTATGAGTGACAGTGGATGTAAGGATGTAGGGAAATAATGGATTTGTGGACAGTGTAAGGAGAAGTGAGAGAACGACCGTGTGTTTAGGGAAAGTGACATTCATGGTATAATTATGAGCTAGTTGTTTTTGTCAGTAATGATATGGAAATATCGCGATTATGAGAAAGGGTTAGAATCACAAAGGGGGGATAACAGTTAAGGGAATTGTACTACTAGTAAGTAGTTATGTGAATGTTGTTAAAGGAACAAGTGAGATTGTATCCTTTAGGATAGGAAGCTGGCCATTTTTGTAATCATACTGTGAGTGAAGAGAGCAACTAGCGAGGAAGTGTGGGTAATCAGATGTTCCATGAGATGGCTTTATGATGTGGACCTTATGTTGGTTGTTAAGTCATGTATACTGTTCAGGGAATGTCGACATAGATAAGTGATGCAATGTGTTATGAGAGCCATGCGATTAATTACACGAATTCGGAGCTAACTGGAACCTCCTGAGCATTTACTTTGATACCCGAGCGGTAATCAACGCCACTGTGTTGTTTATATTGAGCAACTCTGTTAAATATTTTATGTAAATAAAGTATATCTATTCTTTTGTACAAGAGACGTATGTGTGCAGTCAGTTTCATGTAGACAGGTGTTACGTATTCCAACCCAACAGACGAACCAGAACACAGCGCGACGTACGAAGATTGACAGTTTAGACTTAACGACGAAACATCGAAGAGTGGAGTAAGCGATTAAGGTTCAAATAACCACCAAGGCATATCTTTGCACCTTTTTCCAGTCAATTAACGCCCGAGTGCACATCTTTGCACACCAGAACTCTACCCATTTCTCACATTTGACTTACTTTACTAAAGTCAGTTTTCATGCCTATGTCTTGTCTCAACAACACGATGTGGTCAGGTTGGGCTATGTTGTCTTTCTTCTTGGTTGTTAACCCCATCGCAACTTCTTGTCGCTTATCCAACCAAGCCCCTCCACCTCGTCGAACTAACTATGTGGCTGCGCCAAACTTGTCATTCTACATTTGTCAATGTTGCATTTTTTGCGCCTTGTCTTGCTAATATCTGGATCTGTGTTATCGTACCTGGAGAACTGTATTCTTGGCTTGTTTCTTGGATCTACCCTTGTCTCGTGGTATAATGACTATTGATACAGACCAAATCTAAATCTTCAAGTACATATTCAAGCACTTCCCCTTGTTTGTTGGGAGCGATCTTACCCCACGATTTGCAAATGTGTATTGAAGTCATCGCGGTAAGGATATTGCTCTCTTCAGATGTAAACTCACATAAACAATGCCATTTCTGTGAGCCCGTATTGCATTCCATACGTAGAGGCTGACCATCACAAAAGGTTTTTCATTTTGGAATGGATTCTAATGATCTCGGGCTGTATATCATCGCAGTCCTATCAAAGTCACCACCATGCCCTTTTGTGCGAGGATGGCTGTATTCAAATATGGGCTCTTGTATCAACCAAATGTAGCCAGACATCCGTAGTGCACCATCATGCAGACGCGTTTCTTGGAGGTAAATGATATCGGCGCTGTAGACAAGACAATCACGTACAGGTCTACGCTGTCTGACACTTCCACAGATCCAAAATATAATCCGAAGATTATTTAAACAAAGACGCATGAACTTTATTCGGAATGTCCTCGTTCTGGCCCACCTACCATGTCTGATGCGCTTTCTTCGGAAGAACTTCTTAGACTTATTAGAGTAAACACAATTTTCATACCATCAATCCCCGTAGAAACAGTATAAATACATTTAATACATGATAAAAACGCCTATTTTGCCCGTTAACGAACAACGCAAGAAGACTTCAGCACTGATGCAAGAAACTCCGTTGCACCGGCGAAGACCTTTGAAGAGTTTAGACCTCCGGTTACATTACTGACACAAGTCCCACACGTTCAAAATGGAAAATGTATCCGTTCAAAATACATCTGACTTCCGGTCAAAGGTCAGTTTGTCTGCCCAGTTGGTTTTTTTTTCTCCGACCGCCAAAATTTTTCATTTGACTGGAGCAAACATTATAAAATACTGAAGCTGTTGGTAAAATCTGAGGTAGGTTGGGATGAATTGTTTCAGAAACCCTGGAACAACATTTAAACGTAACTTTAAGTTGAGAAAAGGCAACCAGAAATAAAAAAGGGAATGTCTAATACTTAGTTAATCAATCGGAAAGAAACGAGCTCTAAAAGCGCATTTGGTTCACATCAGCAATAAATAAGCGATTCAAATCAATAAAAATTAAAACATTATTATAACATATGTTCATTTAGTATGCATACCTCCATATACCTCAAGTTCACAAATGGTTAGAATCGTACAGTATTCCAAGTCAGGTGTCACACCTTCTATTTCAACCATGCTTACATCTGATATAATTTTATTTAGTTCCACTTCGTAAATGTCTTTGGGAGATTGAGAACTGTCTTGATATGTATATATTTCTGTATTTCTTTTACTAAAAATTCTTAGTTGAAATCGCATAAGGCGAAAGCGAAATACACCTGCAGTAAAGAATAAAACAAGTATAGGTTATACAACACCGTAACGGAAAGAAATAAAGAATGATAGAAAACACAAACGAACATTAAATATTGCAACTACTTAAGTCAATTAAACACTTTGGCAAGCCGTTATCCTGGTAACGATCCGTAATATTTAAACTCGATATTTTTCTTCTTCCCTTCTTCATTTGTCTTACAGCGTCGAGGGGAGATACAATTTGTGATCTTTTGAACTTCTGTTCGCCTCTGCTACTGCTATGTTTGCTAATTCCTGTAATATTCCATCCATCTTTTTCGAGGTAGATAATTGATCTGGTATTCTCACAACCTTTGCTAAAGGCTCGTTAGTTGTGTTTTAATCTTTCTGCCTTGTCACGTGACTACACCATTTTATATGTTGTTCCTTTATATATTCTATGACGGGGGCTATTCCTAGCTTTTTTCTCAGTTCTTCATTTCTGATCTTACCACTCAAGAGTGTTTCCTGTCATTCGTCTAACACATTTCATCTCTGTAGAGGTTAGTGTTCTTATTGTTCTTGCATCTAGGGTCCAGGTCTGGCATTGGTAGCACAACGTTGGGATGAAGATTATATTGTATAGTGCTCGTTTTGCCTCCAGAGTTATTTCCTTGTTGGCAAATATTGGTGATAACTATCCAATGATTTGGCAAGCTTTATTGCATTTTGAGTCTATCTCTGCTGTTTGTGAATTACCGTTTGTCACTAAACTCCCTAGGTATTTGAATCAATCTACTTGTTTTAGTTGCCTGCCTTCTATAGTTATGTTGATGTTCTGTTTATTTTTGACGACATTCATGACTTATGTTTTATTGATGTTGATTTTCATGTTGCATTTTGTGACTAAGCTGTTGAGTTTATTTAAGTGTTCATGTAGGTCTTCTATTGTTTCATGTATTAGTGCCTGATCGTCTGCAAATAAAAGCTCGTTGATCTCTTCAGTATCTGATGTGTTGGCTAACTTGCATGTATAGTCCATGTATGTAATAAATCGTTTTTATTTTTTATTTTATTTATTTATTTATTTTTTTTTGGGGGGGGGGGGGGGCTGGGGTGGTAGTACGCACCCCTGTTTTACACCTCGATACTGAAAATATAAATGAGACTATTCAATATCAAATAGAAATATTAGCAACAATAACTATTTGACATTTTATGAATACCTCACTTAATATTGTGTATCCTTCTGTCGATACATCTGTTATAGCATACAGAAGCAGTATATACATGAAGTGGATGATACACTTGTCTACTCATTAGATTCTAAATAATACCAAATAGCACAATCACCACGGAGATGAGTATTCCATCAAGCTCAACAAAAAGCAAGAGAAACATGTGAAAAAAAATAGTTATCTTGAAGGAAGGTAACTTACCCACAAAACCATGTCAGTAATTATTCTTATATCAAAGTCGACGCTCACAATGAGGCCACAATCAAACTGTTTGCCCATCTAGTCCCTCCCTTGGGAGAATATAAATAAGGTATGGAGTCCGACCCAGTATAGCACAAATGTTAAACTAAGGAAAACTGAGAGATGTTTACTTGTTGTGCTTCTGTATGGATCTGTATCTGGAAGTCAACATAAGAGAAGGAAACTGTCATCACTTCACAAAATCTTTCTGAGGAAAAATGTGTAGAATATGTATTTGAATATTTAAAAAAAAAACGACGGAAGGCAACAGAAATCCACCGTCGTAATGTTTTTGTACTATCATGATGAATCGCCAGAATAATAGAAATCTCGACAACAACGTTAAGGGGGATTTCACTGGAATACCTTCATTCGGTAGGAGACATCATTGTGCTGCATGTGATAGCCAATCGTCATCAAGCAACGGTAAGCAAGATACAGATAAAACAGACTCTCTGAAGATATATACTTGGAATATGAGAACACTCAGGCAGAAGGGAAAACCTGAAAACATCAAAAAGGAAATTAAAAGGATGGGTTTATATTTATTGGGACTGTGCGAAATGAGATACACTGGATCAGGGGAGACATACTGATGAACATAAAATAGTCTGGAGGTAATGTAAACCAGAGAGGAGTATGAATAATCTTGGGCGCAGAAAGAGCAAGAACAGTGACAGGCCTTTGGCCAATATTTGACGCAGTATTTTTAGTGATATTAAATGGAAAGCCAATAAATATAAATCGTATACGAGTTTATGCTCCAACAGCAGACAGTCTAGATGAAACAGTTGATAAATTTTATAATGAGCTTAATACGGTACTTCGTGAATGCAAACCACATTAAAACAACATAGTTATGGGGGGATCTCAAGGCAAAAGTAAGAAAGGACATAGTTGAGAAAGCCGTTTGTCATTATGGCTTAGGCGAGGGGATTGAAAGAGTTGACAAACTTATTGACTGTGCAAGAACACACAACATGATGATAGGAAAAACCTGGTTTAAGCAACATACAAGACGTCTATGTACATGGAAACGCCCAGGAGACAACGCACGTAATGAAATTAAATCGATAATGATAAACAATAGATTCAGAAAGAGTCTTGTATGTATTAAAACTAGACCAGGCGCATATTTCAATAGTGATCATGTACCAGTTGTGGGAAAGCTTAGAGTAAAATTAAAAGCAGCAAAACAAGATTCAGTTAATATCAAGTTAAATATAAATTTACTCAAGTCAGATAAGAGGTTAAAAGATAAATATAAAATAACAATTCAGAACGGGTACAATTGAAAAGGAACACGGCATCGATGAAGAGTGGACAATGCTAAAAGAATCAATACAACAAACGTCAAAAGAGTTCATACCACCAGTGACGACACATTCAATGAAGCAATGGATGCATGGCTAAAGTAGAGATACAAGGTGATTGAAACACAACAAGAAGGTGGTGCCGGTGGTACAAACAAATTGAAGAATCAATCTTCGACAGGAAGAAAAAACAATCACAAACCGGATGTTTAAGATAAAAGGAAGGAAAACTGTTGATTTAACAAAGATGCACAAGGGAACGATGGACAGGGTACATTAACGATCTCTATAATGAGTGAACGAACAGAAGTAAATATTAGGGATAATGAGAAAGGCCTAGAAAAATACAAATAAGAAGTGGAAGATACCTTGCGCAATATGAAAGCAGGAAAAGCTCCTGGACACGATACTAATATCTACAGAAGAGATTGAAGCCTTTGGTGATTTTGGAATATAGATAATAACAAAAATATTGAATGATTTTTGCAACACTGGATTTACCAGAAGACCGGCTAAAATCAATATTCATAGCCATACTAAACACATCTGGTGCGATTGAATGCAATGATCATATCACAATAAGCCTTATGAGTCACATGACTAAGAATCATTACTAAGAATCATCATACGAAGAGTGCGAAACAAAATCAGTCCAGAAATTAGCGATGAACAGTGTGGTTTTGTTGGAGGTAAAGGAACGAGCAATGTCATATATATTATAAGATCTTTAGTAGAGATAGCCATATATGTGAAAACAGATCTATACCTAAAGAAAAGTGGAAGAATGTTAACATAAGTTATATATATATATATATATATATATATATATATATATATATATATATATATATATATATATGGGAATATAGTTAAATCCAGATGGTAGTTGTACAACAGAGGTGAAATGCTGAATGGTTGAGGCACAAAGCAGCTTCCCAAAAGAAGATGAAGATACTGTGTAATCAAATTTTTTACAATAGAAACAAGAAAAAAGCTCTCAAATGTTATGTAAGTCTAGTCTTAACATATGGATGTGAATCATTGACAATATGACAACAGATAAGAAAATCACTGGAGGCTGTAAGATTGTGGTTTTACAAGAGGAATGTTGAGAATACATTGGACAGCTAAGAAGAGTAATGGTAACGTTCTGAGAGAGGCCAAAGCAAAAAGACGGCAAATTTCCAATATTCGGACGAAAAAATCATAATTTTTAGGCCATGTAATGAGAAAGGACATAATAGTACAAGAAAGCAACAAGAAAGGTCTCAGTCTGAACAGTAAGAAAACAGAAGTAATGGTTATATCGAAGAAACAATCATCACCATCATGCATCATAAAAATAAACGAGACAAATCTGAAAGAAGTGCAACGTTTCAAATACTTGGACACAATAATAACATCAGATAGGAGATGCACCACATAAATAAAAAGCAGAGTGGCTCAGGCCAAAATAGCATTTCAGAAATTGAAAAATATCGTATGCAACAAATCTGTCAATAAAAATGAAAAGAAGAGAGTTCATCGGTGCTATATAGAACCAATGCTGACCTATGGAAGCGAATCATGGACAGTAGACAAAGAAATGAAAAGACGATTAGAGGCCACAGAGATGGGATTTCTCAGAAGAATGTTGAAAGTTCCCTGGACAGCTAAAAGACCAATGAGGAAGTTCTCAAAGAGGCCAACACAAAAAGGGAGCTCTTAAAAAACATCAGATAGAAGCAATCAACAATTTTTCGGGCACATCATAAGAAGAGGAAAGTTGGAATAATTGGTTACAACTGGAAAAATAAAAGGAAAGAGAGATCGCGGACGACAAAGAGAGAAAATACTGGATAGCTTGGTGTCATGGCATGGAAAACATCCCAACAACAAAACTGATACGATGCACTGTAGATAGAAGATTGTGGAGGAACTTGATCACCTACTCCAACCGGTATGGCACATGATGATGATGAATGAGAAAGGAACGGAGTGATTATATTGTAACAAGTGGGAAAATTGAGGGACGAAGACTTAAGGTAAAGCGAAAAGATAGAGGAAAGCAAAAATATACCAGACAGCTTAATAGAATGGTTTCACAGAAGGTCAACAAAGGAAATGATAAATAACTGTCGAGATTGAAAGTTGTGGAGAGAAATAACCATATACGACAGCAGGCACGGTAGTTGATGATGGTGATGATGATGATGGTGATGATGATGATGATGATGATGATGGTGATGATGATGATGATGATAGGAGCATCAGAGAAGCGATGCACCAGTTGAGAATATATAGGAGATGGATATGTTTAAGTCAATTAATCAATAGAGAGACAGAACCAATAAGAACTGCAGGCAGTGAAATGTAGAAGTCGAAAGAGAGACACGCCACGGCTAACGTGACGAAGACAGTAGAGGCGGAGGAATAAAATGTGGACAATACATGGGACACAATTAAAAAGATGGTCAATGACCTAACGAAGTGAAGGTACCTTGTTGTTGTTCTACATTTCTGACCAATGAAAGAAATATTTGTCCTCAATCCATTATTTTCCTTTGTCCACTTTATCTTTTACAATTTCATGTAGAATGAGTTTGCTTTGGATGTTAGATGGTGTTATATTTCTAAGAAGAGAGCACAAGAGACGTAACTGAACCACTGACATCTTTTGTGGAGAGTGAACGAGCAACTTAAGACACAGCTTCTGTTGGCTTTATTTTAAAATTACTTACCATCGCCATCAAGTCTGTTGTAAAGGACAATTCTATTTACTGTCCGCGGAGTTGTGAAGATCAGGTTTAGGTAGGGTGGAGTGGGTACAAGTGATTCTATGTGAGTACAGCTTCCACTGTGAAAGTTACCATTGGTGTTACCATCTACAGCCCTTGAAGTAACTGTATTAGCACAGTGGTGTGTGCCTGACTGATTTGTAGGTTGTTTCAGTGCCACATTTCGACCTAAAAATGCGAAAAGATTAACATTCGACGTTCTACATTTATTAGTAAGACTTGAGCTATAATAACAAGACTTTAACTTATCTGGAATTAATTCCATTTCCTTTCCATTATAAATTACAGAAAGTGAATTATTCCCATTTAAATAAATATAAACACCAAACACACGTAAATTAAGATACAAATAATACCCTTCAATGGCAAAAAAAATATAATTAAAACGGAAACAAACAAAAAATTATACTATATAATATATCGAGAATATATTTAATTCACCTTAGAGAGAATAATTATGTCAAGTAAAGACGGTGAAGAGAAAGAGAAGTTTGAAATCTAGAAGTGGTCTTCCCTCCCTCAATTACGCTAAATAACAGTTCTTCTGATGTTCTCTATCTTCTACCTCTTTGCACTTCAGTAAAGGATCCTGGTTCATCATCGTACTTTCCAGGAAAAGGAAACGTTTAAAATAAAAAAAAACAATCTGATGTTGGTTATTGCTCCGAGAGGTCTAAGAGTAGATAATGACATTGTCACTGAACAAGTCAATCCACCTATTCACCATTGATGTGTTGCTGTGGACTTCCATTTCCAACATGGTGGAACGCGGTTCATGTTCGCTGGACCGCTGCAGAAATTGCATTTTGGGACTGATTAATTTCGGATAATCAATGCAATTTTCTGCGTTAAAGTCAATCCTATGATCCACTTAACAAATTTCGCCGATGATGCTTATCAAGTCGTACACACATCAATGCTCCTCTTTGTCAAGTCAACGTTTGTGAATGCGACCTTCCCCCGTCTATAGTTGGTATGCGGTTTACGTCAACACATTGAGTGCTGTTCCATGGACATCGTTGGAATTGATTGACGCCAAGTATTTACATGTTACAACGCATTAATATGGATTGCCAAGTCAATCGAAGTTTTCACTTTATAAATAGTGCATCATCTTTTCGTGCGTTGCTGGCTGCATGTATTAGAGTAATTCGGTTTTTATGGGCGGTGCCATTGTTGTGTGTGCTACGTCATCACAATGGCTGATTGTATTTCCCTAAAAATGCCGCACACTAATAGTGAAAGGCGGAATTAAGTCCGGTACATCACTTTGCAGCATAGGGGTGATTCCCAGAGGTTCATGTTAGTCAGGAGGAATTCATAATTTCACAAATTCACATTGCAAGGAGATCTTACAGTCTGTTGTTCGATGTGCGATTGAGATAGTCCGATGACTAACTGTGTTAGTGTTTCATTTGTTCGGATTTGGAGTCAAGGTGATGTACTAGCATCATCAAGCGCTATACAATTAAGAAAAAAAATATGACGCTCATCATTTTCAGGAGAACGTGTTTTCCGGTCAATATGGTGGATAGGCGGTAGGAACCATTAAAGGCTATGTCTGAAAAAGTATTCCTTGTTGCAGTTTCCTCATATTCCAAGTCCGGCTTGTTGCAGGAGCTACTGAGTTAAGTGCTTTGTACACACTGTGAGCTGTGTGTTTCATCCCTTTTGATCGTGTTTCTGTATTCCGATTGTTTACGATGAATGATGATATTATAGAATGCAGAACAGATGGTGTGTTCACTTTCTGTGCGGTTTCGCCTTATGTCTTTTGGTTGTGATGAGACTGCTATGATTGGGGACTACAGGGACCTTTCTTTACTTGGGATATGAGATAGTAATTCGGATGATTCCACTGGCACGGACAATTGAGCAATTATGGATGTTAATTCTTTTGCAGTGATACCGGGGCCTTCCATAACCATACGGTGTTGGTGTTTAACTTTTCAACAATGACTTCCGCTCTAATCAACTAGAGTACAGTTCTTTAATATCAACACCTGAAGTGTTTATCTGGGCTCCATTTTTGTCCTCGAACATGCCACAATTTGAACGAAACAGACAATACAGGAGCGTGATGTCAGAGATTACTTGGGAGCACTACAGATGCAGCTTTACAGATGACATTTTGTTTGTTCACCGCAGACTAGCAGTTCGAAAATAGAAGGATCGTTCAAAATTAGAAGCAATACTTTCTAAAATTTAAGTCTGCATTAACTCTGGAACTTTTGACGTTAGTACCGTTCCTAGTGAGAGACTCCACTGTACTAACCATGTATACACTTTCGGTTGTTTAAATGGATCGTGAGAAAATTGTTGCGTTGCTTTCTTTTCTCTCTCTCTCTCTCTCTCTCTCTCTCTCTCTCTCTCTCTCTCTTATCTCTCTCTCTATCTCTCTCTCTCTCTCTGCGATCAGGACTCAATCAGAGTAGGATTCCAAACTCTCTCATGAAGTCAGTTGTCTGTTTAAGCGAATCAATAGTTTCTCCTCTAGGGAGGTGGGCGTGGACCACATTGCTCTTCTCAGGTCTGCGTACTGGGGGCAATCCTGTAGAACATGGTTTGTAGTCATATTGTCCAGTGTACAGTGGCATAGGCTGGTTGTACCTATTTTGAATTTGGTAAACATGTGATTTCTCATTCTATTGTGGCCTGTGCGTAGGCAAAGTATGATGACTTGATTGAAACCGTGGCTTTGGACTAACCAAAACCATAACATACAGATTCACCCGTACGTGTGCGTACACATGCA
Organism: Megaustenia siamemsis; assembly: GCA_032433765.1. NCBI lineage: Eukaryota > Metazoa > Mollusca > Gastropoda > Stylommatophora > Ariophantidae > Megaustenia > Megaustenia siamemsis. The sequence continues at coordinate 11,797,427 of JAVIAB010000041.1, read as the reverse complement.
TGTGAAAAAGTGCACATACATAACTCATATCCAAGAGTGTTCACACCTAGGTATGTGTGCATACATAAACGACACATAACAGACCAGAAGAATACAGAATACTCGCTCGGAGAAAGAGTGAGATATCAACCAGTGGGGTTCACATAGATCATGTAAAATGTAAGGTACCGTGTAGTGCGGGTGGAAAGGGTATCGCCATGCACAAAAGTAAGCAGCACAAACACAAGAGATATATGGGACAACCGAAGTGTCGCAGTGTGGTCTAGTAGAGGAGAGCTGTGAATAACATATGCATACACATATGTGCTCATACTTAAGCAAAAGATTAGAATATACTAAAGGAAATGAACAGCTGCAGGGAAATTATGTGTTTGAGTGCCTCGTGGTTTGTGCCTCGTCCCAATGTACTATAAGGTGATTCTCCTAGGGTAAAAGGGTAACGTGTTGCGGTCACAGCAATGGCTAGGGACAATACCATTGATACAGGTGTCGCTTTGCCCTTGTTGTCTGAGGAAATGAAATGAAGTGCCAGTATTCTGTTGAACATCCCGAAGGTGTTCACAAAATCTTTCCTCTAAAGTCTCCCAGATCCAGCAATATAAGTCATGTGGAATTGTTGGTATATGATGGCACAGATGATATTGCGAGACACACATGTGAAATCATATTTCACCTCAAACCCGTCTGTAAACCGAATAAGACAGAGACGGTGCGCAGCACTTAAGCACAGGTAATGCAGTTACTTCCTCAGGGGGCCGTCATCATCATAATCAAGTGCCGTCTCCGGATCGACTACCATGGATCGCATTTCCACTGTTTCTTGCTTTTATGGTGCAGGTTGTCATAGTTTGATTTATCCATCTTTTGATGTTACTCGTCCATGTTAGTCTTGGTCTGCCTCTGCCTCTTTTACCTTCTAATTTCCCGTCCAATATTGCTTTAAGTAGGATGTTGTTTCTTTTAACGTATCCCAACAATTTCATTCGTCTTGCCTTAAGTGTATTTAGTAGTTCTATTTTTAGTTTCTTTGTTGTTTTAAAGCGTCATCGTTAGTTTTCTTTTCTTTCTACCCAATTCTACCTATTTTTCTGTAAATCCACGTTTCAAAGGCTTCAATTTTCTGTTATGTTTTCTTGTCTATTGTCCATGTTTCTGCAAAATACATGAAAAACTAAGATGTAACATTTTGCTATTGTTAGTTTCAACCCGGCTGTTAGTATATTTTTCTTGGCATTAAAATTACTTTTTGCCATACCTATTCTTTTATTTATTTCAGTTGTACATTTTCCATCATTGGTTATAGTATGTCCAAGGTAGTTGTAGCTCTGAACTGTCTCCAGATGTATTCCTTCAACTGTGATATTTATTTGTAAGTCTTGAGAATGTTCTTTGTTTATGATCATAGTTTTAGTCTTTTTGATATTCATATCTAGTCCATATTTTTTGCTTGTTATGTTTATCACATAAAGCAATTGTTGTAGGTGTTTTGCATTTTCTACTAGTAGAACAGTATCATCAGCATATCTTAGGTTAATGATTATCTTTCCATTTATGTTTAGGCCTTGCACCTCTGAGATGTTTTTGTAGATTTGCTTAGTGTATAGATTGAACAACCTTGGTGATATGATGCATCCTTGTCTTACTCATCTTTTTGTATCCATGTGTGTAGAGTTCTCCTTGTTATATTTTATTATTGCTGTTTGCTCTCAGTACAAATTACATATTAGTCGTATGTCCGTGTCGTCTACGTTTATATCTTTTAGGCAGACTTTAAGTTGATTATGGTATATTATATCGAAAGCTTTGGTGTAGTCTATGAAGCAGGCATATATTGGTTTGTTTACTGCTATGTACTTTCCAATCAATGTCTTATGCAGAATATGGCTTCTTTTGCGTCACTGTTTTTCCTGAATCCAAATTGTTGTTCATCTAATTCAGTATTGATTTTATTATGAATCCTACTCTGTATAACTTTTAGTAATTTTGTTTTTACTTGGCTCATTAGGCTTATTGTTCTGAAATATCTGCATTCAACTGCACCATTCTTTTTAGGCATACAATGAAAGTTGATGTTTTTAGTTAATTTGGTATGTATCGTGCATGGTATATGTCATTGCATATGTATGTGATCACTTTAGTGCCAAAATCGTGTAGTGCCTGTATCATCTCTACCTGTATATTGTCAGGTCCTGCTGCCTTTCCTTTTTCATTGTTTTTATAGCTTTTTCAACTTCAGATTTCATGATTTTATTGTTGTATGCACATTTTATAAATGATTTTTTGACAATTTCTTCATAAAATAATTCTCTCTCTCTCTCTCTCTCTCTTTCTTTCTCTCTCTCTCTCTCTCTCTCTCTGCGATCAGGACTCAATTAGAGTAAGATTCCAGACTCTCACATGAAGTCAGCTGTCAGGTTAAGTGTGTTGATCGTCCCCACAGACAGAACATCACAATTAGAGTCTGCCAGATCCACTCTGATTGAACACCCGTTAAAACGTTGCACTGTGTTCTGCGCCAGTGGCCCAGTGCATCCGATTTCAGCCAGCATTTTATTCAGGTTTGCATTCCTTAGTCTTACGAGGCATGACTAACACTGACACACATCAATATATATGACACATGACTAACATAAATATGCACATAAAGATATGAAATATGACTGATATAGAATGCACACACAAAGATATGACACATGCATAACATAGACATGCATACAAAGATATGAGATATGACCAACATAGACATGCACACACAAAGATATGAGATGTGATTAGCATAGCCATGCATACACAGGGATATGAGATGTGACATACACAGACATGGACACACAAAGATATGAGATATCACTAACCCAAACATGCACACACAAAGATATGACACATTACTAACACAGATACACACTAAGATATGATATATGACAAACACATACACACATTAAGATATGAGCCATGGCTAGCACACAGACACATCAAGATACGAGCCATGGCTAGCACAGAAACACATCAAGATATGTGACATGGCTTCTCGGAAAAACACCAAGAAATGAACCATGTCCAGTACAGAAACACATTAAGGTATCCATATTTTTGGTTTATTATAGTCGGCAGACTCTTCTTAACGTGGGAATCATCGACATACTAGACACAAGACCCGATTAACTGTTCACAGGTTTCGTTCAAACAGTTGTCTGGAGATTTGAGAGTGCGGTCTGACCCGTAGAACGTTCCCTTGCATGTACATTCTGTACTTTCCTGGTCACAAATGATGTCACAGCCATCAGAACACGTCTGTTTGCACTGTAGCCCAAAATTACCATCCGGACAAGTGTCATTACAGGTGTAGCCATGATGTTTACATAGTAGGCATTTTCCGGATTTTTTCTCACATAAAGGACAGACACTGAGACAAGTCCTGGAGCAGTCGTGTCCATAGATTCCATGTGAACAGTAGCCGTGACACGTACCGATGATGACGTTGTAGCCTTTGCAGGACCCACTACACACTGCACAAAACGACCAAGAATGCCCGTCCAGACAATAGGTGTATGTAAATGTTTGCACCTCACACCACGTCCGTGCACTATCAGCCTGCGAAATGGTCGGTGAAATCTCAATCTTAATGTGTGTCATTGTCGCTTGTGTGGTGACTACAATAGTGTTCACATAAATATTTGGGTATGATATGTCATTATACTGGAACACTACACCGCCACTGTCAGAGAAAACCTTATTCTGTATACATAATTATGTTATATATTCCTGCCATCTATCTATTACTTCTTTGTTGTCTTTTAGCATTCTTCCATCTTTGTTTGTAATACATCCGCTTCCTGCCGCTTTTTTGTCTTTATTACTCCCCCCCCCTTTATTTCTGTGTACATCTCTCTTAAGTTTTGTTTACTTTCCATAGTTTCGACTTCTAGACATCTTTGGTTGAGACAGTCTTCTTTTGCCTTTTTGCACATTCTCCGTATTTGATTGTCGATGAACGAAATGTCGACAACGGACCGTACTCAAGTGTTTATGTTCGGAGCGAGGGAGACGTCTCATGACAAGATTGTCTCTGAAATGTGTATGACTTTTGAAGACGAACATAGGGGAATCACGCATAAGTAGACGAGTGGTGGGTTCAGTGTGGTAAATGTATCGCTAACGGTGAAGTATTTACACAGCCACTAAGTTGTGTGGATAATAGGCGAGGATGAGTATAGTTCCCTAAGAGAGGGCAGGGAGGTTGGTTGGAAGGAGTGAGTGCTTCAGATCGAGTGATACGGATGACTCGATTGAAAGCAGATTGGAGGAGTGAATCTTTATAAAGTCGACGGCTAAAGAAGCCTAAAAAAAGGTGAGCCTGTTAGAGGAAGTCATTGTCATCCTGGCAGATACGACAAAGACACAATAAACATTAGAAAGGAATAGAATCACGACACGAAGGTGAATGTGATGAAGTTTAGAGAAAGTAACAATAGCCGTCTGTTGGTTTATAGAAAACGACGTGTGGCGGTCAGAAGTGCCCATGAAAACGATAATGTTCAAAAATTTTTAACAGTGGAAATGGTGATTCTAGATGTGATCGTAATAGTTTTGTAATAACTGTCGATGTAGTCGATAAACTTGGAGATGTCGTCCTCAGGTAGATCGGTTAATCCGAAGTAGTCATCAATATACCTGATGTATTTGAAAGGAAATGAATCATGATACGAACTGAGTATTTGGTGTTCAAGGTAACTCAAGAATAACCAGGTGTAGACAGGACACATCTTGGTGCCTATGACTACACCACAGACTGGGACATATAAGTCACCATTGAATTCAAAGGTGTTGCGGTTGAGGACAAACTCAGTGAGGAGATTGTTAATCACATGTTTTAATCATTAACAATCAGTCTTAATTTTCTTGCACATGTTATAAGTACAACCTGTATAACTAGCTTCTATTATATAATAATGTGGATTAGAAGTTACTGTTTAAAATGTAATTAGTTTGGGCCTAGAAAAGACAACTAAATAAAGATAACTTTCATTTCAGAAGACTAGACTTTGTTTCAATTTTTTTTTTTAACATTTCATCTTACAAGCTTGTTGTATTTGGTAAATATTAACATCCACATTTCGTTAACTGAAAAAAATGCTATTCAATTGTGGTGTCTGAAAATTCACCGTATCAAACATGTAATTAAAACGTAACAATTTGTCTCAGTTAGTAGCATCTTCACTATAAATGTAACACACTTTCTAAAATTAAAGCAAAGTATATATCTTTAGATTATAGAACGCGGCTGTGTAATAGCGACACTTACCTCCACTAATGTAAATTGAGCATAACGACTTGACACCCTGGCCTGTTAGAATAATTTGATTAATTTTCTCGTTTATGTCAAAGTGGACTTCCAATATATTGTCACTAAGAGGTGCAGTGATGGCGTTAATATTTACAGGTGAAGTGGGATTATTGTCTTTCGTATACTGGAAAGTTAATCTTCTCAGGCGTTCTGTTAGAGTGCAAAGAATGTTTAACAACAGTCGGACACTTCAATTTAAATAGTTACCAATGTTGAAAAGTAAAGCATGTGGAAATAATCAATATACTATAGAACAAAAATAATAAAAAATAAACATTGATGGCCTTGATCCGCTAATCATAAACACGCTGTACTAGCAACAAACAGCAGCCATACGAATTAGCAACCAAACATGATAATTACAATATATAAAACAAGGAGTCAGACAAGGCTTTGTTCTGTCGTCGGTTTGTTTTCACTTTACAGTGAACACATTATGAGATCAACAGTAGACAAAAACGGAATTGAAGCACATGGACACAACATTACTAATTTGATATATGTAGATGACACAGTCTTAATAGCAGAGACAGAGAATGAACTACAATAAATGATAGACATAATAGTAAAAGAAAGCAACAAGAAATTTCTCAGTCTGAATAGTGAGAAAACAGAAGTAATAGAAGTATCAAAGAAACAATCATCACCAGCATGCATCATAAAAATAAGCAGGACACATATGAAACAAGTGTAACATGTCAAACACTTGGGCACAATAATAACATCATATGGAAGATGCACCACAGAAATAAAAAGCAGAATAGCTCAGCCTAAAATAGCATTTCAGAAAATGAAAAATATCTTATGCAACAAATCTATGTCAATAGAAGTAAGAAAAAGAGTTCAGCGATGCTATATAGAACCAATTCTGACCTATGGAAACGAATCATGGACCGTAGACAACCAAATGAAAATACGATTAGAGGCCACAGAGACGGAATTTCTCAGAAGAATATTGAAAGTTCCCTGCACAGCTAAAAAGACCAATGAAGATATTCTCAAAGTGACCAACACAAAAAGCGAACTCCTAAATAATCATCCGAAAGAAACAAACAACATGTTTCGGGCGCATCATGAGAAGAGAGATTCCGGACGCCAGAGAGAGAGAAAATACTGATTAGTTTGGTGTCATGGCATGGAAAAAGTCAACAGAACTGATACGATGCACTGTAGATAGAAGGTTGTGGAAGGACATGACCGCCTCCGCCAACCGGTATGATGCTGCAGAAATACAATGTTCTATGTACGTATATTGTTAATACTAAAATTGTAATATTACTGAAACTTTAACCACGCTTCAGATACAACAACAACTACACATATTATTACTACAGTTATTACAATCCCTGTTGAAAGCATTACTTCTAGCTAGAAAGTTTAAGTACCAAACATTGTAGTCATACTTTTTATTTTCAAAATGCGAGTCTAAATATTACCTTCATCATCATCATGTACCCTGTCGGTTGGCGTAGGCGATCATGTCCCTCCACAATCTTCTATCTACAGTGCATCGTATCAGTTCTGTTATTGACTGTATTCCTGCCAAGCTATCCAGTATTTTCTCTCTTTGTCGTCCGCGATCTCTCTTTCCTTTTATTTTACCAGTTGTAACCAAGTATTCCAACTTTCCTCTTCTCAAGATGTGCCCGAAAAATGTTGATTGCTTCTTTCTGATGATTTTTAAGAGCTCTCTTTTTGTGTTGGCCTCTTTGAGAACTTCGTCATTGGTTTTCTATCTATCCAGGGAACTTTCAACATTCTTCTGATAAATCTCATCAAATATTACCTTACAATACCATATATTCTCTCCTAGCGTACACTTAACATAGACTATCAACGATGAGTCCTCTGATTTTTCGATTATATATTGAGTGTATAGATTCAATTTGCAACAAACCTTGTCAAATCATTGGACAGCTATCACCACTATTGTCCAACAAGGAAATAACTCTAGAGGCAAAACGAGTACTTCACAATGCAATCTTCATCCCAACGTTGTGTTACCAATGCCAAACCTGCAACCTGGATGCAAGAACAATAAGAAAATAACATCTACTGAGATTAAATGTGTTAGACGAATGACAGGAATCAGTCTGAGAGACAGTATCAAAAATGAAGTACTGAGAAATAAGCTAGGGATAGACCCCGAAATAGAATAAATGAAGAAACCACTGATAAAATTATTTGGCCACGTGACAAGGCAGAGTAACCAAAACACAAAACAACGAGCCCTCAATAACCGTTGCGAGAACATTAGACCCAATGGTAGACAATGAAAAAGATTGATCGATGAAATATTAGAAGCAGTAGGAAACATACCAGCATCAGAAGCGAACAAAAGAGCAACTGATCGTAAATTATATCTCCACTCGATACTGAAAGGCAAATGATGCATGAAAGGAGACTTTAAAAAAGAGGGAAAAAGAATCAGAAGTAGAAAAGTAGAAAAAGAAAAAAAAGAAGAAACGTCAGATCGGAGAAGCTCATAAAAGTGTGGTTGCAACAGAAGACTTCAGACTGAAATAAGTGAATATGTCAGACTTTTGGGGTTATGCGGCTAGTGTGTATAAAGAACACACGTCCTATATAGAAGCACTATGTTTACGAGATTGTGCACGTTGATAAGGGAATATATAGGTGCACCATTACATAAGTCATATATGCGGTGAGAATGTGTAATCCCAGAGTACTATATGGGAAACTCGCGTCAGGATGAAAAAGAACCTTCAGAAGTAGAATTTGGGGGGGGGGAGGATAGCACAAAAGAGAAGGGGGTATAAGGAAAAGGGAAACGGAGACTGAGACAAGTAACCGATTACCAGTGAGAAAGGGATATACTGATACCCCTTGGGGTGAGGCAACCCATGAGGGCAATCTTATTATTCACTAGAATGGCCCACTACGACTGTCTAAAGAACATAACACAAGACAAGTGACATCGGCCTTACCATCACGATCCTAAGAGTTAAAGTGGGTCGCTACAGGGGTACCTGCAGCAGGAGAAATATTGTAGAGGTGATCACATCATCTGTCGCGACGGCGGCGGGCTGTTTCGCAATGCAGGTTGCCTTACATATGATTGCAGATAAGATTTTTCACGATATATGTACACCCTTGCATGATCTCGAAAGGGCCATTAGGAAAGGGAACATTCTGACTACTGTATATTGGTAGACGTGGTGGGTGAAAGCAAGTACTGTCAAGTCAAAAGAGGGAAGACTAGAAAGGGTAAGGGCAGCCTGACGGGTGATCTTGAGGCCCCTCTGGAGAGCAGGTAGAAGAACTGATCCGGGATAGAGACGTCGGCAAAAAAAAAAAAAAAGAAGTAAGGTAGGCCTGATGTACGAAATCATCAACTTTCTGGCAGAAGCAGAGAAGTATCAGTAGCTGTGAGAAATGAAGAATGTTTCTGCAGGGTGTCGAATGGGAAGACTTTAAGTGGGGATAACTGTGGGAGTTAGTAGGTTTATATAAGACGGGGGTGAGATGACCATTTACGCCCAACTGTCATGTCTAGGAAAGTGACAGAGGTGGTATAAATAGAGGAAGTGTGCGGATCAAGGAGTTATTATGATCAGTGGTAGCCTCGGTCAATCATAGTTAACTGTGGATTGTGTAGCAACCATAGAAATGTCTTTTTTTCTTTTCTTTTCTTTCGCCGTGTATTCTCTGATTCTATGGATCTGCCTGCTTCCTGTTTGAATTAGAGATTTAGAGTAATTTTCCAAAGACTGCGGTCTGCAGCTATATCTTCCCATGCTGCCGGTTTTATGATAATCAACATGGTCAATCAATCTTGAAATGTCATACCAAGACAGTTGTTCATGTATCTGCAGTACATATAACCGGGAGAGATCCTCACACCAGATTACTGCGCCTTGCATTCTTTACCATCTTATCTCCCTTTGTGATATGTCATGTTTACTTGTCATGAATACTTGATTATAACTGGAAAAATAGAAGGAAATAGAGAGATCGCGGGCGACAAAGAGAGAAAATACTGGATAGCTTGGTGTCATGGCATGGAAAACAGTCACACAACAGAACTGATACGATGCACTGTAGATAGAAGATTGTGGAGGGACATGATCACCTACACCAACCGGTATGGCACATGATGATGATCTCTCTTTATCGACCACTCACGCCAGATTTTCGTCCTTTCACGTGGGCTGGCCTTCTCTCACATTTCCCATGTCCCACTTTGCGTTAGCACGCTGTACAGGTTGTTCAGCTAACTGACACGGTTTTAACTCAGCTTTTACACAATTTTAATATATTTTTACAAACATTATTAGTGTATTATGCGCAATTCATTCGGGACGATTCATAAGGAATAACTCAGACCCCCCCCCCCCCAATCCTAACAAAAATCTTTGGGACACCATTATAAAACGGAGGGGCATGTGTAGTGTCGGTAAGGGGAGATAATCGCAGAATTCAAATGTTATTGTAAAGGTAGATAATTCCTAAAGATTACTTCTTCTTCTACTTTTCGTCCACATTTGCTTTTCAGCGTCGAGGGGATATATAATTTGATGTCTTTTTCTCTGCTGTTCGCTTCTGCTGCTGTTATGTTTCCTAGTGCTTCTAATATTCCATCGAACCATCTTTTTCATGGTCGACCATTCGGTCTGGTGTTCTCTAAAACGTTTAATGAGGGCTCGTTGTTTTGTCACTCTAACTTGTCACGTGGTCAAACCGTTTTATCTGTTGTTTCTCTATATATTATATGGCGGGGGCTATTGCTAGTTTATTTTTTCTCAGTTCTTTCATTTCTTTTCTTGTCTCTCTGTTTCATGTCATTGGTCTAATACATTTTATCTCAGTAGAGGATATTTTTGCTTATTGTTCTTGGATCTAGGGACCAGAACTGGCATTGGTAGCACAACGTTGGGATGAATTTTGTATTGTACAGTGCCAGTTTTGCCTCTAGAGTTATTCCCTTGTTGGACAATAATGGTGATAGCTGTCCAATGATTTGATAAGCTTTGATTCATCTTGAGTCTACCTCTGCTGTAGTAATGAAAATAGTATTAAGGGGGAAAAAACCACAGCTGACCGGTTGATTTATTTTAATGAATTGTAATGGGACATTAAGGGGCTGAAAAGGTAGGGGGCAGATTGTTATTAACGGGTGGCCCTATTCTAGGAGTGGCTTGTTGATGGTAGTAAAAAGCGATAGCTGAATCATAGCTTATAGAGATATTGTACTTTATTGCACGTTAATAGCTTTTAATGTATTTTTTAGAAGGTTTAGCAGTATAGGAGGGGTTGTCGGGTTGTATTGGTGGTGGCGGTGTTAATAGAAAATATTCGAACCATAGCTCACCGAATGATTGTCTTTTTTGGGATTTTAATGACGTTTAGATGGCGGAATGGTATGAGCGATGTGGGGGCTGGTGTAGTAACGATTACCCGATACAGGAACAGAAACATGAAAGGGCCGAGCCATAGCTGATCAATTGATTTTTTTAAAGTGCATTTTGATTAATTTTAATAAGATATTAAGTGCAGAAAGGTGAGGGTTTGAAGGATGGTTGTCTCATTATAGAGGCAGATGGGATAGCATGGTGATCAAATGTGTTAGCTTAACCATAGCTGACCGATTTATTCTACTTTTCCAAAATTATAAAACATTCAATTCGCTCTAGGAGAAAAATAATGCATGCAGTGTGGGGGCGGTTGTGGTAAAGGTTAACTGAATTTTAAGAAGAATAAAAGGGCTGACTTATACCTGACCAGTTGATTAAAAAATTATTATACTTTAATTAATTTTAATGTGATATTAAAGTTCGAAAATGGCTGATTGTTGAAGGGTAATTGAGTTAGAGAGGAGGACAGTATGACATGGGGGTCAAACGCAGTAGCCGAACCATAAATGACCCATGAATTTTATTTTATTTTAATTGTTTTCAATGGTTTTTAAGTACAGGATTGGTATATGCAGTGTGATAATGAGTGACTGATACGAAGAATGGTCCGGCACATACCTCCCCAATATAATTTTTAAAAAAACGTATTTAATTACTTGTTAGTCCATTCTTGGTGATTTAAGTAACGGATAGGGAGGCGTGGTGAATATAGAGATCTAAACTCTGGTCGAGTTTGTATAGGGGTATGAGATTGTCAGGCCATTTCTGCCTACCGTGATTGTTTCATATAGGTAAAAATATGATCCCGCAAATTTGTATGTCTTAAACATTAAACACACATACACAAAGTGTACCCGAAACGACATATAGTAAACATATTAACTCTTTCCGTACGTTTCTCCGCACTGTGAGTCATGTTGATTTCCACCACGTCCGTTTCGCCGCATAGTGCGTCACTCTCAATTTGATTAGTGTAAATTGTCATCAAAGCTATATTCTTTTTACATGTCTTGTATTATCTTGGTATTGGTTAAATCTAATACCTTTTCAATTATATACACATTTAAATATAATATGTTGTATGTTAGACAACTATAAATATGTAAATAAATTTTTAAAAACATGAAAAATGTTGTTTCTGACATCCCTTCTGTTGCAGTGATAAAAAGCTTCCGTACGGAAAGAGTTAAATTTCATTATTTGGAGTATACAGAGAAAGTTTTAATAGAAAGTATTTGAGATTTTAGCGGCATCGAAGGTTTTAATTGTATGTGTCATCATCATCATATTTCACAAGATCATCATTATTAACTGGAAGTATACACGTTCTTATACTCTAAACGTACCTCGTTTCTCATTAAATGAAAAACTATATTTAAAAATTCAACACCTAAAATAATCAAGCGAATTTAATAAAAGGCATCGTACCTCGATGCCTACAGGTGTGCTCTTTCCGCCTCAACAAAAAGCCGATGTGTTCGACCGTCGCGACCGGGACCAAGAGAGAGCAGGTTATTATATAAAGCGATTGTGGAAAATTGGAAAACAAAAATGAAAGATATGGTATTTTTACTAATTTATTTTAAACCAAACATAAAATTACATTGTCTTACATTGGAACAGAATGAAGAAAAGAGTTCAGTGGACTTCTTAACAGCTCTTAGTTAGAGTTAGAAAAACACTAGTCTCTCTCTAATTATACACATCCCCGAGCTAACAGTTCAGGAAAACCTGTTCTACAAAAAGCGGAACGAGTATGTGTTTGTGGTTTGTTAAAAAACAAATCTTTATTATTTCATATGCAAAGGTAACGCCGGTCGTTCGCGCAAGGCTAGCGGTCACTTGTGCATGATGAAGCGAGAAATGAGGGAAACATGTTTCTGGGCAGTTAGATATGGGTTACTGGGAGACAGTTTAAGTGTTAAGATAAAGAGTGATCTATGGTTTTATATGTAGAAGTCACACCGGTCGTTCGGGAAAGGTTAGCGGTCACTTGTGTATGATGAAATTGTTACGTTCGGTGTTACGATTTGTTTTGTACAAAGGAGTTTGGACATCTAAGAGTGATCAAGTCTCCCCCTTCTTCCTCAACAGTGGTTTGCCTTTTTTAAAATCCTTCTCTCTCTTTTTCTCTCCTCACCCTCTATAATCTCTCCATTCAGTTTATATTATTAAAGTGGCAATTTTCACAAGAGAAAAAAACAGAGAAATCACGCTTTTTTTGTTATAAGCTCACTGCATTCAACTGCACCCATTCATTTTTAGACACTGCGATGCAACATTTGCCATTTTTTACATCGTTTTGGTATGTTATATATATATATAAATATAGTTGAATATATGAGTGACCATTTCAATCGCTAAATTTCTATCTATCTATCTATTGACCTTTCGAGCCGTAACCGGCCCATAGGGCGTAGACCAAGATACACCTTCTCCTATATGAATTTTTGTTCTAGCAGTTTTCTTTTAAAGATATTTTATCAAATCTCGCCATCTGTCTCTGTTCTGTGCAAGCAGTTCTATCTCATTGAGGGAGCCGATTCCTGCTGCTCTTGCCTCTCTCATCAATGTTCTTCTCAGTGTCTCCCTGGGTCTTCCTCTTTTTCTTTTACCTGTTGTTTCCCATATGAGGGCTTGCTTTGCTATTCGATTATTATCTCTTCTCATCACATGTCCAACGTATGACCATCGTCTTTTCTTTATTACTGAAGATATTAGTGGTTGATTGGCGATTTCTCTAATTTCCTCGTTTGTTTTGAATTCGTTCCATTCTATACCAAGTATTTTCCTTAGACATTTATTTTCGAATGCGTTCAACTTTGTTTCTATATCTCTTGTTGTTTTCCAGCTTTCACACGCATACGTAAGGGTTGATAGTACATTTGATTTGAATAGCCTAAGTTTTGTGTTTGTGCTAATGAGTTTTGATTTCCACAACTTTTCAAGGCTTCTGAAAGGCATTGCTGCTTTAGCCAGTCTGATTCTAATTTCTTTGCTCGTATCCCTTCTCGATCAATGTGACTTCCAAGATAGATGAAGTGATCGATCTCTTCTACTGGTTTGTTTTCCATGTATATTTTGTCACTTGTTGGAATTAAACTTTTCATGACTTTAGTCTTTTCATGATTGACCTCAAGCCCAATTTTGCTGGCTATTGATGATAGTTCATTTGTGTTTTCCTGCATCGTTTTTATCTGATTGCTGATGAGAACTATGTCATCAGCAAAGTCCAGGTCCTCCAAATGGTCTCCTTGTATCCATTCGATGCCTTTATTACCAGTGCAGCATTTCTTCATTATGAAGTCCATAACAATTCCAAATAACAAGGGCGATAAAATACATCCTTGTTTAACCCCAGTTTCTATTGGGAAACATTCGCTCAGTCCTTCCTCTGTTCGAACTGCACATGTGTAACCATCATACATGTCTTTGATAATATTTATGATTTTTGATGGTAAGCCATATTGCTTCAGAATTTTCCACAAAGAATCTCTATGAATACTATCAAATGCTTTTTTGAAGTCGATGAAGTTAAGTACAAAAGGTTTTTGCTTTTCAATGTGTTCCTCCAATATAAGTCGTAGAGTGAAAATGTGGTCAAGACAGCTTCTCCCTTTTCTAAACCCAGCCTGTTCTTCACGCATTACTGTATCTATTGAATCCTTTATTCTATTTAGGATGATTTTACAGAATAATTTTGAGGCAACTGACAAAAGTGTCACGCCTCTCCAATTGTTACAATCTCTAAGATTGCCCTTTTTGGGATCTTAACAATGATTCCTTTTTTCCATTTATGAGGCGTCTTCTCTGTTTTCCAAATGATGTTGAACATTTTTTGGAGATGTATTAAATTATGGCTATCAATTGCCTTGAGGATCTCAGCTGTTAACTTATCCTCTCCAGCAGCCTTGTTATTGGTCATTAGCTTTAAGGTGGTTTCTATTTCGCTCAAGGTGAAGTCATCTAAATTTACATCTAATTCTGCTGCTGGTGTTTCAGCTTCAAAATCTATTAAACTGTGAGGTAGTGGACGGTTAAGAATTTCTTTGAAGTGTTCCGCCCAACGGGCTTTTATGTCTGCGCTTGTTGTTAGCATTAATCCAGATTTGTCTAGAATTGGTGTTCCACTGGATGTATAGGTGTTTGTCAGCATCTTTTGTACAGTATAAAGAGTTCTGCTGTCTCCTGTAATTGCAGCTGTCTCTGCTTTCTCTGCCAAGTTGTCTATATAAGCTCTTGTATCTCTTCTTGCCGAACTTTTCACTTTGTTGTCTAATTCTTTGTATGTTGCTTTTGCCAGAACCTTTCCAAGATCTGTCTTTACATTAGTCATGGCTCTCTTCGCTTCTCTTCTTTCTTTGATGTATTTCCATGTGGTGTCTGAGATCCAAGCTCGTTTTTCCATTTTCTTCAGTCCAGCACTTGCTTCTGCTGCTGTCATTAGTATTTTGCTCTGTGAGTCCCACATTTCATTGATATCTAAGTCTATTTCACCAAGTGCTGAATAACAATTACTTAGCTCTATGTTAAACTTTTCCTTTATTGCTTCATCTTTCAGTTTATGACTATCAATTTTATGTGTAATTGACCTCTTCTGTTGGTTTCTAAATTTTAATCTTATTTTCCCAATGCACAGGTTGTGGTCACTATTAACATCAGCACCTCTGTATGCTCTTACATCTATTAATGATGATCTGAATTGTTGTTTAATACATAGGTGGTCAATTTGATTTGATGTTCTATCATCAGGAGATATCCATGTTGTTTTGTGGATATTTTTATGTGGAAATAATGTCCCACCTATAACTAAATTTTCTATTAAACATAATTCTATTAATCTTTCTCCATTCTGACTTGTTGTATTACAGCCTTCTCTCCCCATCACATGTTCCACTCCTGCGTTATCTTGTCCTACTTTGGCGTTGAAGTCTCCCATTACAATTAAAAGATCGTGTTTTGGTATTTTGTTTATAAGTTGTTGCAGTTGGTTATAAAAATCATCCTTAACTTCATCATCAGCTTCGTTAGTAGGCGCATAACATTGAATAATTGAAAGTCTTCCATGTTTTGTTTTGTATCGTGTTCGTATCAGACGGCTATTTACCGGTTCCCATTCTGATAAACTTCTTGCAGCTTTGTCTGTCATCATTATGCCTACTCCTTCACGGTGTTTTCCATCTTCCCTTCCAGAAAAAACTACTATTTTATTATCAATAGATCTCCTACCTGTTCCAGGCCAGCGCATTTCGCTTAATCCTAAAATATCTAGATCGTATCTGTCCATCTCGCTCGCGACCTGTGCATGTTTCGTCGGAGCGGCCATTGTTCGCACATTCCAGAATCCTATTTTTGTTGTTGTTTTAGGGCCGAAAAAACTATCACTACTATCTACTGCTAATTTACACATTCTGTATCAGGTCTACGTTTCATTAACAACATCGTTTTTACGATAGCGGCTTGTTAAACCTCTGATCAACGGTTCTATACCAAGCCGGAGAAAAATAATTCCTCCATTTTGGAAACAACCGGAACACCAATTGCTAGTGCTTTAATAATCGCTATCTGTATGTTGTCAGATCTTGTCATCATATTTACCCTTTTATTGATTGTGCAGCTTTTTCCACTTCATATTTTATTGCCTGGCATATATTTTATTGTTGATTTCAAATCTCTTTTCATCATGAAATACATTTATATATATATATATATATATATATATATATATATATATATATATATATATATATATATATATATATTCCTACACCAATTTAATCATTATTGTATGTTAGTATTGTTTAAAAAAAAATAGTTATTCTCTATATTTCTATTCAATTCTATTCAATCTGGTTTCCGATCCCTTTTAGTCATAAATCATGTGCTCTTTCGAGTTTTTGTGTAACCGTGAATGATGATACAACATATTTGCATAATAATTAAGTGAGGACATAGGACAAAGTAACGACCGGACAAATTTAACAAGGAGACAACTACAAGAGCAAATAAGAATGAAAACCGCCGTGACTGACCCATTGTTGACTCCGTAATGTAAACTCGTTACAAGGTAGCAAGCTGCAAATGACCTTAGTTCATTCTAGGGAATTTTGAGCTGAAAGAATGTTAATGTTCACCCAAAAGTTCAAGGGGTTAGATTTGAGTACATGGATCTCAATTTGAAGTTTAACAAGAAATACAAATCATTCACTTAATAGGAGAGGAAGGCACAGATATAAGTTTTGCTCTGAAAGTAACAGATGTTAACACACCCGATCGAACTCTGAGACAGTCCAGGTCTTGGTTCTGAAATCTGTCACAATGAATGGACAAAGAAAAGCAGAAAATAAGGTTAATTTTCGGTCAAAATATAAGAGTATAAAATTAGAGGAGATAACTAGAGAAAGGAAGATAGCCACAGGGAGGCACATAGATAGGTACAGGAACACTAGAATGAGAGATAACCACATAAGACAGTCAGAGATATACAGAGCAAGGTGAGTTAGTTAGTCCAGAGTTAGAATTCAGTTAGCCATAGTAGGAAAGTTAGAAAAACAGAAAAAAACAGACGAGATAAAGCTGTATAGATAGAGCTAAAAAACTCAGTGTCAGTGTATGGAGATAGAGTAGTGAATCAGTGTGTAGACATCAGATTAGCTACTATACGAATAGCAGAGGTACAGCACCCAGGGTAGTTGAAGTACTTCAGCGGCCGAAACTATTGACAGATTGAACGATAATTTAGAGAAATGTGATGAGATGTTATAGCTTGATATTATATAAAGTTATATAATCAATAATGAATGACGTTTAACACTTCAGAGTTTGTTCAGTCTTCAAGTTGTATTGTTTTGTCTTATACCAATATCTGAATACTGAAACATTTGTACATTTAGCTATATTTCATTATACATCTTCCACTTTCGTCAGGTGACTGCCTGCCATCTATCATTTGTCGTGCTTTTCTTTTGCAAGATTATTACTTGTTTTCTTTTTTTTTTTTTGCATTACTATTTGTTGTAATTTTTTTTTCATCTGGATTATCTCTTCCGTACTGCTCAATCCGGCTTCATTTGCCAGCTTTTAATATTTGTTATTTACTTGGTGTAGTTTATACGTTTCTTCAACATCTTTTTGATTTAAAGCTGTTTTGTCAAGTGGCTGGTGTTGATTTAGTCCTGCGCGTGTTTACTTTCTATTCATTGTTTCATATTCCTTCTTCTTTTAAACTTATATGTGTATTCCTACAATTTATTTTGTTTTTCTCTCTTTTACTGCTTCTCTCAATAATCATAATGGGACCTAACAATTTTCCCACTGGTCATTTCTGTGTCTGCTAATGTCCCCCTTCCATCCCCTATTTCTTGATGTTGCCTTGATGCAGCTCTCAGATACTATTTCTTGATGTTGCCTTGATGCAGCTCTCAGATACTATTTCTTGATGTTGCCTTGATGCAGCTCTCAGATACTATTTCTTGATGTTGCCTTTATGCAGCTCTCAGATACTATTTCTTGATGTTGCCTTGATGCAGCTCTCAGATACTATTTCGTTGCCTTCTGAAACTATCGACGTCCTATCATACTTGACCTATTTCTACTTCGTCTGGTCGTGTGTTTCTAATTCATGTATGTCCATGTCAGACAGTGTAATCACTCCCTCTCTTTTACATCATGTAATCAATACTTATTTCTACAAGCCTACCCTGTTACAAATATACTGGTCACAGTGCATGAACTGAAACAGACAGTGACTCATAGCTGACTGCTTGTATTAGAATCAGTGACTAAAACTTATCTCAAGATAATACTGTCCAGTAGCCGCTTTTAAAATATATCCAGCTGTAGCTGAACAAATTAAATTAATAAGCAAGAACTACTGAAAGGAAATACATATAAAGTGGTATGAAGCAGTTAAACTGATAAAGAGACGAAACAAACTCCAAGAACTACTGAATGGGAACAACAAGATGTACATGGACACATTTTTGATAGGTCATCATCACCTATGCCAGAACTTGGCATTCATCATAGGCAGTCTGAACGAATCTCTGACTCTACCCATACCCCCCCCCCCACTTCTCATGTTGTAATGTTCAAGATCTCCTTGATGTCTTGAAACCACTTTCTTCTTGGTCTGCTCATTATCCGTTGCCCAGGAACCATTCCAATATTTGCCTTTCCAGTCCACTGTGTCTTTTGATGTAGCCTTAATATTTTAATTTCCTCTGTAGAATGGTGTTGATAAGCCAGCTCTTGTTGATGTTTAAATATTTAAATATTTCTTCATTGCTCTTTTCATTCATTACCCAAGATATCTTTAGGGTTTCTCTTCATTTTGTTTCGAATGAATCAATTTTCTTCCTTGCTTTTTGCGACATGTCCATGATTCACAACCTTATGGTGCTATCGGGAAGATACATGTCCTCTGTAATTTTAATTTCCCTGCATTGCGCATTGCTGGTGATGTGCCACATATTCTTCATGGCGTTTAATGTTTGTGTTGTTCTTGCTAATCTTTATTTGATCTCTTTCTGGAAGTCTCTATTGTTAGTTAATATAGATCTCAGATATTCATAGTTTGTTATTATTGCATGTTCTTCACTGGTGATGATTACATTGACTTTAGTTCTTTTCAATCCACATTATGTTAGTTTTCGTAAACTTTACATATAAGTTTTTATTGTCGTTATGTTTGTTAACATAGTTGTCTCTATCAGGTAGTTGATGGATATTGATGGGTCATGTGCTCATAAGAGATCCAATATCAATTAAAGACTAATAATTCTATCATAACATTTAGGGACCGTATAAGGAAAGCAATCATGTACCCAAAATAAGCATACTTCAGATGGTTGTGTTGGTCAAAAGACGAATATCGCATGCTAATCCCGTGCACGATTGTCAGGTTTCCCTCGGAGATTCTCGTTAGCTTGTGGACTCGTTAGCTTGTGGACACGATCTGATCGTTCAAAAATGTGTCCTGGGTGCTATGACGATGTCTCCAACATAATATAAATTACAATAAAACATGTAACACGCAAAGCAGCTTGATAGCAACCACAACACCACTACGTTCATTTATTTAAATCGTAGTTTTAAATATAAATGGCAATGGCGAGTATTTGTTGTGTAAAAAAAGAAGAGATTGATTATTAAACATGTTATTTCCCCGCAGACATTGGCAGTCTATGTCAATTATTACATGATTATATAAGCTCTACCATTGTGGTATACTCATTATAGCAGCACATAAAGTGTTAACGTTAGACTTTGTTTAGATGTTCACTTACTGGTACTATTGACATATACACGGAACCATGTAATAAGGCAGGGAACCGTCAATTTTACAGATACTATGTTGGTTTTGTAGCCAAGACAGGTTTTATCATCGCCATCAGTTATGATTCTCAGTGTGTCGTCTCCTTTAATAACAGTGTCACTAGTGGCTAGGTCAACTGTATAATTAAAACATCGAGATTTTATGAATTATGTGTATGTGCATAATTATATGTGTACACGTGTATGTATATTTTCATAATTTAAAAATAATATATCAGGATATTAATATACTCGTATGTACGATACAACGTACGGAATCTGTAATATAACTGTCTTCTTTTGAATATAACATTACATATATGATGTGTCCCAAAAGAAGAAAACAGTTTGAAAATAAATATCTAATGAATGAATGCAGCAAAGACGTAAAAAGCATCCGTGTATTGTAAATGAAATGTGTCGATCTTTTTCTACAAAATCAGATTTGTAATACCTTTAATTTATAACTACAATGTAGAGCAGGTCAAAAAGAAGCAAATCATGCATGGGTCAGGAAGTAGATATTGTTCAGCTGGGTATGCTTGATCGTGAACTTGGTACCCGGGGTACAATGGGTACGGGTGGCTTTAGAGTGACATGCGTCCCGTGGTCATCACACTAGTTGGAGAATGTTGACAACAAAACCCATTGTTTGTTGAGATTTTCTGGAACTCTTCTGAGATTGACCAAGACTTTTACACAGATGGGACTGTTTTACTGCACGTATGGCGTATAGTCATGTGCTTAGGATATTGATCTCTATGAGAAAAATGTGAAAAAGCTAAACTAGAAATTATTTATAAAGTTTTGATTTGTTGGAGGTAAACATACAAATAACACCCTACAACATATACATCATAAGATCGACGAAGTTAAAGTTTTATAGACTACATCAACGCACTTGGCGCTATAATTATGGAAACAAAACACTTAAACCACTTATCCTGAACAGAAAAAAGGAAGCAATGTTTCAAAAAAGCAAAAGGCATCACCTAAATGCACAATTAAAGTACACGGTTTACAATCGAAACATATCAATGAATTTAAATGCCTAGGAAAGATTAATTTCCGATGGTAGATGTGCAATGGAGGTGATAACTAAGGCAGGGGCGTCCATCCAAAGAGTGAGTAAGATATTATACTGGCAATTCAGGGAGCAGTATTCAGTCGTGGTTACTGCAGAGGTCGAGACTTTCACCTTGTACAACACCGATGAGAATGATGCTGCCATCTATACAGACGGATCCACAATACGACTCCAAGGGAGTACATGGACATTTACAGCACGCTCAGCAGGCATAATAGTCAAATAAGAATGTGATGCATACGTTATAACCAGGAGTAGCATGATGATGCAGGTGATAGCAGAGGACAGGGCATACATCTAGTGGGAGTCACAAGACTACACCCACGCATGTATACTAAGTGATTCGATTAGTATGATAAGAAAAGTGGAGACAGGCTCTGTTCAAAGGCAATGGAAGGGGTACTTGCAGAAATAAAAAAATACGTAGATTCAACTTTGTCTACGCTGGACATGCGGGAATACGGGGAACAGAAGGATCGAACATGTTGGCTAGCTGTGCTGTCGTTGAAGATGGTCAATCAATAGATCGGACGGACCTCATCAACGATCTCTGAGATGGGGAAGGGCACACGACTTTGAGAACAGTTCGTTCACGTCACTTCAACGGATGTAAGAGATGGGCGTTAAGATGGGCACAGTCAGAAGACAGAAACTAGTGGGCGTTTAAGAAGACATATCAACGAACACATGAGTGGGGTTTTTAGTCGCTGTATACTCCGAAACTTGCTGAGTAAGGGATCTGAGCATCTATTGACATGTTCGGAGTGCTCTCTCTCTCTCTGCGATCAGGACTCAATCAGAGTAGGATTCCAGACTCCCACATAAAGTCAGCTGTCAGGTTAAGTGTGTTGATCGCCCCCATAGACAGAACATCACATTTAGAGTCTGCCAGTTCCACTCTGACTGAACACCCGTTAATGCGTTGCACTGTGTTATGCGCCAGTGGTCCAGTGCATCCGATTTCAGCCAGCATTTTATTCAAGTTCGCTTTCCTTAGCCTTTGATTGACCCCAATCTACCTGCAAGGCAGCAGATTGTCTTTTCTGTAGGGGGATTATGCCCTTAGATGGTCTGCCTTCCCAGGTTTACGAGCACCATCTGCCCGAGTCACTAGAGGTGACTAACACAGACATGCACACACAGAGATATGAGATATGACTAACACCGACAAACATCAAGATATATAACACGTGAATAACATAGACATGCACATAAAGATATGAGATATGACTGACACATGCATGCACACACAAAAATATGACACATACCTAACATAGACATACACACAAAGATATAAGATATGACTAACACAGGCAGGCACACACAAAGATATGATATGTGACTTACATAGCCATGCACACACAAGGATATGAGATATGACTAACATAAACATGCACACAAAGATATGAAATATCCCTAACCCAAACATGCACACACAAAGATATGACACATGACTAACACAGATACACACTAAGTTATGAGATATTACTAAACTCAGACGCACATAAAGATATGAGGCATGATTAACACGGAGTGCAATGATGATTTTATTATTCAATAGATACTATCCTTTCAATACTCAATAATTCATAAAAAAATACAAAAAGCGTTCCATTGGTACATGGCGCCAGTGAAGACGTCATGAAAACATTACTATCACGCCCTTATGTTGCGTTAGAGCTTCGTGCTGCTACTATTGAAATATCAAAATGAGGGAATAGACATGGGGATAGTACAGAGCTACGATTACCTTGGACATACTATACCAAGTGATGGTGTATGTAAAACTGAAATAAACAAAAGAATAGGAATGGCAAAAAGTAATTATGATGCCTTGAAAAATGTACTAACATTAAAACAAATAACGTCCGGACTAAAACTAAGAATATCACAATGTTACATCTTTCAATATTTCTGTATGCTGCAGAAACATGAACATTAGACAAGAAAACAGAACAGATAAATGAAGCTTTTGAAATGTGGATTTATATAAGAATAGATAGAATTGGATTGAAAGAAAATAAAATAAATGATGAAGTCTTAAAACAATTACAAATTAAAAGAGAACTACTAAACACAATTAGAACTTGACAAATGAAATTGTTGGGGCATTTTAAAAGACACAAAAGCCTACTAAAAGTAATCTTGGTAGGGAAAATGCAATGTAATAGAATCAGAGGTAGACCAAGACTAACATGGCCGAGAGCAACATTACAAGATGTACAAGTCAGCCTATGACAACCTGCAACATCAAGGCAAGAGACAAAGCAGAATGGCGCTCCATGGTAGCCAACCTTCGTTGCGAAGACTGCACTCAATGAATGAATGCTGCCAATATTCAAACAAGGCCTGCCATTTATTATAATGTCAAGGAAAATTACGAGCTGTTTGTAAATGTTATTTTATGTCACACATGTACGGTTCTCTAGTAATTAAAACACCTTGGTCTACATATATTCTATTACTTACATTATTTACTTTCCTTAATCCACTAATCGTACACATTTTCTTCGATTCTTAAAGTGCAATCACATACATCATTTGCTATTGAAAACAAATTTCTACACAACACACAATTTATCACGTTTCGTATCCTTGACATTTTAATTGCAATAACTTTGACCAATGGTAACAATTCAGGTGCCAGGGTTTGACTTTTGACCTATAGTTTTAATTTCTCTATCCCTTCTTTTATTAGAACAACAGAATATATGTCAGGGGGGAGGACATACGAGGGTGGGAGAAGGGGATAGATAAAAAAGAAGCTTAGTGAGCATGAGAAAGGACACGAGAAAAAACAAGCAGGGATTAAAGTAGTGAGTGGGTTTTAAAGTCACAATGGGAGCGCTAAGTGTAAAGTTAGGGAGTAATAGCGAGCCTTTGAAGTCAACGTTGAAGTCTGATTAATGCAAAATGCAGGGAAAGAGAGATCAGATCGTTGAAGATAAATACAAATATACTAGATAGCTTTGTTTCGTAGCACAGAAAACAATCAACAACAGAATTGATACAATGCACTGAGGTCAGAATATTGTGGAAGAACGTATTGCCTACATTAGCCGGTATACCATACGATGATAATGGTGCTTAACAAAGACATCTCTTCTTTAAAATACAATAAAGTGTTGTTTCTGGTATCATGATCATTGTAGCGAGGTGAATATATTAAACATCTCTTAGACGCGCGTGTGTGTGTGTGTTTGTGTGTGTGTATGTGAGTGTATTTGGATCAAATATATATTTTTGGTAACACATTCTGGGAACTTACCATATTGACAAGCTGGTCCAAACCATCCTCTCTGACACTTAGCCTTCCCAATACATTCTCCAGTGAAGGGATCACAAGTGCCGTCCGTGCAGTGACACTTGAACTGACAGTCTGAACCAAACCATTCCCTTGGACACCCTAAATAGCACAAATTATTAGATTCATGTTGTATTGGTTCCAAGACTTTAGACTGTTGATGTTTTCTATTGAGTGTCGGACAAAGATCTGTAGAGGTCGTCATCGTAGAGCTCGCAGTCTCAAATGATCTCTTAGTCTAAGTTTAACTTTACGAACCAGGAATTTCACCATTTCAATTTTATTACAGAAAATAAACAGTTTATTTTTGTGTGTTTGTGTTTTGGTCCAGCGAGGTATCGTCATAGCAGCTGTGACATTCCCATATCATCGCTACCGCCCTTTCCAACGACCTGCACAATGTATGCACATTGATTGTTCCCGTGATTTCTGTGAGTTATTTGGTTCCTTCCGCTGAATGAGGATAGCCAGGTCATAGATGTTAAACTTTGTTCCGATGCTGTAGCTCTTGTATCCAGAACATTATCTGAGGTGACTACTTCTTGTCTCCTAAAAGAGGAGAACGTCAACTTCATACACTAAGCGTTTAAATAATGGGCCCTGAGGGCACTGGCACAGTTCTAGTACCCTCTATTTTAGCAGGAAATGTGTTAGTACTGTCCAATACACATGCGCAATCATCCAGCCGATTGGCCATGGAGAGTGGGTGCGACCAGCAGCTATTATTTCTTCTATACGATTCACAACATCAGTATCTTCCTATTTCTTAAAATAGTGGTAATAACCTAGACCACACTATCGAGTTCAGCAGCACGTAAGAAATCAAACCTGATTATGACGTCAGAAGACTCCCTTGGTGAGCACAGCTACACCTCCAGAAACTTGTTCCTGCTAAAGCTCCCACAAAACAACACATATCTAACCTCTCAAATATACTCGATACTGTCATATCTTAGCTTCTGTGTGTGTGTGTGTGCTTGCCATTGCTAATATCTTGGTGTGTGTCATGTTAGTCATATCTCATGTCTTGGTGTGAGAGATGGGCCATGACTAGCACAGAAACACATTAAGATGAGTCATTCTTTACATTACCCGAATGTAAATAAGGTGCCATCTTGGTGCGTCCCATGACGTAATTCTATCCATCATCTCTAGGTGTGTGTCATGTTAGTCATATCTCATATCTTGGTGTGTCCGTGTTAATCATGTCTCATATCTTTATGTGCGTCTGAGTTTAGTAATATCTCATAACTTAGTGTGTATCTGTGTTAGTCATGTGTCATATCTTTGTGTGTGCATGTCTGGGTTAGGGATATCTCACATCTTTGTGTGCATGCCTATGTAAGTCACATCTCATATCTTTGTGTGTGCACGCCTATGTTAGTCATATCTTATATCTTTGTTTGTATGTCTATGTTAGGTATGTGTCATATCTTTATGTGCATGTCTATGTTACTCATGTGTCATATATCTTGATGTGTGTCGGTGTTAGTCATGCCTCGTATTCGCTGTGTACATGTCTGTGTTATTCACATCTCATATCTTTGTGTGTGCATGTCTGTGTTAGTCACCTCTAGTGACTCGGCCAGATGGTGCTCGTAAACCCGGGAAGGCAGACTATCTAAGGGCAGAATCCCCCTACAGAAAATACAATCTGCTGCCTTGCAGGAAGATTGGGGACAATCAAAGGCTAAGGAAAGCGAACCTGAATAAAATGCTGGCTGAAATCGGATGCACTGGGCCACTGGCGCAAAACACAGTGCAACGTATTAACGGGTGTTCAGTCAGAGTGGATCTGGCAGACTCTAAATGTGATGTTCTGTCTGTGGGGGCGATCAACACACTTAACCTGACAGCTGACTTCATGTGGGAGTCTGGAATCCTACTCTGATTGAGTCCTGATCGCAGAGAGAGATAGAGAACTACTGCCCCACAGAGTGAAAGTCTAACTGTTATCGGCCGTTATTGAACTGAAATCCAAAATGCTCTTTAACCATCGATGATTATTTTAGAGCAGTTTTGACTTTGAATAGTGTGTTCACTAGTAGAGATCTCGATCATGAGACATCTATACATTATTAAATCTGTTCATTAACATTCGGTAACGTTGATCGCGTCACACACAACGAATATATGTTTACGTGATTGCGATGGTGACACTGTTTCATTACTCGCTTCTTAACAATCTTCTCATCATCATCATCAAGTACCGGGCCTACTGGCGTAGGTGATCATTTCTCTTCACAACTTTCGATCTCGGCAGCTATTTATCATTTCTGTTGTTGACCTTCTGCCAAGCCATTCTCTTAAGCTGTCTGTTATTTTTTTTTCTTTCCTCTATCTCTTCGTCCCTCAATTTTTCCTGTTGTTACATTATATTCCGGTTGTTTTATTCTCATAACATGGCCAAAAAATAATGATTGTTTCTTCCTAATATGGGAATTTGTTCTCTTTTTGCTTTGACCCTTTCTCAGAACATCTTCATTAGTCTTATTAGCTGTCCATGGAACTCTCAACATTCTTTTGTAAAACCACATTTCTACAGACTCTAGTGATTTTCTTGTCTATTGTCCTATTGTCCATGATTCGCATCCATATGTTAAGACTAGCTCTATATAACATTTAAGAATTCTTTTACTTGTTTCTATTGTCAAAAATGGATTGCATAGTACCTTCCTCATTTTTTGGAAAGCTGCTTTTGCCTGAGCCACTCTACATCTCACCTCAATCTTCTACATATGTAAATTACAAGATGGTAATATTTGAGTTGAACTTAGAGAGCGAGATGATGAATTGATAGTTTGTTGGGCTCCAAACTAGGGGGTTCGAATCCTGGTAGTATATAAATGTGTTTTCTGTCGGGGGTGAAATACTCACAAGACCCGAACACATCGTGGCGACTGTAGTGGAGAAGCGGCGTTTTATTTTCTAGTCCTATAATCTACTCCCCCCACCAACCAGCAGACCCCAAAATGAAATAATGCCGTAAAGATAGTTGTTTATTTAACATATCATCTAAAATCGTCGGACCTATGTCCACTGGCTAATTCTCTCCAAATCGATGGCGGCTTCATTAATAAGCCAGAAAATATCGACGTTTTTACAGCTTCATTAATCAGTCAGAAAACACCTCAGGTTTTACGGCTTCGTTAAACAGTCAGAAAACACCGACGATTTTACAGCTTCTCTAATCAGTCAGAAAACACCTCAGGTTTTACAGCTTCGTTAATCAGTCAGAAAACACCGAAGTTTTTACAGCTTCGCTAATCAGCCAGAAAACATCGAAGTTTTTACATCTTCGTTAATCAGTCACAAAACACCGACATTTTTACAGCTTCGTTTATTAGTCAGAAAACACCGCATGTTTTACAACTTCGTTAATACGCCAGAAAATACCGAAGGTTTTACAGCTTGGTTAATCAGTCAGAAAACACTGAAGATTTTAAAGCTGCGTTAATCAGCCATAAAACACCGCATGTTTTACAGTTTCGTTAATCAGCCAGAAAACACCACCGGTGTAAACATCAGAAAAGGGGGCAAAACACAAATATAGAAATGGTGTCCTCAATAAAAGGAAGAAAGTTATGTCCCTACCGAAATAAACAGATTTTGGAAGCGTTCCCTTCTTCTATCATGTAGTAAATAAAGATTTAATGGAAGGGGAGCAACGCTTTAACTGTTTTCCATGATATTATGAACATTTGTGAGTGCGACTCATAATCTCTAGACGATAGCACATTTATTGTTAAACTAACATTAGTCATTTTATAACAATAAACTTTGTATTTGAAATTCACAAACAACTTCTCAAACTACATCTGAAAATAGACCAGCAAAAAGGTATTGACATATTTCACACCATGGATAGTGCAGTTTTTGAGCTTCAAGCTAAAGGAATGATTCATTATACAACTGGATTAATATGACTTGTATATGAGAAAGCAATCAATTGCTTGTTCTTAATCTTCCATACGAAAAAATGGTGTCTTCCACCTTCGCACCGGTTTGCAAGTGGAGTGCACTTGGATTCCACGGAAGTGATCACTATCCATGTGTCCTCCTAATTGATAAAAGCAGAAATAGAAGCAGGAAAAGGAAGCTCCACACATTCCACTACGAGAAAACAGACCAGGACGTCATTAGCAAATTCAGACACAGGAACGAGAGTGCCCCTCGTAGGAGGCAGGAGAGATAGACGCAGCCACCCCGGTGGAACGTAGAAGTCGATATAGCTTGGCGGAAAAAAGAGACAATCGGCCAAGACATGGCAGAAAGCTAGAATGGATGAACACAACCTGAGCTCTTGAACCGTCTGAAAGAAGAGGTCGACCAAAAACATGATGCACTTTAAACTATGTGCTTAGCAGACTTATGATGCCAAATGAAGTGATTTCTGTAAAAAAATAGTTTACTCAGAATAATATCTAGCCACATTCTGGTGCCTTCATCAGAGCATGAATTGCACAACACGACACCACAGAGGCATACCAGACTTTCACAGCAGAGGCCGGATATGGCACAAATCTGATAAGAGCAAAGGGAAGTCGCTTCAAGCCAGCTACATTGAGAAGACTGACATAATAAATGATGCTGTAAGAATGAGAATACGGGGGTCGTTGTCAGAATTGTGTAAGGATGTAGTGCTGGGAGAAGATCTCACAATCACAACCGATACCATTCATACACCATTTTAAAGGTCACACAACACTGCTACTGGTCGAGATGGTGTTCGGCACGACGACATAGGCAATTTAGCTGACAACTTGAAAATAACTGGTCAAGGAGATTAATGCCATCATTCAGAATGACCAGATTAAGGAGGAGTGGCAACATAGCTGCATATTACCGCTACCGAAACCAAACAAGGACCATTCAGATCAGTGCCTACATAATCATCACAATGCAGAACACTGTGGACAAGCTGCTGGACAAATTAGTTGTCCGTGTCCTCACCTGTCACCTTGAACAAATACTCTCATTCCCACCCACACTCGGAGGTTATAGATATACCAAAGAAACATGGCTCAATGCGGCAGTCTTCGCCTATGACGGCGTCTTCGCAGGCTTCCACATACGAGAGGAGAACTGTGCTGCTGCTATAGATCTGGAGGATGCATACAACAGGGTACCATTTTAATACCTCATGCACATGCTCCTAAAACTGGTGGTGCACCCCTTCCTCATTAGATGGATCGCCGCGGCACTGTTTCAGAGGAAGGTGATGCTCAGATGTGGAAGTTGGTCTTCCGAGCCAACATTCATTTGTCCAGGGCTGCCACAAGGCTCACCATTATCACGAGTTCTATTTAACGTGTACACAATAACGATCACGGCCCAACAGCTGGATGGGAGGGGAAGAACTATGACTTTTGCTGATGATATTCTGGTATATCGACAGGGAAGGGACAGACGGGAAATCGCTTCCACAATGCAAGACGAACTCGATCGCATTTCTTCCTGGTGTGGGGATTCAGGTGGCTTGGTTAATCCTAATAGAGCATCAGTTTCATGGTTCTCCATTAACAATCATACCGTTAATACAACCACACCGGTAGCACGAATGGAAGCTGATGAGATGGCCACGGACAAGTTCATAACATACCATTGAGTTTGATCGCAGCCTGTGTATTTGGGACAATGTTGACCATGTGATAACAAAATCCCGTAAAGAATTAGCCGCCTTGAAGGTCATGGCAGCTGCCAACATCGAGTAGAGACTACGTACTCTTCACTTCCAGGGATTAGTCCTCGCACCAATCGAGTGTGCCCTGGCAATTCTTACTGTAAGTGCAACACAGATCGACAAGCTAGAGAAGATACAAAATAAAGCCATGCGCATTATCTTGGGGTGTACGAGGTACACTCCATTTGTAGCAATGAGGTATCTTCTTGACTTTCCAACCATGGATGACAGAATCAAGATCTGGAGGGCACGAGCACACTGAATGTTAATGCAGATAAAGAGCATCCATTACACCACTAGCTAAAAACAGGGAAACGTGTCAAGCTAATAAAAGACAAATCATGGGTGGGCCGAGAAGAGGATGTCATCAAAAAGGTATGTGGGCTTAACAAGATCAGCGAGGATTGGATACCTATGCCAACGTCATTCCAGGGGACATTCTCGTGTATTCACACACTCGACAGGAAAAGTAGGGAACAGAACCCGGTCGTGGTTAATGCTGAGGTCAACGGTCTCGTCTGCGTTAACACCGATGAGAAAGATGCAGTCATCTATACAGATGGATCTGTAAGACGACACCAAAGGAGTGCATGGGCATTTACAGCACGCTCGGCAGGCAGAATAGTCAAGGAAGACAGTGGTGCATACGTCATGACCACAAGTGGCATGACGATGGAGGTGACGACAATGAACAGGGCATTCAAATGGTTAGAGTCACATGACTACACCCACGCATGTATACTGAGTGATTCGATGAGCATGAAATTAAAAAGTGGAGGCTGGCTCTGTACACATGCAATGGTTAGAGTCATTGCAGAAGTCAAAAATACATAAGGTCACCTTTGTTTATGTCCCTGGACATGCGGGAGTACGGGGAAATGAAAGAGCGGACAAGTTGGCTAGCGGCGCTGTCGTTGAGGACGGTCAACCAATGGATGGGGCGGACATCACCAATGCCCTCCGAGATGTAGGAATAATACAGGACATCGACGACCACAAATCCACGTCATTTCTTCGAGTGAAAGAGATGGGAGTTAAGATGAGCACAGGCAGAAATGAGAAAATTAGTGGACGTGTAAGAAGACCTATCAACCAACATAGAACTGGAGTCGTCAGTAGCTGTACACTGCAGGACTTACTGAGGAGGAGATCTGAGCACCTATGGGCATGTTCGGGTTACAATGATGATGGCCTGCGGATAACTCAATAACTCAATCTTCCATTACATTGTCAATCAAAAGAGACAATTACGAAAAAAATGCAAGAAATAATTGACACTTTGACAAGAGTTATGAATAATGGAATTATGAAATTAGAACAATT
The DNA here is from genome assembly GCA_032433765.1 of Megaustenia siamemsis. NCBI lineage: Eukaryota > Metazoa > Mollusca > Gastropoda > Stylommatophora > Ariophantidae > Megaustenia > Megaustenia siamemsis. The sequence goes on along the minus strand of JAVIAB010000041.1, from coordinate 11,765,999 downwards.
AAGACCATCATCATCATGTGCCTTATCGGTTGGCGCAGGCGATCATGTCCTTCCACAATCTTCTATCTACAGTGCATCGTATCAGTTCTGCTGTTGACTATTTTCCATGCTATGACACCAAGCTATCCAGTATTTTCTCTCTTTGTCGTCCGCGATCTCTTTCCTTTTATTTGGCAGTTGTAACCAAGTATTCCAACTTTCCTCTTTTCATGATGTGCCCGAAAAATGTTGATTGTTATAAAGACCATCGGCTTTGAACATCTATTACATTCTTTGAAGCATCCCATGCTAAGTTATGATGACATTTCATGATATTGTGAAGTGCGCTGATTGTTTGTCTGCAACACATTTTAGAGGAACTTAAACCTGACAATGAACTGTGTCATGTGCTTGAATACGACCGTTTGTCGTGCTTGTAGCCTGGTGGCTCAACTTCGAATTAATTATGTTTTCTTTCTCCAATGGGAAGAGTTCGTTTCGTTGAGTTACGTTATTGTAGAAACAATTTAAGAAAGCTTGCTTGTAATTTTCTTTCAATATTCCAACGATATGTTTTTAACTGTTGTCGTAGAGCCTCTAAAATACATGGGGGTTGGGGGGAGGGTGTTGGGGCCTATATCAGTGTTATGCGTTATTCATGTCGTAACTTTGATACACACTATAGTTGTTATTGATCCTACTGTCATTATTATATTGTTGACTTAATTATTTTAAGATGTATGTATATATGTATGTATGAAAGAAGAATTAGAACATAAAGGGAGAAATAAGTGAGTGGAGTACACGTTTACTTTGAGTGTGTGTAGGAATGTGTATTTGTTGAGTCTGGGTTATAGATTGATGTGCAGAATATAAGGATGAATTGTGTTTGATGTCTGCATTAATAGCAAATGTGTGGGGTTTGAGTTAGTGAAATGTGTTTTAATATATATTTTTTAACATGAAAAGTAAATGGTGATACTACTCAGCCCTAGCTAACTGCTATGTTAACTTGGATACTTCAGTTAGCATGAAAGTTTATTTTAGTTTAACAGATGTGGTACTTATGTTCACAAATAACGCAGCCCATGGCATGATGTACAGAATACATTTTCACTGACTTCTCTGTTTACATCCTTCTCCATAGAAACCATCAGCGCAGCCAGAAGTACATTCACCAGTACTAACAAAACACTGCTCTTCTTTGTTTGCACAGTGGCATTCCAATTCACACTCTCGACCAAACCTGCCGAACGGACATAACGTGTCTGTTGATATAAGGTAAAGGTGGGGTTAGAAACACAAACTGCAGCACGTACTTTACATTTGTCTTCTAATAGCGTTGGCAATAACGTTAAATGTATTACTATTAAATGTCAATATTGATTTGATGAAAGCATGTTATATATAGAGATATTATTACAAATTAATGTTTAGTGTCAGTCCTGTGACCGAACAATATAACACTGCAATAATTCAAAATATGAGTTTCATTATGACTGTAAGTGTTTGATAAATAAGTACTTTCATGACTATGGGCTTTTCATCGAAGATATAGACACCATGTAATCGATACATCAAGAACATATATATCGATGATTACTGAAAACATTCTCTAGTTGGACGGAAATGAATGAAAACAAACTAGTGCCAAGCAGCTAAACTAGTAGAGAGACAAGATAAACTACGACATTTCGACAAAGGCCTTCATCAGGTACAGAACAACTAATATAGGCAAGTAATAAATGTAAATGGTAGAACACTGATCTGTATATGACGGAATAGGAACAAAGGCCATATTTACATGCCCTTATATTTGTGCTTATCTCCCATCTGCGTTTTAAAGCTTAGGACTGGCAGGGAAACAACAAACAGAAATGAATGAAGATCCTACTCCAAATGAAAGTGATGTCTCAGAGACAGTCTTATTGGTCTAAATAGTTAATAGAAGTTAATGAGCTAAGGAAAGCAGTATGAAGTGACTTCATGAAGATGTTAGTTATAAACCACAACACAACAATAATTATGTTCATTTAATATCTTTGAAAGTCATAGAACAAGGAATGATAAATTGTGGGAAGATTGTTAAAGAAAAAGAATCTAATTCATTAATGTTATTGCACTAATTAAACAAACACGATCACTTGAAATAAGAAGTGTTCCATTACATTTTAACTCATTAACCTAGTCGTGTGCTTGCAATAGTTTGTGAAGAGCTAATCAGAAATGAGATAATATGGTTCAAGGTTAATTAAGGCCAACGTTATAAAGGGTGGAGTGGGGCGTGTGACGGTGAGTTTATGAAGCCATGAAAAGTGTAGTAAAAATATTTCAGAATCGCAGAATTACAAAAAAAAGTATTCATCCAGATCTAAAGGGTTTGCTAACGTAATGGTCTCATAAAATTTGATTTTGCTAATTATTCACTGACACACAGCAGGAGCATGTTCTTTGGTTCTTTGGTTATGGAAGGCCCAGGTATCACTGCATATGGATGAAAATCCATAATTGGGTAACCGCCCGTGCCAGTGGAATCATCCGAATTACTAACTCATCTCCCAAACAAAAAAAGGTAGCTGTAGTCCCCATCATAACAGTCTCAGCATACGCCAAGAGACATAAGGCGAAACCGCACAGAAAGTGAACACAGTCAGCTGTTCCCTGCCATACGATATCATTCATGTGAACAATTAGAATATCGAAACATGATCAAAACGGATGAAACACACAGCTCACGGTGTACACAGAGCACCTAACTCAGTAGCTCCTGCAAAAAGGTTCATGCAGGAGCATGTGAGGGATAGTATCTGATTACAAGAGCTGTGACAGTGTGTAAAATAGTGTAATAATTGACAACACAGAAACTGCAACTGTTCTGAGCAACATTTGTTTTCCACACTTTATATAATGGCTCAAGTGGTCGTCTAGATCTCGTACACAAGTGTATTCATACAGTTCTTTAGTTACACAACTCATAACTCATCTGGATACTTATCTTGGTTGCAAAATTGAAAATCAGGCTTTGCACACGATGTCGACTGTGACCGTCTAAACATCCATCAAACTATATCGTTAGTGGACATTATGTATGTGTCTAGGCTACCGAGGGTATTAAATTACACTCTCCTCATAACTTATTTTACTTGGCATAAAATCACACACACACGCACGATAATAGGGCTTCAGTGCATAACTTGTATCTGTACATTATTTTCAGTCCTCGCATTTCCAAATGACTAACGCAATCTGAGTCTTCTTTAAATCTTAGCGAAGACCGAATCCCCCAAAACTATAGAACACATAAAGAAGACAACATAAAAACAAGGTCAAATGAAGAACACAATTAATATATTCATCGATACAGAATGCATACCTCCATATACTTCAAGCTCACAGAGAGTTAGAAAAATATAGTTGCTTCCTCGGTCAGGTGTGGTAGCTTCTATATAAATCTTGTGTACGCCCCATATTTCATCCAGTTCCAGTGTATATTCCTCTTGGTCTTCTGGATTAGTGTCTTGGTATGTTAACAGTTCTCTACCGCTTTTACTAAAAGCTTTTAATATAAATCTCTTAAGCCGATGGAGATGGTTTCCTGTTGAAGATAAGGAAACAATTGTAGATCATGTCAAAAAATGACAGAAAGAAAGAAAGACTAAAACCAAACTACTCGACTATCTGATACCATAACTCTTTTGTGAGTTTTAGATCACCACACACTGAGTTGTTCAATATCTTCCTCCATTTCTCCCTAATTTTGCATCTTTCATGATTTACCTCGAAAGTTTTATCTTTTAAGTCTCTTATATTGTTGTCACAATCTAAAGATCGTTAACAAGTCCCCCCAAAACATAAAAGTCCAACTAAGGATAACAGAGAGTTGTGTACCTTGAGTGATTCTATTTTTGTTTGAATTGTAAATAGGATGTAACACATGAACTTTGATATGTAAACACACACAATACATTTGTCTACCTTACCAGTGTAGTCTAGATGAGTGAATTAAAATCGTAGAAAATATGAAAAATACATAGACAATGATTTATAAATAAAATAAGCATTTAGTAATTATTTACAACGACTTAGTTTGAATTAATCTTTGAATTCATTCAATTAATTTCCATTTGAGTGTGTTGGGCTAATTGAATTAAAGCTTTATAAATAAAAAAAAACTAAACACATGCAATGTAATTTGTGTAATATGTACATATATATATATATACACTGAGTATTGATATTTCTAAAAGCCGTTATAAACTTCTAAACGACAAATGACACGCGTTGAAGATGATTATTAGGCGTTGTTTATATTATTCTTATTTTATTATTTGTTGTAGACATTGAGACCTTCTCTTTATCAATAAGCGAAGGAAACGCCCACTCCTGGTTGCAGTAACTGTAACTGTCTTCAAATTACACAGCCTGAACAGCTGAAAATTTACGTGAATCAGCGATATTACCACCATGAACTGTTTCTCTAGAAGGGTTGACATCAGAATGAACTGTTGACAATGTTAATGACACAAACTACAAATGTTACTTAATCCAAGCATGAAACCGTCACATTTGGTGGCTCATTTTTTTCTCCAAAATTATCTACAGTGAACGTTAAACTATAGACTGGATTAAAACTAGAAATAGGGCACCTTTAATAAAACAAACTAACCGATCTATTGGAAATATGATGTGTGAAATGATGGTCTCATCACGAGATGCTGTGTCCACTATGGATACACAGAGGTAGATGCACAGATTGGTAATATGTGTAGGCCGTGTAATCAAGCGAGACACATGAGCATTAATAAGAGTTGTATACCGTGGAATGGAGGCACACACACGAGTGGAACAATTCACAGGGTAGAAGTTGAGGGGACGAATTGAATGAAGCTAGTTTTGCGTTTCTGACCAAAGAAAAAGTATGTGATGCCCTCAATCCATTTTATTAATAAACTTTTTCATCTTTCGGTATCCTGTAGGATGATTGTGGTCTGGATGTTAGCTCGTGTTACATTTCTAAAAATAGAGGAGAAGTGACATAGTTGAATCACTGAAATTTACAGTGAAAAGTGTGAACCGGCAAATTAGTAAACTACTTGTTATGATAAAAGTACTTACCGCCGTCATCAAATCGGTTCATGATAAAAATGCTATCTACTCTCACCAGGTTTGAGAAAGTGAGGTTCAGGTTGGGTATAACTTCGTGAGTTTTGGCTGTGGTAGAACAACTACCACGGTACCAATCAGGAAGGTCATTACCATCTACAGCTCTCCAAGAACCATGCTCGCCATACGTGCTCGACTGACGGGTAGCTTCTTTCAGTGCCACATTCCGACCTAAGGAATGCGAAGAGATTTAACATCCAATATTGTGTCTATCTTTATTATTTAGGATTGTGTTATAATAATAAGACGATCGTTTGTGGAATTCATTTAATTATTTCAATTTTAAGTGTATACAAAATGCAATATTCCGTTACCAGTTGCTAAAACATACACATTTCAATAAACATAAACAGCAAAGGAGTACACATGTTTTAGGAAAAAACATAATTCTTAAATTATATCAATAATAAATGTAATACTTAATTGTGGTATGCAATGGAAATTGTAATTACATTAAATTAGAGGGAAGTGATGATATCACGTATGGACGGCGAAGGAACGAGAAGGTTGAAGTTGTGTCCCCTTCCTCGAACACAAGAAATAATTGTTCTTCTGGTGTTCTCTCTCTTCTGTTTCTCAGCACTTCCGGTTGAGGATTCTGTTTTCGTCTTTTCTAAGGAGAAGAAACTTTCCAAAGCAGTCCGGTTTTGGTTATTTTTCTGGGTGTTCTAAAAGTAGACAATGACATTGTCACTGAACAAGTCAATCCACCTATTCGTCATTGATGTATTAGGGCTGCGCTTCTGAACAATGGCCTGCTCTCTAATCAATCAGAGTGCACTTCTTTAATAGCAATTCGGAATATTTGGCTGGGCTCCGTTTTCTTTCTCGAAAATACCAAGATTTAAAAAAAAAACACTGAAAATACAAAAAAACTAAAAGATGACCTGGAAACACAACAGATGGAGATTTACAGATGACATTTTATTTATCCATTGCATTCTCGGAATTCTATCATAGAAGAATCGTTCAATCTCAGAAGCAAAATTCTCTAGAATGGAAGTTCATTATAATTGTGGAATGTTCGACGCCAGTGCCGTTCAAAATGTGCGACTCCACTATAAGTCATACATGCAGTCTCAATGGTTGAATTAGATCGAGAAAAAAATTGTTGTGCTGCGTTTATATGACTAAAGCCCAAAGTACTGTGGCTCTCTTTGGCATGGTTGTCTTCTATCGTCCATTTTAAGAACATAATCGATGTACTTGCAGCTTTTTCTCTTTATATATTTCGATATGTTTTGCTTTCTTCCCGTATAGTTGTATTTGGTATAATAGATATAAGGAGAACAGTTGTATTTGGTATAATAGATATACGGAGAACAGTTGTATTTGGTATATAAGATATACGGCCAACAGTTGTATTTAGTATAATAGATAGAAGGAGAACAGTTGTATTTGGTATAATAAATATAAGAACAATTGTATTTGGTATAATGGATATACGGAGAACAGCTGTATTTGGTATATAAGATATACAGCGAGCAGTTGTATTTAGTATAATAGATAGAAGGAGAACAGTTGTATTTGGTATAATGGATATACGGAAAACAGTTGTATTTGGTATATAAGATATACGGCGAACAGTTGTATTTAGTATAATAGATATAAGGAGAACATTTGTATTTGGTATAATAGATATACTGAGAACATTTGTATTTGGTATAATAGATATACTGAGAACATTTGTATTCTTAGTATTGTCTTAAGAGGTAGCATCACTACAATGAGGATAGTCCCATATGTCCCCATGTGTTCTTTACTTGTATTGTATATTAATCGTTATTATCTTTTTTGACTTAAAGCTGTTATATATATATATCGCTATTGATGAATTATTCTTTTGTTTTTTTTCTCTTTAGCCTGATTTTTAATTTAATCATTACAGGATTGTGATCTGAATTAATATCTCCTTCTGGATATGTTTTGCCTTTCTTTAAGCAGTTAAGGAACATATCTGTTATCATTTTATAGTCTATTTTATTCCTTTTCCTATTCCCAGGGCTTTTCCACGTGTATAGTTTCCTTTTTTCTTGCTTAAAGTACGTGTAAAATATTATCAGCTAGTTAACTTCACAAAATTGTGTTAATCTTTCTCCTCTGCAATTCTTTTTCCTAAACCATGTTTTCCTATAATGGTTTTACAACTACATTTTCCTACTTTAGCGTTCATGTCACCCATTACAATTAAGATGACTCGAGATTTCATTTCCTTCACAACTTTATTTAGATCTTCATAGTATGTCTCTATCTGTTCATCTGCATAATCTGAAGTTCTATATCAAGAAGGGAAATTGGAAAATATGATTCAAGAATCAGAACGAATAAATATAGATATGTTAGGCATATCAAAGACAAGATGGAAAGAATGTGGGTACATAGAGGACGAAAAATATACATTTATATACTCAGAAAACACAACAGAACATCAAATGGGGGTAGGAATACTGATAAAAAGAGAGCTACACAAATATATAAGTACCCACTGGACATACGGTGATAGGATTATATTACTCAAGTTGAAAGCAAAACCATTCGACATAGCAATAGAACAGACATATGCACCTACTCAAGACTATACAGATGAACAATTAAGGCTAACTATGAAGACCTAAATAAAGTTAGGAAGCAAGTAAAATCTTTATACATTTTGATTGTAATGGGTGGCATAAACGATAGAGTGGGAAAAGGTATATATAAGATAATTATAGAAAATCATGGTTTAGGAAAAAGAAATGACAGAGGAGAAAGATTAATACAAGTATGTGAAGAAAACAGGCTGATAATATGTAATACCTACTTTGAGCAAGAGAAAAGGAAACTATACACATGGAAATGCCCTGGTGATATGAAGAAGAATAAAATAGATTACACATTGGTAAAAGAAAGGTTCCGTAACAGTGTAAAGAAAGCCAAAGCCTACGCAGGAGCAGATATTAATTCTGATCACAATCCTGTAATGATTAAAATTAAAATCAAACTAAAGAGTAACAAGCAAAAGTCTAATTCATCAACAAATCCACTCGATATAACAGCTTTAAATCAAAAAGATATTACAGATACATATGCAATACAAGTAAAGAAAAAGGAATTGAGCAATACAGAATTGAACATTGCCCAATACAATACAATAGAAAATGAAATACGCAAAATGTGCAAAAAAAGGCAAAAGAAGACTGGCTCAGCCAAAAATTTAAAGAAATAGAAACTATGGAAAGCGAACAAGACTTAAGAGGAATGCACACAGAAATAAATAGAATGACTAATACAAATAAAAAAAAATTCACAAAAGTTGGATGCATTGCGGACAAAAAAGGAAAAATGCTAACATACAAGATATTATAGATATATATGGCCCTTTTCGTCTTGTCAGACGGTCTAGTGGAGGCTATTGCGTATTTTTTTGAGGTATTGTTTTTTGCCGAACAGCTTCTCTCGTGGCTAATTCTACCAATGTTTGACAAACACACGCGGTCACATAATGAACAGGTCAGGCTCGCTGGTCCACAGGGTTTACCATCCTTTTTCATGAGTCTCTTCTCTTCTAAGTCCTGTCTTAGCACAGTCTCAAATGTTGTTATACCGTTCCTTATACGTGCTCTCCATGATGTGCGATCACTTGCCAGATGTTGCCAGTCGTTTTCACAGATGGAGAAGTCTTTCAGAGATGATTTGCAGATATCTCTATATCGTAGTTTAGGTCTGCCGATTTGTCGTTTTCCGTGTTTTAGCTCGCCATATAGTATTTGCCTAGGAATGCGTTTTTCTTCCATCCGTTGGACATGCCCCAGCCATCTTAGCCTTCGACTTCTGAGCATCGACATGATTGTTAGGGTCTTAGCACGTTGCAGGACAGTTAAGTTGGTTATTTTGTCCTGCCATTTGATGTGCATTATTTTGTGGAGACATCGCATGTGGAAGACATTTAGTCTTTTTTCCTGGTTTGAGTATGTTGTCCAGGTTTCGGATCCATATAGCAGTGTGCTAAGAACACATGTTTGATATATTAGGAGTTTAGTCTTTCGAGTTAGTTTCGTGTTGTTCCATGCCTTTTTTGTGAGTTTGCCGAAGGTCGTAGCTGCCTTATCAATTCGACAGTTTATTTCTTCATCAAGAGAGATGGTTTGCGTAACTGTGGATCCAAGATATGTAAATTTTTGTACTGATTCTAGTGGGCAGTCTTTTAGAGTAATAGATAGAGGTTTGAAGTCACCTTGATTTAGTATTACTGTCTTCTGAACATTAATTGACAGTGAAAAAAGGTCGCATGCTTTATCCAGGTTGTTGATCAGCGACTGTAGGGTGGCCTCACTATGAGCGACTAGGGCTGCATCGTCAGCAAATAAAAATTATTTAAGTAGGGCAACATTTGTTTTGGTTTTTGCTCTTAGTCGTGCTAGGTTGAACAGTGAGTCATCTGGTCTAGTGCGAATGTAAATATCTCCTGAGTTGTTTTCGAAGGCGTAATTTAGGAGGGCAGCAAAAAATATACCAAAAAGGGTGGGGCGAGGACACATCCCTGTTTCACTCCTTTGTTGACTTTGAAATTCTCTGATGGACTCCCATCAAAATGGACTTTGCCATTCATGTCTTCATGGAAGGAAATTATCAGCCTAAGTAATTTAGGAGGGCAGCCTATGCCTTCTAACACCTTGTAGAGACCATCTCTGTTTACTGTGTCGAATGCCTTTGTGAGATCCACAAAGGCAATATAGAGCGGCATATTTTGTTCCCGACATTTTTCCTGCAGTTGTCTAAGAGTGAAGATCATATCTATGGTTGATCTCCCGGGTCTGAAACCGCATTGGGACTCGGGAAGCACCCGTTCTGCAAGTCTATGCAGGCGATTAAGTACGACTCTAGCAAAAGCATTTGCCTGTTGTGCTAAGGAGAGAAATGCCTCTGTAATTATTGCAGTCGCCCCTGTCTCCTTTATTCTTGTACAGCGTTATAATCTTGGCATTTCTCATATCATGAGGTATTTCTCCGTTTCTCCAGCATTTAATTAGCAGTTTGTATAGGTGTGGAAGTAGTACGCTTAGGTTGTCCTTTAGTACATCTGTGGGAATGTTGTCATTTCCTGCAGCTTTTCCTCTTGAGAGGGCATTTATAGCGTCAGCAAATTCGTTCATAGTAGGCTCAACATCCAGTTCAAACATTGTAGGATATTTGGGTATTGATTGTGCTAGAGCTGTGTTTGCTGGTCTGTCGTCACTGTATAGATTAGAGTAGTGTTCAACCCATCTTTGCATTTGTTGTCCCTTGTCAGTAATAGGTTCTCCAAACTTGGATTTTAGGGGGGCTAATTTTGTTATTTTTGGTCCAAGGGCCTTTTTTATATTGTCATGCATGGTTTTTGAGTCGCCCCTTTCTGAGGCTTTCTGTATTTCAGAGCATAGATTGTTCCAGTATTCGTTTGCGCATCTTCTTGCTTCGCGTTGTAGGGTGGCTTGCGCATGTTTGAGCTGATCCTTGGTGATTTGATTGGGGTTATTATTGAAGTTCAGTAGAGCCTTTTTCTTATTAGCTATTAGTGGGTCTAGTCTTGCTGCATTTTCTTCGACCCAGTCGTTCTTTGAGAACCGTTTCTGGCCGTAGGTAGATAGAGCGCAGTTATAGATGTGTGTTCTCAGGGAGCACCAGTTGTCATCCACACTTGATGCATCTTCTACTTCTACTACCAGTTCATCAAACTTGGATCTAAAAATATCTTCGGTTGGTGTGGTTTTTGTCGCTGTGATGTTGATCTTGGCTGCTGCAGGCTCTCTTGATTTGTAGATACGACTACTTCTGGCTTTGATCTTACTAATGACTAGAGCGTGGTCTGTGTTGCAGTCTGCACTGTGATATGTTCGTGTTATTCTGATGTTATTTAAAGACTGCCTACGTGTAAGAACTAGGTCTAGTTGGTGCCAGTGACCACTTCTAGCATGACGCCATGTTACTTTATGTTTGTGTTTCACATTAAAGTAGGTATTTGTTACACATAGGTGATTATTAGAGCAGAATGCTAGGAGTCGCTGGCCATTTCCGTTGATTTTTCCAATGCCGTGGTGACCTAGACATGTTGGCCAATATTGCTGATCAGATCCTGTGCGTGCATTGAAATCACCGAGTAAGTATAATAGTTCCTCTTTTGGAAGTGAGTCAATGGTCATTTGCAGTTGTTGGTAGAAGTTGTCTTTCTCTTCGTCTGATGCAGCCAACGTTGGTGCATAGGCACTAATGATATTTATTAATCCACTCTTCGTATGTAGCTGGAGTATCATCAAGCGTTCAGACACTCATTTTGGCGTGGTTATGGAGTTTATGTGTTTGTTATGTACAGCAAAGCCTACTCCATGTATACGTGGTTTTTCGGGGCTTAGGCCTTGCCAGAAAAAAAGTATAGTTTTCTTCCTTTACAGAACCACAGTCTGAGAGTCTTGTTTCTTGTAGGGCAGCAATATCAACATGTAGCCTATTTAGTTCTTTATCTATGAGTGCTGTTGTTCTAATTTGTCCTTCTTTCAGTGTGCTTGTTTTAAGTAAGTCCAGGGCACATGGTCCTTACGTTCCATGTGCCAAGTTTAAACATTGGTGCTTTCTTCCTCATTTCACTTTGCCTACTCTGCCTGGGCACAGGATATGGAGATAGTGCTTTACCCAGTCGCACTATCCCCCTCTCGACTTCGTTTCAAGGATTTCCGAAGGAGGGACAAAGTCCATACGTTCGGAATTGAAAGAAGGTGCAGGGGATGCCAGAAAGACGATTAACGCCGTCCACATTATAGATAGATGGTATAAATATATATCAGAAGTATTTCATGATCAAATGGACAAGAAACCAGTTATAAAATGTATATCAGGCTATAAAATCTTGAAATCTGAGGTGGAAAAAGTTATAAAAACAAGGAAAAAGGGAAAAGCAGCAGGACCTGACAGCATACAGATATAGATGATACAGGCAATATACGATGTTGGCATTGAAGTGATTACAGACATACAAAACGACATATACCGCACAGGATACATACCCAATGAACTAAAAACATCAACTTTCATTGCATTACCTAAAACGAATGGTGCAGTTAAATGCAGTGACTTTAGAACTATAAACCTAATGAGCCTTGTTACAAAAATCCTGCTAAAAGTTATACAAGGATGGATTCAGAATAAAATCAATACTGATTTTAGATGAGTAGTAATATGGATTTAGGAATAATAGCGGGACAAAAGAAGCCATATTCTGCATGAGAACCTTAATCGAAAAGTACACAGAAGTAAACAAACCAATATATGCCTGCTTCATAGACTACACCAAATGTTTTGATAGAGTACACCACAAATAACTTATAGAATGCCTAAAAGAGATACATCTAGATGACATGGATATACGACTAATATGTAATCTATACTGGGAGCAAACAGCAATAATAAAATATAACAGTGAGAACTCTCCATCCATTGATATAAAAAGAGGAGTAAGACAGGGTTGCATTCTATCACCAATCTTGTTCAATCTACACACTGAGAAAATCTTTAAAAACATCTCAGAGATGCCAGACCTATACATTAATGGAAAGATAATCAATAATCTAAGATATGATGATGATAATGCACTACTAGCAGAAAAGCCTAAAGATCTACAACAATTACTTAATGAAATAAACATGACAACAAAATTTGTGGACTAGATATGAATATCAAAGAGACTAAAAATATGATCATAAACAAAGTAAATACTCAAAACCCACAAGTGAATATCAAAATTGAAGGAATAGACCTGGAGACAGTTCAGAACTACAACTACCTTGGACATGCTATAATCTGTGATGGAAAATGTACAACTGAAACAAACAAAAGAATAGGAATGACAAAAAGTAATTTTAATGTCATGAAGAACATACTAACATTAAAAAAATTACACGAGGGCTAAAACTAAGAATAGCAAAATGTTACATCTTCTCAATATTCCTATATGGTGCTGAAACATGGACATTAGACAAGAAAAAAGAACAGTGAATTGACGCCTTTGAAATGTGGATATATAGAAGAATAGGTATAATTGGATGAACGGAAAAGAAAACAAACGATGAAGTCTTAAAACAACTAAAAATGAAAAGAGAACTACTAAAGACCATTCAAACAAGACAAATGCGATTATTGGCACATGTTAAAAGACACAACAGCCTACTAAAAGTAATAATGGAGGGGAAAATACAAGGTAAAAGAAGCAGAGGCAGACCAAGACTAACATGGATAGTAACATCAAAAGATGGACAAATCAGCCTATGGGAACCTGCACCATCAAAGAAAGAGACAGAGCAGAATGGCGCTCCATATTAGCCAATCCTCGTTGCGGAGACGGCACTCGATGATGATGATAATCTGGAGTACTTGCGTATGTCTATATTACTGCTACGTCAAAATATTTTGCCTTCATTTTGAATAGTATAATCTTATCATTGTACGCCTTGTGTGTATTATGTCTTTGTAGCTCTCTTTTTTTTAGTATTCCTACCCCTCTTTTATATTCTGTTGTTTCCTGAATGTATACATGTATGCGTATCCTTCGTATATATCCACATTCTTTCCATCTTGTTTCTGAAATGCCTAAAATAGCTACATTTAGTTGTTTTGCTTCTAAAATTAGATTTTCTAATGATCCTTTTTGGTAGAGAGTCCTAACATTCCATGTAGTTATTTTTAGATGATTTTTTTTACAATGACAATAGTAAGTGTCTCTTCATGGCTTTATTTAGAACATTACGTGATGATCTATTAGAAATCTGTTATTTGCTGATGACGCTGCACTTGTCACGCAAAGTCAGGAAGAACTCCAGAGCATGGTCCATCGCTTTTCACATGCCTGCCGAGGCTTCGGTCTAACAATAAGTTTGCAGAAAACTAACATACTCGGTCAGGACGTCGAAGCAACACCTGAAATCTCTATCGACAACTATAAACTTGATATCGTGCGGCAGTATAACTACCTGGGGTCTATCGTTAGTGACAGACTATCTTTAGATACAGACATTGACACTCGTATCGGTAAAGCTGCTACCACCTTCGCCTGTCTTTCTAGGCGTGTCTAGCAAAACAGCAAACGGACAATTAAAACAAAAGTCGCAGTGTACAATGCCTGCATAATTAGTATCCTCCTGTATGGCAGCGAATCTTGGACAACCTATGTAAAGCAGGAGAGAAGGCTAAATGCATTCCATATGCAATGTCTACACCGTATTCTTGGGATCACCTGGAAAGAAAAAGTCACAAACGTTGAGGTCATGGCTCGCACAGGCTTACCGAATATCTACACGCTGCTCAAATAACGTAGCCTAAGCTGGGTTGGCCATGTACACCGTATGAAAGATGGCCGATACCAAAAGATATACTCTACGGACAACTGGCATATGGTAAAAGAACTATGGGGCGCCCAAAACTCCGATTTGTAGATGTATATAAACGCAACATGAAGACTCTGAACATAAACCCTGCAGCATGGGAAGACATAACTGCAGACCGCAATCTCTGGAAACACACTCTAAAGGTTCACCTCAAGGAAGAAGCCGACAGATTCATGGAGAAAGAGATTACAGGACGAAAGAAAAGAAAAGAAAAAATAACGTTTCTAGGGGCGCTGAAAATTCCATAGTCCACTATGACTGACGGAGGCTAGTAATGTGATGATGCTCCATTCTCTTTCACGGTGGTCTGCCATATTCGTCTTTCGTGCCCTCAATATGCCTCATGTATACCACACACTTTGCTGTTTTCGCTTTCTGGGCCGATGATCATTTCCGTTTCTTCCGCCCCATCCACCGTCACAGACTTTTTACATTCGGGATGGACATTCCCGCCCGGCGTCAATGTTGTCCAAATATATGTTTGCCTGACAAATCGCGAACACACGACACAAAGAAGAATAAATCATATTCCACTATAATATTGATACAGTTCCAGTCAGAAGTATCCTTCTCTATCTGTGATCAAGACTCAATCAGAGTAGGATTCCAAACTCTCACATGAAGACAGCTATCAGAAGTAAACATACAACAAGACGGGGTATAGCAACACATTATTTCACAACTAGACTGTCGCACAAATCATATATATATATCAGCAATAACCAAATCATAAAAACGATCAACACGCAGCCGCCATGACACCGAAATACCAAAATAAGGATACCAAGAGGAGCATTCGCTGCACTGGGAAACATATAGAAATCTACAGAAATTAGGTTAGACACACAAATAAAAATCATCTCCAATGTTAAGTCATTTCTATTATATGATTCTGAAACATGGAGAACAACAAAAATAGCATTCATGAAAATACAGACCTTGATTACTGGATGCTCGGACGGAATAAAAGTTTGGAAATGGAAGGATACAATCAATAAAATGGAATTATGGAAAAGTGCCAGTCAAATACCAGTGGACATATACATTGAAGGCGATGGCGCTTTATATAGAATACGGAAGCCAACTGAGAGTTTAACACAACATGGCCTTTTTTAATCCACATGGAAGAAGACAAAGAGGGAGAAAACAATATTCTTGGAGAAAACAGGTGAAAGCAGAGATGAAGATATTGGGGACGACATGGACGGACCTTAAAAGAATGGAAAGAAACAGAGCGGCTTATAAAGTGTTTGATGACGACCATTGCTCTACATCAAGGATGGCCAATTTCTTTCAAATGGCGGGCAACTTTTTAATTATTTTTTTGTAGCAGGCCACACAAATAATAACATTAACACAAATAAACTTGGCATTTGTTAAGTTAATATTTTTGTTAATTATCGGCATTATTTGCTTACATCAATCATCGTGTTGCAACAGAGTTAAAAATACTTAGCTGATTTATAAAAATGAATAAATGTTGCTATTTAAATTGTTTAACAAACATGTTTTAGTTAGGTCATTTTAAAGTTGACATGTAACAAACCTTAATGTGAACAATGTGGACGTTCATGTGCAGCAACAAGTTCATCAAAGTCAATGTGTAAAGATGATGATGATATTCGTAATAAATCCTGAAGGTGGCCATCAGTGAGTCGATTGCTTTGTGACGATTTAATCTCCTTCATTGTTGAAAAAGCGCATTCACATATATATGTGCTTCCGAACATAGAAGTAATTTTCAAACTGAAATCACTCAATGCGGGATATTTTTCCCGTGGCACAAGTTTCCAAAAGTCAACTCCTATCTCCATCCTTGATTGGAAAAAGGGGTCACTTTGGAGGTTACATAACTCCAACTGAAAAGTGTTATATTGTTGGAAAATGTCACACTTCATAGTGTTGTTAAACAATGCCAGTTCTGGCCGTATGCCACTGAAGTCAGAAAACCGTTCATTGAATTGCTCCTATAGTTTGTCCAACATTAATACAGAGAATTTGAAATCAGTGTCACTGCGCTCCTCAATCAATTCTTTGCACGATGGAAAACTAATGAAGTTTTCTTTGGCCAGGGTAAATCTAAAAACTTTTAGTTGACTTATAAATCCATCTAGGTGTCCTACCGAAATCTGAGACTGTTTGGGAACATCCCTGTAGCTTCACGTTGAGTTCATTCATGTGCTGGGTGATATCAGTTAAAAAGGCCAGTACGCTGTTAAAATGTGGATCAGACATTTTTCTGATCAGTTCTTTGTTGGTATCATGTTTCTATAAAAACTGCTTTATCTCGTTTCTCAAAGCAAAAAACCGCCTCAAACAATTCCCTCTGCTTAGCCAGCGTACTTGTGTGTAGAGCACTAAATCGCCATATTCCGCCTCAACTTCTGATAGAAAATTTATAAACTGTCGGTGTGTCAAAGACCGATTCCCGCCTTTTATTAAATTCACACGCTTTATTACAGTTTTCATAACGTCCTCCACGTCTAGAATCTTGCCACACTGCGTCTCCTGGTGTATAATGCAGTGTAATGCTGGGCAATGGATTCCAGCCTTCCTTAATAATCCAGCTAAACCTGTTTGAGTACCACACATTGACTTAGCGTCATCTGTCACTATTACTGAAAGTATGTTTATGTCACCGATACCGTTAACAAATTTCATAACTGAGTTATAAATGTTTTGACCTTTGGTCGTATTATGCAATGAATCTAAAGCTAGTGATCTTCATTGATAATAAAGTCTTTTGAAACAGTTCTTATTAAAATTAAAAGTTGTGCTGTGTCTGACATGTCAGTAGATTCATCCAAAGCCAGAGAAAAAAGTAAGCGGAATTTGTAACGACACTCTTTACTGTACTATATATATGAGAACGTATTTCCTCAACCCTTCAAGTGACTGTCTGTTTTGATAGTGGAACGCTCTTAAAATGACTGGCAAATTTTTCCTACCCCAAATGCACGCGCCATGTTAATAGAGCAACGCTTTAGGAAGTCACCGTCACATAATGAATTTTTTTTTTTAATTTCGCTATCTCAAACTATTTACAACAAACGATGCCATTAAGGAACTTGTTTGTTTTGTTGTTAATGTAGTAAAAACACATTTCTGAGCACTAACCTTTTTCTTGAAATCGCACACAACTGTAGAACGTATTGTAGCAATGTTGTCCTTGCATTTAGGGGCGTGGTGCTGTTTGTTATGTCGTTTAAGATTATGCTCTTTTTTTTTACAGACAACACTTGCAAACACACAAGGCACTGCGGTTTACTATACTTATTGTTAATAAATAAACAAATTATGTTCCCATTTCTCATGAAAAAACTTATTTTTTAAAAATTTAATTGACGTTTATTGCTCATATTATGCCACGACCGAAGCAACAGACAATGAAAACACAGATTACAACAATAGCACTGTAACTCGACAAAATCAGAATGATCAGATCGGATATCGGATATATAATTTTGAGTGATGAAAAGAGGATTGGAGAGAAAGAAACTGAAAGTAAAATAATTGTGGGGTGAATGTGTTGGGGAGAAGGAGGTGAGTGACTGATAGTATTTCTTGGCGGTAACTGTTTGAACTTGCCGAACCGAGTGTCGGTTTTAGAACCATGTGTCGGCTTCTTCCTTTGTTTCAGTCGATCGCAGGCTGATCAAACGGTAACAAAAATGATGGGTCGGGAATGAATGATGGGAAGGCGACGTTTAACTATCTACTAGAGTGTTGCGAGTGTTAAACATTTATCTACTTTTCATATTTTTTTTTTTTATTTCGCTTGGATGTAAAATAATTTAAAAAAAAAAACTTATATACACAATTAATTATACTATACTTTTAACAAACTACTAGGGAATATTTAAGTTAGCTTTCTCCACGGTAGAAGTTAATGTAACAAATTTTAAATCTATTTTACCCAGGACATTTTGTTCAATGCAACCTGATGTTATTTTTTATCCGCCGGGGGCCAAAAAAGGACGTCGCGGGCCACTTGTGGCCCACGGGCACCTTATTGGCCATCCCTGCTCTACATGGATTTGAAAGATAGCAGCAGCTGAAGAGAATTGTGCTGTGTCTGTCATATCAACTGACTCATCTACGGCGACGGAGCATTCTAATAATTCTGACTCAGGCTCTATTAAGCTTTTTTATAAATGTTTCCCCAAGTAATCGTCTTCCGACAGTCCGACGTGATAAACTTACTGTGTGAAATCAAGTACGTTAGCAGTTGCTTCGGACAATCTTTTACAGATTCTTCATGGGAATATGGTTTCAAACTCTTCGCCATTTGTTCACTAATAATATGACTCAAATATAAAAAAACATTTCCCGAACATTTACTTAAAATGTAAAACACGCCCAGTTGTCATACAAAAGACTTCTTTAAATGTGCTATTTTGTCTTGCCTAACGTTTCCATCCAGTGAACTGTAATTTTCATGTTTAGATTTGAACTGATGTTTCTGGTTGTATTTTTTAAGAACATACAGTTTATCATTACATATTGAACACACCGGGTTACCGGAATAGTAAAAGTAAAGTAAAGTACCCCGTCACGCCAAGTGGCGTATAGGGAAATATGGTATTAGTGACCCTATATTTTACAGACCTTCAGCATATTATTTTTGGGGTAATCTGGTCGGTATTACGCCCCGTGCTGCTTTACTTTCCCATAAAAAAATCCGGTACCCATTTAAGGCTGGGTGAACACGGAAGCCGTCGGTTGGGATCGAACCCTACCCTTGTTCTTTGTAGTCCAGTTCACTAACCACTGAGCTATCGCGGCTCCTGAGTTACCGGGGTAATAAAACAAATATTCCAAATTCAATCTTTTCTGAAACGTGTTCAGCTCTGCATCCACTTAAATAATTTTACTTGATACTGTCCTTGTGTAACTAATTGTTGACAACCGGTTATTAACTTTAAATACATTGCTATTTAGCTACAAATTATATAACACACATCCACCACCGCAACTCGTAACCCCTACCACAACCGATGCTAAATACAAAAAAAAAAAAAAATCCCTTTGATCTGACAGAGGTTTGTCATCGAATAAGAGTCCCGGTGTATCCAATACCACGCCATCTACACCCAAAACCACCATATTGTTGTTATCCATCGCGATACGAACAACAACAGACTGTTGTGATGTTGTCTAACCAGCGATATTAAAAGGACTGCCCGCCGACGGAGCGTCAGTCGTCAAAGACAATGAACTTGACAGATTGTAACACGTCGCAACTAATAGATCAAAGATTACAATTATTTGGTTTTGACAAATTCGCTAATCAAAATAGTTTTTTGTTTAATTGGTTCTGAATTTGTGTGTATTTATGTGTTACTTTTTACTGTTTTTGTTTGTTTGATATTGAGCTCAGTGATTGGAGTGTATAGTCATTTTTAAATCAAGCACAGGCACGGTCAAAAAAACTTAGCGTGCCGGTTCTAGTCCGCGGGCTATAGGTTGCCCACCTTTGCTTTAGATTAAATAGTGCAGCCGTTGAATCGTGAGACTTACCTCCACTGATGTAAACTGAGCACAAAAACTGAACACCTTGGCCTGTTATAACAATGCCTTGAATCAAATATTTTAGGCTCAAGTGGACTTCCAATGTAGTCCTACTATTTGATACATTTCTGACTTCGACATATTCAACTGGAGTGGATTTACTGGTAAGCTTATACAGGAACGTGAAATCTCTTAGATGCCCTGTCGATAATGCAAATACTGTTATAATAAAAGCTAGACATCGCAATATAAATAGTTACCAATGCTGCACAGAATCAACATTATGTGTACGTATATTGTTAACACTAAAATGTTTGTATCATTACATATATTACTAAATGACAGAGACAACAATTAATTCAACTACTACTATTTTTACTACATTTATTACAATCCATATTGCAATCATTATTACTTTTTACAAAGTATTAGTTCTTAACATATAGTCACACTTTGTTTCAAAACATGTGCCCACACAAAAAAAAAAAAATAATGCTGTTTCTATATTTTTAATGTGAGACCAAAAAAACGGAGAGTGTATGAGCTGTAACAGACAAGGACATAGGTCAATATAACTTCATGCATGATGATCAGGAACTTACAGCTTTTTAACATCAGGCTGTTCAGTGACCGTTTTGCCACTAAATACAAGAATCAGTAAGCAAGAATACTCAACATGGGCAATGAAGGGGGGAATGAATGCATTTATGATAATTACAAGTTGAATATTGATAGGTTATGTGCTCATGAGAGATCCAAAAACAATTACAGACTAATACATTTACCTATCAATTAGGGATCCAACAGTGTAGGTATTCCTGTACCTAAAATGAGCATACTACAGTCGGATGTGTTTATCAAAAGACGAATATCGCATGTTAATCCCGTGCACCAATGGTCAGGTTTCTCGTCGGAGGTTCTCGTTATTTCTTGAACACTCAAAAATCTGCCCGGAGTTCAGTGACGATGTTCCAAACATAACTTACAATAACATACGTCACAAACATCAATGCGTGATAACAATCACAACACAACTAAGTTCATTTATTTAAAACGTTGCTGTTAAATGCAACTTTCAAAGGCGAGTAGTTTGGTAAGTAAAGGTGAAGAGAACAATTATTTTTTTATAAAAAGATTATTATTTTCCTGCAGACAATAGCAGGCTATGCTAATTGGTACATGATTTTATAAGCTCTACCTGTGTGCTAAGCAAAATGTTGCATCTTCTCAATATTCCTGTATGGTGCAGAAACATGGACATTAGACAAGAAAACAACATAAAATTGAAGCTTTTGAAATGTTGATTTATATAAGATAAGGTACACTTAGATGGAAAGAAAAGAAAACAAACGATGAAGTTTTAAAACAACTAAAAATGATAAGAGAATTACTAAACACAATTAGAACAAGACAAATGCAATGTTTGGGTCATGTTAAAAGTCACAACATCCTAATAAAAGTAATATTTGAAGGAAAAATAATAGGTAAAAGAGGCAGACTAAGACTAACATGGACGAGTAACATCAAAGGATGGACAAGTCAACCTATGACAATCTGCACCATCAAAGCAAGAGACAGAGTGGAATGACGCGCCATGGTGGCCAACCTTCGATCCGGAGACGGCACTCAATGATGATGATGATGGCCTTTGTGGTATACCCATTATAGCAGTACATAAAGTGTTGTTTAGCACATTAGCTGTTCACTTACTGTGATTGTTGACATGTATACGTATCCATTCAACATGATATCTAAACTTCCAGGCCACTGTTACGCTATTTGCCATGTTGTTAAGACAGGTGTTCTCATCGCTATCAGTTATAATGTCCACCGCCGAGCCTCCATTAATACGATTATAATGATTGGCTAGATCAGCTGTACAAATAAAACAGCAACATTTTAGAAATTGTGTATATGTGTGTGGTATTATGTGTATGTCTGCAGTTGTGTGTATGTTTTCACGTGGTTAAATGGTGAAATCTTTTTAACATCTGAATGCGTGTTTGTGTTTACATGTATTACTACATATTTTTTTAATGGGTAGAGATCGCTGAGGTGATTACTCAGTAATAAAGGTGGTGCATGCAGAAGATGATATGACGCCTTTATCTTTTTACTTATTCTTTTTCCACTTCCTCTTGTATCCGTTCGAGTGTGGAGGTCGATACATAGTTCTGGTTCTCGCCTTTTTGGCGGCTTCACTCATTGTCACTTGATGTTATTGTAACGCTTATTTTCCTGTCCATCCTACTCTCGGTCTGCCTCTTACCCTTCTCTTTTAATATATGCTTTGCATGGTAAGGAACCACAGAACATTCTTTCTCATCACCATCATCATCATCATGTGCCATAACGAAGCGCAGGCGATCATGTCCTTCCGCAATATTCTATCCACAGTGCATCGTATCAATTCTGTTGTTGACTGTTTTCCATGCCATAACACCAAGCTATCCAATATATTCTCTCTTTGTCGTCCACGATCTCTCTTTCCTTTTATTTTGCCAGTTGTAACCAAGTATTCCAACTTTCCTCTTCTCATGATGTGCCCGAAAAATGTTGATTGTTTCTTTCTCGTGTTTTTTTTAGGAGCTGCCTTTTTGTATTGACCTCTTTGACAACCTCCACATTGGTCTTTTTAGCTGTCTAGGAAACATTCAACATTCTTGTGAGAAATCCCATCGCTGTGGCCTCTAATCGTCTTTTTATTTGTTTGTCTACTGTCTTTGATTCACTTCCATAGGTCAGAATTGATTCTATATAGCACCGATGAACTCACTTTCTCATTTCTATTGACATCGATTTGTTGCATAAGATAGTTTTCATTTTCTGAAATGCTATTTTTGCTTGAACTATTCTGCTTTTTATTTCCGATGTGCATCTCCCATCCGACGTTATTATTGTGCCCAAGTATTTGACGCGTTGCACTTGTTTCAAATGAGTCATGTTTATTTGTATGCTGCATGCTGGTGATGATTGTTTCTTCGATATAACCATTACTTCTGTTTTCTAATGATTCAGACTGAGACCTTTCTTGTTGCGTTCTTTTACTATTATGTATATAATTTAGTGTAGTTCTTTCTCTGTCTCTGCTATTAAGACTGTGTCATCCGCATATCACAAATTATTTATGTTGTGACCGTTGACTTCAATTCCTTTTGGGTCTACTTTTGACTTCATAATATGTTCGCAGTAAAGTTAAAACATATCCTGCGACAGAACACAGCCTTGTCTGACTCATTGTTTTATAAGTTGAAATTGTCATGTTTGGTTGTTAATTCGTATAGCTGCTGTTTGTTGACAGCGCATGCTTTTTTTATGATTCGAAGATCGTTGCCATCAGTGTTTAATATCTACAGCATATTGATTATTTCCACATGTTTTACTTTGTCAAATGCTTTTGTGTAATCTATAAAGGACATAAAGAGATATTTCTTTACCTATATTGGTCTTTCTATCAATGTTCTTAAGATGTGTATTGCATTATTGGTGCTCTTTCCTGCCACAAATTCTCATTGTTTCTCACTTATTTATGGATTTATTTTGTTTCTTACATGTCACATGATGATTTTTAGTAGTATTTTCGTCCTATTGCTCCTGATACTAATAGTGCGATGGTCTCCACAATCAGTGGCGCCTGACTTCGTCGGTTTAGCTACAAAGATAAATGTTAGTAGATCTTCGGGAATATGTCCAGTGTCATATATGCCATTGAGTGGTTTTGTTACGACTTGTACTCCCAGCTCTCCTAATGCATTTATCTCTTCGATTGTTATATTGTCGAGACTTTTACCTTTGCCTCTTTTCATGTATTGAATTGTGTCCTCCACTTCACTCTGCATTATTGGTGGTCCTGTGATTTTGTTTGAATTGTTTAGCACTTATCTTTCCTGTTAATTCATTTAACTGATTGTGCATACATTTTGAGTCTTTCGTTTGATGTTTTCCCATTTCTTCACATTTCTGTTTTAACCATCCATCCATTTGCTTCTCTACATTTATTCTGAATCTCTTTGTGCAATAGTTTGTATGTCCGTTCTTATGTTTTCTTTTTCCATCCATTAGTTGTATTAGTTTTCCCTGTCATCCATTTCTTTTTGTTGTTTCTTTTAATCACTGGTATTACTTCTTTTGATGTTTGTTGAATCAATTGTTTGAGCATTTCCCACTGCTCCTCGATGACCTGTATTTTCTCAATAGCATTTCATTTTTTTTATACTATCGAGCTATACTTATCACGCATCTGTTTATCTAGTCTAAGTATATCTAGTTATAATTTTATATATCTTGGGGATTGTTGTGCCTTCCGCAGTTTTATTCTTATCTTTCCAACTACTGGTACATGGTCACTATTGCAATCTGCTCCTGGCCTTGTTTTAACAGATGTTAGCCCATTCCTAAATCTTCTCTGTATCAGTATAAAATAAATATGAGATGTACTTTTTTGGCAGGGCTTTGCCATGTCCATAGTCGCCTAGGGTGTTGTTTGAGCCAGATGTTACCTATATCACATTCTAGACCGGCAAAACAGTTTAATTTGTGTATTTATATGTAACGTAGGATTGGTTCAATGCCTACACTTTCTCTTATAATGCCATTTCAGACGTTTGTGTTTGTTGCTGCTAGCGCCTTTCCCAGATATTTCATTTCTTTGGTAACAAGTTTCAGTTTTCTTTTATGCGTATTCGTAAGTGACCATTTTTGGCATTGGTAGCACAATGTTTCTCGGTGGTAATACGTATTGATTTGTGTTGCAGTATAGGGGATAGTTGATCCATTGTTTCGATTGCAAGGGGCAGGTGAGTTCCACTGGCAGCTGTTAGCAAGTACCGCTGCAGGATCCATAAATACTTGTATAATGTCGCCTACCCATCTGGCTCTTGTCTTCCTCGAGCCTTAGATCAGAATGGTGGCAATTGTTGGCATGTAGGAGTAGATAGTTGGTTCAATTCTTTGAGATGGTGAAATGCTTCTTTTCTTTTTTGATGCAGGGAAGAATGATACCAATATTTTTCGAACATTAAATCGTTTTTTGATTATTGTTATGACATTAATTGCGGTTTTCTTGAAAATCATCTCTGAATGACTTCTTCTTTTGTGAAAATGGCTGGGAACCTCTGCCAAGAGATCGAACATCATGGGGAGCCTGTGTAAAAAAAATAAATCATAACAACATTTGAGGCTGTAAGATGGTAACACATGGACGAGAAAAGGCTCATTAAAAAGGGATCGAAAACACTGTGATCAGTGGCCCTGACTTCTTCCTTCTGTGGCCAAATCTGTTTGTCAAACCATGAGAGAGCTGTTTGACAAAAGGAAAACTTACCAAAATAAAATACTCAATTGCCTCCACTAAACCGTCTGACAAGACCAAAAGGGCCATATATATAATAGCTCTTCCTAGTCACCTCACCGAGCACGTCTACTTTAGTATGTATTTGTTATAATTTAGAAAAATAAACGTTTGACATTAACATCAGCGGTATTGTTGAAATATTGTATATAATATATTCATATGTTGTTGTGCTTTGTTACCACTTTGATTCTGAGTTGATAAACCACTTGATTGCTCTTCTGGCATCTTGTTTATTACAATATTAATTTATTTCTTTAAATGAATCCCAAATGGATAACCAATTATAACAGCCTCACTGCCTTAGTATTAATTACTTATTTATTATCAAAGTTACAAAAAGGAAGCTCATAAGAAACATCAAAAAGAAATAGCAACATTTTTGGGCATCATGAGAAGTGGAAAGTTGGAATATTTGGTTACAACTGGCACAATACAAGGAAAGGTAAATAACAGCCAACAACAAAATTGATGCGATGCACGGTGGATAGAAGATTGCGGAAGAACATGATCGCATACGCCAACCAGTATGATACATGATGATGATGATGATTATCAAACTCAAGAGTTATATCTGGTTCATTATCAAGAAATTTGTGAACACCATTACTATTTACATTTGCTACTGATAGCTAACAAACCAGTAGAAGAGATCGATCACTTCATCTATCTTGGAAGTCACATTGATCGAGAAGGGGATACGAGCAAAGAAATTAGAATCAGACTGGCTAAAGCAGCAATGTCTTTCAGAAGCCTTGAAAAGTTGTGGAAATCAAAACTCATTAGCACAAACACAAAACTTAGGCTATTCAAATCAAATGTACTATCAACCCTTACGTATGCGTGTGAAAGCTGGAAAACAACAAGAGATATAGAAACAAAGTTGAACGCATTCGAAAATAAATGTCTAAGGAAAATACTTGGTATAGAATGGAACGAATTCAAAACAAACGAGGAAATTAGAGAAATCGCCAATCAACCACTAATATCTTCAGTAATAAAGAAAAGACGATGGTCATACGTTGGACATGTGATGAGAAGAGATAATAATCGAATAGCAAAGCAAGCCCTCATATGGGAAACAACAGGTAAAAGAAAAAGAGGAAGACCCAGGGAGACACTGAGAAGAACATTGATGAGAGAGGCAAGAGCAGCAGGAATCGGCTCCCTCAATGAGATAGAACTGCTTGCACAGAACAGAGACAGATGGCGAGATTTGATAAAATATCTCTAAAAGAAAACTGCTAGAACAAAAATTCATATAGGAGAAGGTGTATCTTGGTCTACGCCCTATGGGCCGGTTACGGCTCGAAAGGTCAATAGAGACTGATAGCTGTTTCTACGCGGACTCTAATTATCAACAACAACAAAAACTGTCTAATAAAGATTGTTGAATATGGCCTGTACTCATGCTTATAACACATAACTAGGCCGAACTTACTTTATTGAGACAACAACGGGACATTGTGATGGCAAAAACGGAAAAAAAATCTACGGTTATTTAATTTTCTTTTTTAATAGAACATTACGTTTTAAAAAGAGGCATTATATAAGCTAGCTAAACTACTAACTGTTCTTTAGCGACAGAACCAAACATTTTATGTAGACGTAGAGATGGGCGATATTTCACCAGGAAATAGTCTCGATCACCATAAACAAAACTCAGTTTACTTGTATCCCATATCTAGAGTCTGGCGGGGAGGAGGTGATACTTATAGAAACAGAGAATTAGGATCGCGCTTGCGCAGTGCAACCTTCACGAGGTGTTCGGGTCAGAGTTTTTACTTCACTCCCGATAGAGAAACAAATGTTACAAATATCATTCCTTCTCGAGGTTTGGAACACAAGTTACTCGACTTCATGATTGTACACATTACAGGTATCAATGATAGTAATAGCCTCTGTGCCTGTGTGGCTAGTGTACTTGCTATTTGATTAAAACTCCCTGGACAGAGGAATCATGATTATCAGTTCAAATAAGGACAGAAGTGAAAGGAATAGTTGACAAAGAGGAACAGAATAGTCTACAGCGAAAAACAATAACTCTCAGCTTCCTGGATGAAGAATACCCACAAGCACTATGGATTCGTGTGTACACAGATGGATCAGCACATAATGCAGTAAAGAATGTGGGAGCGGGTGCATATATAGAGTACCCAAATAACACTAGGTATATGAATAAAATAGCAACAGGAAAATATTGTCACAATTATGATGCAGAAATACAAGCAATAAAGTTGGCAATAGAAAAAACTGCTGAACAGCAATATTAGCCAGCAGCCTGCAGTGTTTTTGACAGATGAAGATCAGTACTCCAGGCACTACAATCCAGAGAATTACATCTGCAGACCTTATTGACTGAACTCTGCAAGCACCACATGGTTGCCCTGCAGTGGATCCCATCTCACTGTGGAATACCAGGAAATGAGAAAGCAGATCAGTTGGCAAAGGAAGGTTCAACAGGCACACAACAAGATACACCGATTACATACCATCATAAGAAACATATAATCAAATCAATCAGAGGACCACAAGCCCCAAATCAGGATGCCTTTCATAATATGAATAGATATAAACAAGGTATCATTATACGCCTCAGAACAGGACACAATCGACTCCATAGTCACATGTATACACAATTCAAGATCGGCACCTCAACTACTTGTACATGTGGACAGACTGCTGGACATATATGTCAAAACAGCACTGATTTCCTGAGTGATGAAAATCCATTGGCCCATAGATACAACACACATATAAAACTTTTTACACTGCAAGAATTACAAAAGACTGTACAATTTATACAGGAAACGACATTGCAGATACAGACAATACTTCGGGCGAACGAAATATATATATATATATATATATATATATATATATATATATATATATATATATATATATATATCCCTTACACGAAACAAAGCATAGATAGAATCTTTACTTACCTTATAATGGTAACACAGATAATGTTTTATGCTTTACGAAAATGAAAGTATTTGTTCAGCTTTATTTGAATGAAACAGAAAATAATAATAATAATTTATTATAACAACAAAACTGATGGGATACGTGAAACAACGGTACAATCACGTTCAAAACGATACGTCTGTTGAGCATAAACATAAACCATTAACTTCCTCTTTTCTTCCTTATTTTTCTTTTCCCGTCAGCGTTGAGGGAAGATACAATTTGTGGTCTGTAGGTCGCAACTTTGCCTCTGCTGCTACTGTTTCCTAGCGTTTCTAATATTCCATTAATCCATCGTTTTAGTGTACCCCCTTAAGTATGGTGTTCTCGCAACGTTTATTGAAGGCTCGTTGTGGTGTGTTTTGGTCTTTCTGCCGTATGACGTGGCCAAACCATTTTATATGTTGCTTCTTTATGTATTCTATGCCGGTGACTATTCCTAGCTGTTTTCTCAGTTCTTCAATTCTGATCTTGTCTCTCAGACTATTTTCTGCCATTGGTGTAGCACGTTTTCATCTCTGAAGTGGTTATTTGTCTTAATGTTTCTTGCATCTATAATCCAGGGCTTATCAATACAATTTTAAAAATACCCTTTACTTTCTGTAGTATCTTCTTTTTGGTAACAGTTATCACTTTCCATATGTCTATGGATCATATGATCTATTCTCCTGTTAGAGATATTTATACAAAATATGTCTCTCTAAATGAGAGTTGTTTCTGACATCGAAAGCAAACACTTTACGCAAACATTATTGTAGTAAACGTTTCTGGACATTTCTTATAGATTTGTTTGTATTTGGAAGAGGCAATTCTTGTTGTTAACACATTCTGGGAACTTACTATATTGACAAGCTGGTCCAAACCATCCTATTTGACATTTAGTCCCTCCTAAACAGCCACCATTGTTATCACAACGGTTGTCCGTGCAGCGACATTTAAACTTACAGTTGTTGCCAAACCATTCTTTCCCACAATCTAAAGATCACAAATAATAGAGAGAGCTTGTGTTACGTCTCTGACTTACCGTGTCAGGTCTCTGACTTACGGCGTTCATGTTTTCTAGTCTTGTTCTTATCACTTTCGATTGAACATAGGGTCATCATTACGGTTGAACCACATTATATATCTATAATTGTGTATGCGTGAGTGGTGGAAGTAAAAAGAGATTCAGTGGAATGTGCGTTGGAGTTCGGTGTGTATAAGAATGTGTCTGTCTGGTTTTGGTTAGTGATAGTTATGTGGTGCGTGATATCAGATGAAAAAAACTATAAAATAAAAACACTGTTTAACATTATATAACAAAAAAATAACATGAGTTTGCTCAAATAAACATGACCTAATAATGTTGTTATTAATTGCCAAACTTTATCATCATTGAATGTCGTCCCCACATCGTAGGTTGGCTAACATGTAGAGCCAGTCTGAACTTCCACTTGCTTTGAGGTGCAGGTTATCATAGACTGACATGTGCTAATCGTCAATATTATTCTTGATCCGCTTCTGCCTTTTTTACTTTGCATTTCCCTTCCAATATTACTTTTAGTAGGCTGCCGTGTCTTTTAACATTCTCCAAAATCACATGTGACTTGTTTGAGTTGTGTTTAGTAGTTCTCTTTTAATTTTTAGTTGTGTTAAGACTTCACCGTTTTTTTTTTCGTTTTTTCCCATCCAATTCTTCCTTTTCTTCTATAAATCAGAATTGCAAAGGCTTCAATTTTCTGTTCAGTTTTATCGCCTAATGTCCATGTTTCTGCACGACATAGGAATGTTGAGAAAGCTTTGGCGTAGTCTATGAAGCAGGCATATATTGGTTTATTTACTTCTGTGTACTTCTTTTTTCCTTTGTACTGTGTAACTTTTAGCAAATTGTGTGTTATATGGCTCATTAGGCTTATACATGTAACTGCACCATTCTTTTTAGATTTCACCGAGGCATTTGATATAGTAAAGCACCAAAAAATAATCAACATTTTGCATAAACGTAGACAGCAAAGATCTAAGAATAATAAAGAACATTTACTGGCAACAAACAGCGGCCATAAGAACTGGAAACCAATTGGGAATGTTTCAACAAATAAAACAAGGTTTTAGACAGGGTTGTGTGCTGTCACCAGATTTGTTTGATATTTATAGTGAGATTATTTTAAGGTCCATAAGGGACATGCCTGGAATAACAATTGGAGATCATAATATAAATAATCTAAGGTATGATGATGATACAGTATTAATCGCTAAGAGTGAAAATGAGTTACAAGAAATGTTGGACATTATAGTGAAGGAAAACAAAAATAAAAGACTCAGCCTTAATAGCAAAAAGACAGAGGTAATGGTAACAACAAAAAAAAGACATCACCTCAGTGCAAAATAAAGACAAATGGAACAATATTAAAACAGGTGAATGAATTTAAATATTTGGGAACTTTGTTAACCTCAGACGGAAGATGTACGAAAGAGGTGAGATGCAGAATGGCTCAGGCAAAAGCAGCTTTCCAAAAAATGAGGAAGGTACTATGCAATCCATTTTTGACAATAGAAACAAGAAAAAAGAGTTCTTAAATGTTAGTAGAGCCAGTCTTAACATATAGATGCGAATCATGGACAATTGGACAACAAACAAGAAAATCACTGGAGTCTGCATAAATGTTGTTTTACAGAAGAATGTTGAGAATACCATAGACAGCTAAGAAGAGTAATGAAAACTTTCTGAAAGAGGTCAAAGCAAGAAGAGAGCAAATTTCTAATATTAGGAAGAGACAATCATCATTTTTTTGACCATGTAATGAGAAGAGAACAGCTGGAGTATATTGTAACAACTGGAAAAATCGAGGGAAGAAGAGATAGTGGGAAGCAAAGAGAACAAATAACAGACAACTTAAGAGAATGGCTTGGCAGAAGGTCAACAACAGAAATGATAAATAGCTGCCGAGATCGAAAGTTGTTGAGAGACATGATCACCTACGCCACTAGGCCCGGTACTTGATGACGATGAACTTGTCAAATACTTTTGTGTAGTCTATAAAGCACATATATAGATCTTTCTTTACATCTAGAGATCATTCTATCAATGTTCTTAATATGTATATTGCATTGTTGGTGCCCTTTCCTTCCATAAATCCACATTGATCCTCAATTATTTCCGGTTTTATTTTGTTCCTTACACGTCTCATGAATTTCTTAGTAATATTTTAGTCATATGGCTCATGTGACTAATAGTGCGATGGTCTTCACAATCAGTGGCGCTTGACGTATTCGTTATGACAACAAAGATACATTGTAGTGGATCTTCGGGAATGTGTCCAGTGTTATATATGTCATTGAGTAGTTTTGTTATGACTTGTACTCCTAGCTCTCCTAATGCATTGATCTCTTCGATTGTTATATTGTCGGGACCTGGAGCTTTGTCCCTTTTCACGTGTTTAATTGCGTTCTCCACTTCACTCAGCATTAATGGTGGTTCTGTGTCTTCAATTGAATTGTTTTATTATGGTTATTCATCATCATAAAGTTTACTGATATATTCTGTTTATCTTTCCATTGTCTTCTCATGTCCCATAAATATATTTTTTGTTCCTTTTGATTTCACACATCTTGGTACTTTGACTTCTTTTCTTCCTATTAATTCATTTAACTCATTAGGCATACATTTTGAGTCTTTCTTTTGTTGTTTTTCTATTTCTTCGCATTTCTGCTTTAACAATTCTTTCTTTGCTTCTCTACATTTGCTGTACATCTTTGTGCAATATTTTGTATGTCCGCTCTTCTTCCATATGCTTTCTTCTTTCGTCCATTAGTTGTAATATTTCTTCTGTCATCCATTTCTTTTTGTTGATTCTTTTAGTCACTGGTATTACTTCTTTTGATGTTTGTTGAATCGATTGTTTGAACATTTTCCACTGCTCCTCCATGTCCTGTATTTTCTCAGCAGCATTATATCTATTTTGTACAATCGTACTGTACTTGTCACTCATCTGTTTATCTACTGTAAGCACATCTAGTTCTAATGGTATGCTTCTTGGGGATTTCTGTGCCTTCCGCACTTTTATTCTTATATTTCCAACTACTGG
The DNA here is from genome assembly GCA_032433765.1 of Megaustenia siamemsis. Classification (NCBI taxonomy): domain Eukaryota; kingdom Metazoa; phylum Mollusca; class Gastropoda; order Stylommatophora; family Ariophantidae; genus Megaustenia; species Megaustenia siamemsis. The sequence goes on along the minus strand of JAVIAB010000041.1, from coordinate 11,733,570 downwards.
TATATGATCGCTATTGCAATCTGCCCCTGGCCTTGTCTTAACAAATGTTAGCCCATTCCTGAATCTTTTCTGTCTTCTTTCTTATCATTTTCTCTTTTCACTGATACCTAAAAGGTGTCGTGGTTTATATCATTTGTCGTTCTTGAGCTGCTCGAACTGTCTGAATTAGTGATTTTCCTTTGTTGTTACATGTCTCTGTCACTGCATCTATACATCTTCTCCTGGGTCTTCCTCTTGGTCTTTTTCCATGCATTCTCGAGAAGAACGCCCTTGATGGTGATTCTGATGGGTTCATTCTGACCAAGTGGCCAAACCATTTAAGTTGTTGTTGTTCTATATATTCTTGGCAGAGTTTAGTTCCTACCATTTTCCTTATGGTTTCATTTGGTATTATATCTCTTCCTGTGTTATTTGTTACTTTTTCTCAAGCAACGCATCTCACATGTATTGATCTTTCTTAAATGTGATTTAGAAAGGGTCCATGTTTGACATTCATAGGACAAAGTTGGTATGAAGATGATATTTATCATTTGTTGTTTAGCTGGCATAGAAATGTTTGGATGTCTTAGCAATGGTGAAAGCTGATATGTGACAGCATTTGCTTTTTGTATTCTCAAGTCAATTTTTTTGTTTTTTTTTCCATCTTCTGTGAACATTGTGCCTAAATACTTGAATTCCTCTACTTGTTTTATTACTTTATCATTGATCTTAATGTTTAATGGGTGTCTTAATTTGATTATTCTTATAGCATCTGTTTTTGCTGTGTTAATTTCCATACTGTAGTTTGTGCAGCTTTTATCTAGAGATGTTAAATGCTGTTGTAGCAGGTTTTCATCCTCATATATTAGACATTGGTCATCTGCGAAGAGTAGCTCGTTGATGTTGGAGTTTTCTACCTCTATGTTATTATTTGATTTTTCCTTATTGTTGGTTGTTTCCTGATTTATTTTGTCCATATACATGATGAAGAGGAGTGGTGAGAGGACGCATCCTTGTCTTACACCTGCTGTAACCTGAAACCATTCTGACAGACCTTCCGATGTTCTAACGACACTTTGACTGTTTGTATATAATGCCATTATATTATCTAGTAGTTGTCCTGCTACCCCGTAGGTTTCTAAAGTTTGCCAAAGTTTGTTCCTGTCCACACGATCAAACGCTTTTTCCTGATCTATAAACACTATATTTAGGTTTCTGTCATATTTTATTGTTTTTTCACATAGTTGTCTCAATGTAAATATATCATCAGTACAGCTTTAGCCTTTTCTGAATCCGAATTGATTATTACTTAATTGAGGTTCCATTATGTATCTTACTCTCCTCTCCAATATTTTAGCATACATTTTACCAACCTCACTCAATAGGGATATTCCTCTGTACATTTCACACTCCCTTTTGCTTCCTTTATTGTTCCAAAATGGGACAATGATAGCTTTTTGCCAATCGTCTGGGACTTTTCTTTCTTCCCACGCCATATTGAATATTATATTAAGCCAATCTATAGCTGTTGGCTAGTAGCATTTCTGTTGTTATTCCATCTATACCAGCCGCTTTGTTCTTTGTATTCTGTTTCAATGAAGTACTCTGTACCAGTATAAAATCAATTTGATTTTGTACTCATTCTAAAAAAAAAGATAACGACTACCGAGATGAAATGTGTCAAAAGAATGACAGGAAACATCTTAAGGGACAGAGTAAGAAACACCGACCTGAGGAAGAAACTCGAAATTGAACCAGTCATCGAATACATAAAGAAACAACAGATAAATGGGTTCGGCCACATAACAAGACACAAATAACTAACAATGACTCAATGAGCCATAAACAAACGCTACGAAAACACCAGATTAAGAGGAAGGCCGAGAAAGAGATGGGTAAAGGGAATACTAGAGTCACTAGGTGGGATAACACCAGATGAGGCCAACAGAAGAGCACAGAATCGCAGATGGTATCTCCCCTCGACGCCAACGGCAATGGAGAAAGGATATAAGGAGAAGAAGACTTGTTCGTCTGAGCTTTGACATGTCCATACTCGTCTAAGGTTTTGTTTGAACCAGGTATTACCTATAATCAATCCATGTGTCCTTTCCCTATCTATCAATCTATCCCCTCTGCCATTCGTCTCTCCAAAGCCATATCCCCCAGTCCCCCAGTCACATTTTGTACTTTAGCTGTTCCTTCCTTTGTATTGAAATCCCATTGTATAATTGTTATTTCTTGGGATTTACACTGTTCCATGGTCATCTCTAGCTCGTTATAAAAAAATGGCAATGTCTTCTTTTTTTGCTATTACTTGTTAGTATTTAAGCATGGATTATGTTGATATACATTGGTCTACCTCTCATTTTACTAGCATAATTCTATCTGACACTGGCCAAAATCCTTTCACTGTTTTACTTCTTTCTCTATCTAACATGATGCCTACGCCTCTTTCGTGTGTGGTTTCCCCAGAGTAAATTAAATTTCTACTGTCTGGTTGTAATAATCCTGCTTCTTTCCATATCATTTCACATAGTTCCAAGATGTTCATTTTCATTCTCTTCATTTCTCGGTTTATGTTTTCTAATTTGCAAACTTGGATTGCTGATAAAATGTGCCATGTTTCTTTGTTTGCTAGTGTCTCGTTATTTTTGATCTTTGAAACAGTATTTTGATGAAGATGGCACGGTGGCTGAACCCTAGCTGGCAGTATCAGGACATCACAGGAACCAGATCATGCACGTACTAATCTGCGCATAAAGGTGTTCCATTGTGTCAAGAGAGTACTAAAGTTCAAGGTTAAAGCCGGTTTCACACGAGAGGTCAAGCAGCGGCCACGTGTCAATTAGTGACGTCAGTCTACACGTCATTAAGGTCGGTTTTTTTCAGGGCGATCATATTGTTCGGTGCAAGCGTTGAAGATGGAATGATTGGGGTGATCATATTGTTCGGTGCAAGCGTTGAAGATGGAATGATTGGCGTGATCATATTGTTCGGTGCAAGCGTTGAAGATGGAATGATTGGCGTGATCATATTGTTCGGTGCAAGCGTTGAAGATGGAATGATTGGCGTGATCATATTGTTCGGTGCAAGCGTTGAAGATGGAATGATTGGCGTGATCATATTGTTCGGTGCAAGCGTTGAAGATGGAATGATTGGCGTTATCATATTGTTCGGTGTAAGCGTTGAAGATGGAATGATTGGCGCTATCGTATTTGAGCCAATCGACATTTCATTCAGGCATCGATGGTGATGTCATCTATCGTCTACCCGATTAAGATCGTCAGTCAGCGGTTACACAGGCACTCTCCAATAAATCTTCAACATCGTCTTTTGTTTTATTGAAGTTTATTTTCCAGCTCAGTAACATTTTTAAGCATTTGAACTGCCGACTCCTTAGTCTTACATGCTTCAGCTGCAGTTGAGCTTTCAATTTATTTTTAAATTAAAAGATACCACTATAATCATTGCATCTGCATTATTCACAATTAGTAAAGTCCAACAATTATAAGCAAAAACCCATTACACATGAACATTAAAGAAGCGTTTGATCGTGTGGACAGGAACAAACTTTGGCAAACTTTAGAAACCTACGGAGTAGCAGGACAACTACTAGATAATATAATAGCATTATATAAAAACAGTCAAAGTGCCGTCAGAACATCGGAAGGTCTGTCAGAATGGTTTCAGGTTACAACAGGAGTAAGACAAGGATGTGTCATCTCACCACTCCTCTTCATCATATATATGGACAAAATAAATCAGGAAAAAAACAACAATAAGGACAAATCAAATAATAATATAGAGGTAGAAAACTCCAACATCAACGAGCTACTCTTCGCAGATGACCAATGTCTAATATATGAGGATGAAAACCTGCTACAACAGCAGTTAACATCTCTAGATAAAAGCTGCACAAACTACAGTATGAAAATTAACACAGTAAAAACAGATGCTATAAGAATAAGCAAATTAAGACACCCATTAAACATCAAGATCAAAGATAAAGAAATAAAACAAATAGATGAATTCAAGTATTTAGGCACAATGTTCACAGAAGATGGAAAACTAGACAGAGAAATTGACATGAGAATGCAAAAAGCAAATGCTGTCACATATCAGCTTTCACCACTGCTAAGACATCCTAACATTTCTATGCCAGCTAAACAGCAAATGATAAATAGCATCTTCATACCAACTTTATGCTATGAAAGTCAAACATGGACCCTTTCTAAATCACATTTAAGAAAGATCAATACATGTGAGATGCGTTGCTTGAGAAAAGTAACAAACAACACAAGAAGAGATATAATACCAAATGAAACCATAAGAAAAATTGTAGGAACAAAACCCTGCCAAGAATATATAGAACAACAACAACTTAAATGGTTTGGCCACCTGGTCAGAACGAATCCTTACTAATCACCATCAAGGGCGTTCTTCTCGAGAATGCATGGAAAAAGACCAAGAGGAAGATCCAGAAGAAGATGGATAGATGCAGTGACAGAGACATGTAACAACAAAGGAAAATCACTAATTCAGACAATTCGAGCAGCACAAGAACGACAACTGATATAAACCACGACACCATTTAGGTATCAGTTAAAAGAGAAAAGAGGAAGTAGAAGAAGAAACATTAACGACAAGTTTATTTATTTAAGCTGTTCACATATGTGTATACAGTATTTTACAACAAATAAAAACATACAAATATAAATATATCTAAATAGCTGGGGCAAAAATAACAATGATAATGCTTAGTGAATTACATAATTTCAAAATATCTGGGAAAGTAGGGGTAAATAAACAAAATAATTAATTTCAAATTTATTAAATTGGTTAAAATCAATTAATTGAAATGCATGTTGACTTTAATCTGTAGTTTATGTCATTCATTGGACAGTGACGAGATAGAATGTACCATTTTAAATATGTATTGTTGTATAACTTTATCTCTTGTTCTTTATTAAACACACCACTGTGTCTGTCGCTCTTCTTATATGTAATATGTGAAATTTATGTGATGATAATCGACACACGCCTGAATTGTTCATCATCATCATCATCATCATCAAGAACCATGACTGCAAGCGTAGGTGATCATATCTCCCCACACCTTCCGATCTCGACAGCTATTTATCATTTCTGTTGTTGACCTTCTGTCAAACCACTCTCTTAAGATATCTGGTATCTTTTCTCTTTGCTTCCCTCTATCTCTTCGTCCCTCAAATTTCTCAGCTGTTACAATATATTCAAGCTGTTCTCGTCTCATTTAGTTCTAAAATATGACGATCTTTTCTCTATAACTTAGGCATACAATGTTACTACAAGACTCAGTGTAAACGCCTTTCTGTTTATTGAGGTCTCTCTTTGTGCCATTATTTGAATATTGGTATGATGATGACCTGCTTCATGTCTTCTGTGTATTATATGCCCTGATTCACATGCAGAAGCTAATATTTATAATTGTATGTTGTCCATTTTTTATGCTTCATTCATGATGTATGGTTCCGTATTTCTTACTATCCTTGTTGCTTTTCTGGTATGGTAATTTGTGTCGTTTTTATTAGGTGTTTGTGTTACGAATGTGTTGGTGCTTTCTTTCTGCTTCATAGTTTTGACAATTCTCCGCTACACTTGTTATATATGTATCATTCATAAAATGTCACAGTTACAGTTTCGCAAAATGTCTCACTCGCGCATTCATTATGTTATATATGTGTTATATTTCTCTCACTCTCATGCGTCTACATTTATGATTTATTTTTAATATATAAATAATTATAAATACACGTGTTTTTGACAACACATATCAAATTACGTTGATGACATATTTCATATATATTAAATGTGTATATCAGCAATTGTGATATCATCAATCACAAAGTAAATCACTCGAATTGCATGTATGAAAATATCAATCACGAACATAATTCAGAATCATTTAGACCATGTAATTTTGACAAAATAATTTCTAAACAAAATCATTCAGGCTCCACTCTAATTTTGATAACATTAAACACAAATCAAATATGTTAGGCTTTACATATCATGATAACATTAACCACAAACAATAACATTTAGGCCCCACAAGAAACCATTATGATCTCATAATTGTGACAACTACAATCACAAAACAAAAACAATCAACTTACTTTGCGCCTGTGAGAAACGTGGACACATCAAGCAAACAAACAGGATCCATGTTGTTGCAATCGAGATTGTCATTGGGTTGCACGTGAAACTGTTTCCTAATGTATGACTGAATTCACACAAGTAGACTGGAATTACAATCTAAATGTCTCTGAAGATAGCAGTTGGCAAGAAATATGTGGGAATAATAAACAAAATCAAACTGAACATTAACTATATCAAGACTTCTAGCTACAAATGTATTTGATGATTGCAGACATTTTAATTAATGTTAATCACATTTTTTTAAAAATAATTCAAGAAAAATGAACATAACCCTAGTTTAGAGTTTAATAATGAGAAAATTATAACACATATGAAACAACAATGTGAAGTCTACGTAGGTGAAAACAATGTAATGAACGAACTAGAAACCTGCGGGCACAATATCAATTAGATCTCCCTTATTGCTACATTAAATGCCAGCTGTTGACTAAAGTTTATTATCTATAGCGTGTCGTTTATATACAGTGTTTATATGCAACGTGAATCAACGTCGGTAATGGAATCAAGGGACGTCCAATAGTGACACGCAGAAGTACGATATATTAAAGAAAGCGGTCTCAATTAGGGCGGGTTTGGTAAGTGATTGACATCAGACAGACAGCAGTAACGATCTATGTTGGAGCGCTTACGCGTTAAACGGAGTGAACATAATAGACTGATTTATTAATTGGGTGTTCGGTTGAATTTAATTAAAATAGAAAAGGGGTGAAAGGGGTATGGTACATCTATACGTAGGTGTGGAACTAAACAAAAGCTAATGGACGTTACAGGTCAGAAATTCTTCATCTGTCCTGCACTAGAACTTCAGTTTTTCGACCTGGAAGTCTACGGAGCCGCATGTCCTTTGGTTTTTGTTTTGTTTCTCATCTACGTCAATTTTTTTTAAATACACATTTCTTTGCATTTTAAATTGTATTTCTTATCATACATGCTTGACACCAGCTTCGAATCTTCATGCAACTTGATACTTGTGTATACCTTTACCTTGATTGAATTTAGATGGCTGTTGTCGTGCTTGTTCAGCCTATTACATAAATGGTCTAACTGTTCAAAAATCCATCTTTTAAAAACGCTGTCATCCTGTCTCCCAAGTGTAGCTATAGGTGACTTGTGTGGTTCTGAATGAGGAGAAATATAAAGTAATGAAATGCTGAATAGAACATATTTGAATGAAGGATATTTCACGAGGCAAGCCATGAATGAAAGACTACTTGTTTTCATTTGAGGAACCACAATGGAATCGAGACTACATTAGAAAATCAAAATCGGACATTACATTGCTAAGACAAGTGGAACAACAACACTAAATGGTAAAGAGCGATTCTACGTTGCCTGCGACAATGCATCACAATATAAAATGTAAACATGAAGCAATGGTTTTTATAGAGACTGTCAGATTTAAGGAAAATGGGCATACGAAATTAATGAAAATGTTGTACAGACACCAAGTGAAATAACATAAAGTCACTAATCAACTAAACGAGCTGACATTTATCCAAACAAGTCATCAATCATCAACATGTCCAATCATCCAAACAAGCTCACATTCAACAAAACAAGGTCTCGTTCATATAAAACAAATTTGCATTCAGATAAACAATCTCTTCTCTCTTCCACCCAAGCTCTCATTCATACAAATAAACACAACCTCATACAACGAGGCTTAAATTCACCCATAGCAATATGTGTTTATCTTAAGAACCTCTCAAGCAAGTCCATTTTTAACCGAGACGTCTTTATTTAACAAAAAAAGAACTGTTCTACTTCCTTACAATTTCATTCTTCTTCTGGGCAAGCTCTCAGTCATGTCCAACAAGTTGTCATTCATCCAAATGACTTCACGTTTATGGAAACAAGCTCTCAATAAATCAGACTCAGCACTTATCCGTCCAAGCAAACTTACATTGATCCAAATACGTAACGATTGATTCGCTATGAAATCTTACATGCTCATATTCTTCCAAACAAGCTTTCATTATTTCACACGATCTCACATACTTCAAAGAAGTCTCCAATTCATCCAAACAAGAGATAGTCATTCAAACAAGTTTACATTCTTCCACGAAAAGAGTCAGCCGGTAATGAAAAAAGCTCTCAATTACCCAAATAAGCTCTCATTCATTAAAGCTAGCTCTTATTTGCCACATCAAGCTCGAATTCATTGAAATACGATTTCAAAATCCAAACTTCAGAGAGCCCCATGTGTTAAGAGAGTTGCAAGAACTTAAATTTGACTCCCAGTTTGGGCCCTGTTTTTAAGCTACTATTTACTTCTGGAAGGAGATCCGACAGTTTGTGGAGCTAAAATTTAGAAACAAATAGGAGCAAGGCAAGCTACATTAAAATACAAGAAAAATATAAAGAAATAGTTCTTCTTCAATAATTGATATTTTAAAGAGATGAACTAGGAGAAAAGTACTCACCACTTTATTGAACATCATATTCCATAACAACTACACAACTTAGCATCGTATAATCCACTTAAATCAATACTATTATATATATTACTGTTTTATAGATAAGGCACAGAGACACACAAAAATGGTTTATGAATGTGTAATTATGATATAGACTTATCAATACGGATGTATAGGATAAATGTATCAAATGTATTAATTGTCTTGAATTTTTTTGTTCATTACTGTTCCAGTCTTGTGTCCACATTTTTTTTATTAATTTGGAAATGTTAATTCTGACATTACATTGTATGACGAACATAAAATATGGACTTTAATATGAATATCAACAAGACTCAAACTATTATTATAAACAAAGCAATTCTAACGACCTGCAAGTAAATATCAAGGTTGAAGGAATACATCTGGAGACAGTTCAGAGCTACAACTACCTGGGACATACTACTTGGCGTGACGGGGGTACTTTACTTTTTTTTTTTTAAACAGAAAGATAAAAGCCTGAATCCAACCCGCATTAAATAGAAGATAAATAAAATTACGATTCCATACACCATGATCAGAGCATCATAATTATGTTCATGAACATATGTTTGATTGACACAAAGACGGCAGACATACACACAACTGCACACATTCACATACGGTCATCTACATCATGTCGAGATGTCATTGCTTCATTTGTACAGTGGACTTAGCAAAGAGCGACACTGTTATTAAAGAAGACAAGGCGCTGGAAATCATAACAGATGGCGATGAAAGCACATGTCTTAGAACGAGAGAGAACGTAACTGTGGCCTGGAATGTGTCCTATATTATTACATGGTTCCGTATACATACATTATACGAAAGTAAGTGTGCATCCAAATAAAATTAATAATGCTGAAGTAGAATGTGCAATAATTATTATTTCATCATTACACAATGATATTTCATCACTATATATGCTTACCGATTGGTGATAGCGATTATGCCCTTCCACAACTTTGAATCAACGCTGCATCGCATCAATTTTGTTGTTGACGTTTTCCGTGTTAGGACACCAATATTTCTAGCACCTTCCCTCTTTACGAAATGTATCCAATTGTAACCAAGTATTTAAACTTTCCTGTTCTCATAATGTCTCCAAAAAATGTTGATTGTTTCTTTGTAATGTTTTTTAAGGGATCATTTGAGCTCATCGATTTGTTAATTTCGTCGTTAGTCTTTCTAGCTGCCCAGGGGACTCTCAACATTCCTCTGAGAAATCCTAACTATGTGGACTCTTATCAATTTTTCATTTCTTTGTCTCTTGCCCATGATTCGATTTCTTCTTCTTCTTCTTCTCTTTCCTTCCTCATCTGCCTTTCAGCGTCGAGGGGAGATATAATTTGCGGTCTTTTGCTCTTCTGTTCGCCTCTGCTGCTGTTATGTTTCCTAGTGCTTCTAATATTCCATCGATCCATCTTTTTCGTGGTCGACCCTTGGGTCTGTTGTTCTCACAACGTTTGTTGAAGGCTCGTTGTGTTGTGTTTTGTTCTTTCTGCCTTGTCACGTGGCCGAACCATTTTATCTGTTGTTTCCTTATATATTCTATGGCTGGGGCTATTCCTAGCTTTTTTCTCAGTTCTACATTTCTGATCTTATCTCTCAGACTGTTTCCTGTCATTCGTCTAACACATTTCATCTCTGTAGAGGTTATTTTTTCTTATTGTTCTTGCATCTAGAGTCCAGGTCTGGCATTGGTAGCACAACGTTGGAATGAAGATTGTATTGTATAGTGCTCGTTTTGCCTCCAGAGTTATTTCCTTGTTGGACAATAGTGGTGATAACTGTCCGATGATTTGACAAGCTTTGTTGCATCTTGATTCTATCTCTGCTGTTTGGGAATTGTCGTTTGTCATTAGACTTCCTAGGTATTTGAATTCCTCTACTTGTTTTAGTTGTCTGCCTTCTATAGTTATGTTGATGTTCTGTTTATTTTTGGCGACATTCATGACTTCTGTTTTGTTGATGTTGATTTTCATGTTGTATTTTGTTCCTGAGATGTTGAGTTTGTTTAAGTGTTCTTGTAGGTCTTCTATTGTTTCATGTATTAGTGCCTGGTCGTCTGCAAATAGAAGCTCGTTGATCTCCTCTGTCTCTGATGGGTTGGCTAGCTTGCATATATGGTCCATGTATGTAATAAACAGTAGGGGGGATAGTACGCACCCCTGTCTTACACCTGATCTAACTTCGAAGTGGTCTGTGTAGCCTGTTGCTGTTCTGACCCTGCAGCTGCTGTTGGCGTAGAGACTTTTAATAATGTTGGTTAGATGTTGGCTTACTCCGTATGTTGTTAGTATCTCCCACAGTTGTTCTCTGTTTACTCTGTCGAATGCTTTTTCCTGGTCAATGAAGGCTATGTATAAGTTTTGGTTGTGTTCTGTCGTTTTTTCTGCAAGCTGTTTTAGTGTGAATAGTGCGTCGGTACATCCTCTGTTTTTTTCGGAACCCCATTTGAGAATCGCTTAACTGTAGTTCTATTATTGGTCTCAGTCTTTTTTCCAAGATTTTGGCGTATAGCTTTCCTACATGGCTAAGCAGAGATATACCTCTATATTGATTGCAGTCTCTTTTGCTACCTTTCTTTTTCCATATTGGTATGATGATTGCCTGTTGCCAGTCTTCTGGGGCTTGTTGTTGGTGCCATGCTGCATTAAGTATTCTGTGCAGCCATTGCATTCCTGTTTCTCCCGCTGCTGCTATTATTTCTATTGGAATGTTATCTATCCCTGGTGCTTTGTTTCTTGGTGCATATTTGATTACTTCTTCTATTTCCTCTTTCATGATGTTGGGTTCAGTATTTGTGAGTTCTAGTGTGGTTTTTGTTGTCTTGTTGGTAGTTGGTATGTTTAACAGGTCTTCAGAATATTCTTTCCATCTCTGTTGCATACATTGGTTGTTTGATATTGGCTGTCCGTCTTTGTCATTTATCAGCTCAGTAGGATCATGGTTTTCTTTTCTCGCTCTTGTGGCTTTTACTGCTTTGTAGAAATCTCTTGTGGCTGTCTTGAAGTCCCTGCTCATGTTTTGTCCGAATTCTGTCCAATTCCTTTGCTTAGCTTCTTTGATCAGCATTTTAACTCTTTTTCGAACTAAGGCATATCTTTCATATTTTTCTTGGTTCTTGTTCTCCCTCCAATTTTTAAACAGTTTCTTCTTTTCTTTAATTGCTTCTCTGATTGTTTCGTTCCACCACGGGGTGCTCTTTTTCCCTTCTCTTGTTCTTAGCTTCGTTCCACAAACTGTTTTAGAGATGTTAGTTACTGTTTCCTTAAATTGTTTCCACTCTTCTTCTACTGTGCCTACTTCGTTAGGGAGTTTCTTGAATTCCTCTCTGAGTTTTTCTTCTAGGGTTTTCCTTGTTTCTTGATCGTTTAATTGTTTTATTTTTATTGTCTGTTCTTTTCGCTTCTTTTGTTTGTTTTCGTGTTTTCTCTTTATTTTTGGCTGTCTTAGTGTGATCATAACCATCTTGTGATCTGTGTCGTCTGTAATATTTGGGATTGCTCTACTGTCGGTTACTCTTTTCTTGTTCTCTTTTCTTGTTAGTATAAAATCTATCTGGCTTCTGCATGTTGTGTCATTCCATTTGTACCAGGTGTATACTTGCGACTCTCTGTGTTTGAAGAATGTGTTGGTGATAAATAAATTGTTTTGATTGCATAGTTCCAGCAGTCTGCTTCCGTTTTCGTTTATTTCAGCTGTTTTATCGCCAAAGGGTCCTAAGATGTCACTGTTCTCACTGTTGCGTTTCCCAAGCCTTCCATTAAAATCTCCCATCACTAACATGTCGTCGCTTTCGTCAATCTTGTTAATAATTTCACTCAATGTGTCGTAGAATTCTTCGCTGTCTTTTACATTGTTGTTGCATGGTGCATAGATTTGAATGTAATTTGTTTTTCGGTCGTCTTCTAGCAGTTTAATTGAGATAATTCTTTCTGAATAGTATTTTATTTCTAGAATGTTCTTTGCGTGTTCTGGGTCGATGATAAAACCTACTCCATGTTTCGATTTCATAGGTCAGAATTGCCTCTATAAATCACATATGAACACGTTCTCATTTCTATTGATATAGACATGTTGCACACTACTTTTTTCATTCTTTGAAATGCTACTCTGGTTTAAGCAATTCTTCTTGAGATGTATTTTTTGTTTGATGACTTTAGTTAAATAATATTTTTGTAGTAGACGATTTTCTTCTACAGCCATCCAAAAATTATTCCTTTTAGAGCATAAGCTCCGGACAGCGTTTTTCTATCAATCCTTCCATATTATAGAACATTTTTTCTAATTCTTTTATTTCTAGACCAGTGTTCCTGAAGGTTATCTTCACTTCTCTAATCCGTGTAGTCCTTGATGTTCTCTGCTCTTTGTTTTCCTGTTGAAACCATGAAAATGTTTGACTTACTATTCATCTGATATATATAGACAGATATAAGCAGAGATGAAGATGATGGGGAAGACATGGGATAATCTTAAAAAGAATGGCAAAAAACAGAATGACTTGGAAAATGTTTGTTGAAAACCAATACTTCACTGGGTGATAAAAAGGTAGAAGAAGAAAAAGGTAAGACGTGACTGATATATATATATATATATCTTCCAAAATATGTGACGTAATACTATTAATTGAATGATAGGCAGAAAGGTCAGTACTTTAGTTGCATTCCTTTTTTGTAGAACAGGCGCAATGTTTTATAGCGTGTACGTCACACCCTACTACTGGCTCCTTGCTACCAGCTTTACGTCTACGCTTTGCAATTATTTCCCTGATCTCTGGGTAGGATTTAATTAGCCCAAAGGAACCACACAGTAACATTTGACCTGAACAAGGAACGGATGTGTCCCGTATTTACGTATAAAACGAGATCAATAGTAAAAGAGAGAGGGAGAGAGAGAGAGAGTGAGTGACAGAGGATAATGGTGGCAAGAGGGAAGAAGTGTAAAAGAGAGGTAATAAGGATAAGGCATGGCGTTAAAGGGACAGGGCACAGTAAAGAAATGGAGAGGAACAAGAGATGATGTCAGTAAAATTAAAGTCATCCGAGATATTATAGTGTATATGTCTGCTGTTCTTCCACTTTTCTTCTTCATTTGTGTTTCAACGTCGATGGGAGATTTAAAATAAAAAAAAAAATAGAAGACAACAAAGACAAGACTCTTAAGGAAGAGCTACAATCATAATTCAAGTGAAACCTTCAGACAACACACATATGTATTAGAATCAAACAATGATCTATGGAAAGCCCTCACACCCGAATCATGATCAAAATGGGAATGCAAACGAAAATAATTCTAGATGTTTCAGGAAATTCTTCTTCTCTTCTTTCATTCCTCATATCCCTTTCAGCTTTGAGGGAAGATATACTTTTCCGTCTTTTACTCATTTTTTCACCTCTGCTGATGTTATGTTTCATAATGTTTTTAATATACCGTCAATGGAGATTATTTTTTCTTACTGTTCTTGCATTTAGGGTCAAGGACTGACACTGGTAGCACAACTTAGGGATGAAGATGGTTGTGTACAGTGCCCGTTTTGCCGCTAGTTATTTCCTTGTTGAACAATAGTGGTGATAACTATCCATTGATTTTGCAAGCTTTTTTTTTTCCATTTTGAGTCTATTTCTGATGTTTGTGAATTGAGGTTTTTTACTATACTTCTTAGATATTTAAATTCCACTTCTTTTAGTTGTCTGCGTTCTATAGGTATGTTCATGCTATGTTTCTCGTTTGCGATATTTATGACTTGTTTTTTGTTTGTTTGTTGAATTTCATGTTGTATTTTGCACCTGATTATATTGCTAATTGCCAATGTTAGGAAGAGACAATCATCCTTTTTTGACCATGTAAGGAGAAGATAGCAACTTGAATAAATTGTAACAACTGGAACAAATTGAGGGACGAAGAAATAGAGGGAAGCAAAGAGAAAAAATAGCAGACAGCTTAAGAGAACGGCTTGACAGAAGGTCAACAACAGAAATGATAAATAGCTGCCGAAATCGAAAGTTGTGGAGAGACATGATCACCTACGTCACTAGGCCCGGTACTTGATGAAGATGATGATGATGATGATGATTTTGCACCTGTGCTGTTGACTCTGAGTGTTCTTGTAGGTCTACTATTTGTATAAGTATTAGTGCCTGATCATCTGCGAATATAAGCTCATTGATCTCCTGTCTCTGGTGGGTTTTCTAACTTGCATATGTGGTCATTGTATGTAATAAACAGTAAGAGGATTGTATAAAACCCTGTCGTACTCCTGACCTAACTTCGACGTAGTTTATGTAATCTCCTGCTGATCTGACTGTGCAGCTGCTATTGATAAGGGGACTTTTAATTAGGTTAGTTAGATGGTGTCTTACTCTTTATGTTGTTAATATCTCTCACTGTTGTTCTATGTTTACTCTGTCGAATGCTGTTTCTTGGTCAATGAAATCTACGTACACATTTTGATGGTGTTCTCTCGTCTTTTTCTTTGAGAATCATTTAACTCTAGTTCTATTACTGCTGTCAGCTATTTTCCACAATGTTGGCATATAATTTTCATGCATGGCTCAGAAGCAATATACCCCCTCTATTTTGACTGTAGTCTTTCTCGGCACCTTTAATTTGTCAATATTGCTACGAAGATTGCCTGTTGCCAGTCTTCTGAGGCTCTTTGTTGGTGTCATGCTGCATTGAATATTGAAGACACCGGAGTACCAGTATTTTGTTGGACATCACGTAGATGTTCACACAATCTTTCCGTTAATTTTCTCCCAGACTGGGAGAAAAATAATGGTACTCCGGTGTCTTCCCACTTCAACTCCCCTGATCACAAGGGCAAATACGACATCCGTGTCACTGGTATTGTCCTTTGTCACTCTGGCGACCGCTGCCGCTATACTTTGGAAAATCGCCTCATAGTCCAGTATGGTTCGCTGACCCCGAGAGGTATGAATGTATCCCACTCATACGCATAGTTTCCTTTTGGTTGCTCCTTCCCTTTTGCATAGCCTTCTCTACTGCACATATTTGAGTTCATTGGTCTACTTACTATGCCATGCTATTTATAGTTCCTCTAGTCTTTTATGAGACACTTCGGTGTTCTCATCTGTACCTTTTTTTCTGTGCTCCTTACCCCTCATTTGTTTTTATTGTACCCCACTCTCAGACATGTCACTCTTACCGTCTTTTTTGAACACATATTAGTCTACTATTCCATTCTTTCTCATTTGTGTTTTCACACTGACCCCTGTGTGAACTCATCTGGTTCTGTGTGCATTTGCGCACATTTGTGCACGTTTCTCCACGTTCACGACAGCCGCACTGGGTTGCTATTTCCTTTTGTTTTGACGGGATAGTTTATTTTGTTTTCTTTAACACATTTCGATTGTTTTTGTTTTGGTTGTTTCGTTATTAGTTTTGTGTGTGTGTTTTTTTTGTTTGTTTGTTCCTGATGAAGGCCTATTGGGCCGAAACGTTGTTTAGTCTGTGTCGTCCACTTATTACGTAAAGCTTCCTACATACTATTTTTTTTTATTTTTTTATTTTTCCTCACATTCAGCTTTACTGCAGCTTCGCATGATTATGCCTTAATTCTTTACTGATTTAAATAGATAGACTTCGATCTTCATTTTATTCTTAATCGCGAACGTGATTTGTTGGGGCACAACTGATATATCTCATCAACCTTCTCCATTTACCTTTACTCATTAGTCATATATGGAACTCGTACGTAGAACGGCCGCCTTCAAGTGTGCTTATACATACATTCGCACAAGGTATACAAAGCGATTGCTTCATGATAATAACAAGTTTTAGCTGCAGCCAAGTAATTATATTAGGGAATGAGAACTTTAGACAATACATCTAGACAGTGGCACTACAATTCTAAACCAATGACGATTCTAACTCATACCCGCATGCAGATCGACAGGTCGGAACAGATACAAAATGATGACATGGTCATCGTACTTGAATGTACGAGAGACACACATGCATGACGTTGCTATTTCTCGTTGATTTTTCAGCCATCGCAGATAGAATAATGCATAGTTGACAGTCAGTCCTGATGTACAACATCCACAGCAGAGTGAGTTTGGGAGGAGAAGGGGACAGGAGCTAAAATAAGGAAAATAAATGACAACGATTGGTGAGGACATTGTTCGATAGATTATTCCAAGAGGGGATATTTTGTTTCCGGAGAAGAGCGCTCTGCGCTATTTTCAGTTTGCATCATTTAAAGGAGAGAATGAAGGTAACAACACCTTCGTTTGTGGGGGCAGAGGTAGAGTCCTTGATCTATGAGAATTACCTGAGGCTGCGAGAGTAATCTACACTGATAGGCTTGTTTTTAGGCGTGGTAAGCTCATGGGCATTCATGCTCAGGTCGAAAGAAGAACAGTAAAAGAGGAGAACGAATATCATATTAGAGACCGCTAATATCATGGCAGCACATAAAGCCTGATTGAAAACACAAGACCTGTTTCTTGAGCGAAGTATCAGGGACAGACTAAGAAGAAAATGGTTTAAAGACATCAAGGACACCTTGAACATGTCAAACAGAAGAAATTTTTCTCTGGCAAGAGACAGCGATTCTATCATTCTGATGGACATACGGCCTGACGATAATGTGTATATACATGCTTATACATATATATTGGAAGATGCCCGTTCCACGTTCTGGGTACAGACAATGACAGAAGTTGACAATGTTGGAGAAATATCAATTCTTGTAACGGTTATTTAGAGGTTGGAAGGTCAAATTAGCATTATCTTTACATTATTTAAAAAAAATATCCTATTCCTGTATTGGAGTTTTGTAAAATCGAATAAAAGTGGTGTTCCCTCTATAACCTCATACGTTTTATTATCTTTGCCTTCCAACTATACACACATGTTCATTTCTTCACCCTGCATGTGGTATTGTTTAAACTTACGTTATATTGTTTCTACAAAATGTGTTAAGCGTAGATAATCCACAGTGCATCTTTGAGTAATGTTACAGCTGACACCAGGTGTATTTAATCAGCAGGTAACTGTAGTTAACATCAAAACAGATTTATTTTGTATTAGTTTTTTTTAAATCGTGAGCATGGTAAACTGCTACAGTTTGCGCATTGTCTTGTTTGTACACCTGTTACATTGTTTCAGCAAATGTTACTTAATACTCGACATTAGTTGTTGCATAAACATATATTTTATAATATAAATATATTGTGCATATATATATATATATATATATATATTATTGTAGAAGGTAATAAAAAGGGGCATATTTTATGAAAGCAGGTAATAAAAGGGGGATTTGCAATAAGTTAAAATACATAGTAAATGGTAAGTGCTTAAGGTAGACGGTAAGTCTGTTTTGAAAACAACATAAACATCAAGTTAGTTCATGTAAAGCCAGAATAGCAAGAGATGATGCATTTTAATTATCTAAAGTAAATCAATCATAACATGTTACTAGAATAACATAACAAGAAAATAGAGATTTGCGTGGGACTAGGCGACAACTTTCGTACCAAATTAGTGTCAATCTTAGTGAAAATTTAGTGTCAATTCGTAGTCCATAAACTTCCCAGTTCTCCTTGAATGGTGTATTCTAGTGACAGTTTCAAATTACTCAAAAGACACTATCATATTCACTACATTTTTGACTTTTAAAATGTGAAATCATTCTCTTTTTCACTAATTATTTTTTGTCAGTAAAATGTTTAAAACAAGGCCAGGAGCAGATTGCAATAGACCATGGACCAATAGTTGGAAAGATACGAATAAATATGCGGAAAGCACAGAAATCCCCCAAAAAACA
Source organism: Megaustenia siamemsis (assembly GCA_032433765.1). Classification (NCBI taxonomy): domain Eukaryota; kingdom Metazoa; phylum Mollusca; class Gastropoda; order Stylommatophora; family Ariophantidae; genus Megaustenia; species Megaustenia siamemsis. The sequence continues at coordinate 11,715,159 of JAVIAB010000041.1, read as the reverse complement.
TAAAATTGGAACTAGATATACTTAGAGCAGATAAATAGATGAGTGATAAGTACAGCACGATAGTACAAATTACACCTAATGCTATTGAGAAAATACAGGGCATCATGGAGCAGTGGAAAATGTTCAAACAATGGATTTAACAAACATCGAAAGAAGTAATAACAGTGACCAAAAGAATCAACAAAAAGAAATGAATGACAAAGGAGATATTACAACTAATGGATGAAAGAAGAAAACATAAAAAAGAAGAACGGACATATACACAATATTGCACAAAGAGATCCAAAACAAATCCAGAGAAGCAAAAGAAGGATGGATAAAACAGAAATGTGAAGAAATGGAAAAACAACAAAATAAAGACTCAAAATCTATGCACCATCAGTTAAATGAATTAACAAGAAGAAAAGAAGTCAAAGTTTCAGGATGGGAGGTAAGGAAATATAATAATGGGACAGGAGAAGACAGTAGAAAGATGGACAGAATATATCAGTCAACTCTATGATGATGAAAGACCAAAGTTAAATAATTCAAACAAAGCCACAGGACCACCAATTGCAAAGAGTGAAGTGGGAGGACACAATTTAACACATGAAAAGAGGCAAAGCTCCTAAAATTGTTTTTAGTTTTAGCTCCATAAACTATTGGCTCTCCTTCCAGCAGTAAACCATGGCCTGAAAACAGAGGCCGTCAAATTGCAGTTCGGGGGCCCAGTGCACACGGCTGCGAGGGAAAAAAATCAGATTAACACGCATAATTCAGTTACTAGTCTTTAGAGACTTCGTCAGTGGTAAAAGCTGGCGAACGCAAAAAAAAAAAAATAAATAAAAAGTAAATAAAAATTATATTCGTGCAACTCTCTTATCAAATGAGGCTTCATTTTAAAAATATGAAATCTTGTTTTAGAGAATTTGAGCTTACTATCGTAAATAATAGCTTTTTATAAATTATGAATGAGACCTTACTTCGTTTAATTAAAGCCAGTTTTTTTTTTTCTGAATGACAGTTTTCGTGGATGAGAGATTATTTGAAATGTGACTTCTTGTTTGGATGGTAATCTCTTGTTTGGATGGTGATGTCTTGTTTGAATGGTGATGTCTTGTTTGAATGGTGACTTCTTGTTTGGATGGTGATGTCTTGTTTGGATGGTGATGTCTTGTTTGGATGGTGATGTCTTGTTTGGATGGTGATCTCTTGTTTGGATGGTAATCTCTTGTTTGGATGGTGATCTCTTATTTGAATGGTGACTTCTTGTTTGGATGGTGATCTCTTGTTTTGATGCATGGACGATTTCTTCGAAGAATGTGAGATTGTGTGAAATTATAAAAGTTTGTTGGAAGAATATGAGCTTGTACGATTTGATAGCGAAGTAATCGTTACATATTTTAATCAATGATCATTGTAAGTTTGCTTGGGCGGATGAGAGCTTAGTCAGATTTATTGAGAGACCTTGTTTGCATAAAGATCATTTGAATAAATGAAAACTTATTTGACATGACTGAGAGCTTACCAAAAACAATGAGATTTTAAGGAAAAGAACATTTTTGTTTTTATATAGGACAACGTATATGGTTAAATTAGGGTTTGCCTCAGAGGTTCTTAATACAAATAAATATATCTATGAATGTATTTAAACCTCGTTTTAAGAATGTATGTTTATGTGTATGAATGAGGGCTTGTTTTGTTGAATGTGAGCTTGTTTGGAGAGTTAGAGATTTCGATGATTGAGGACTCGTTTGGGCGAATGTCAGTTCGTTTAATCGATTAGAAACTTATTGTTACTTCACTTCTTGTCAGCATTACTTTTTCATTAATTTGTTATGCTAGTTTTCCTTAAATGTGACGGTCTCTAAACAAACCATTGCTTCATGTATACAATTTACATACTGATGCATTGTCACAGGCAACGTGGAATTGCTCATTAGTTTTGTTGTCTCACTTGTCTTAGTAATGCCATATCCGATACTATTTTAAATATGCCATCATCATCATCATGTGTCATACCTGTTGGAGTAGGCGATCCTTCTACAATCATATATCTACCGCCCATCGTATCAGTTCTGTTGTTGACAGTTTTCCATGTCAAGACACCAAGCTGCCCATCATTTCTTTCTTTGTCGTCCGCGATCTCACTTTCCTTCAATTTTGCCAGCTGTAACCAATTATTCCAAGTTTCCTCTTCACATGATGTGCCAGAAAAATGTTGATTGTTTCTTTCTGATGTTTTTTTAGCAGCTCCCTTTTTGTGTTTGCCTCGTTGAGAATTTCAGAATTGGTTCTATATAGCACCGATGAACTCTCTTTCTCACTTCTTTTGCTATAATATCATCATCATCAAGTACCGGGACTGCTGGCGTAGGTGATCATGTCTCTCCACAATTTTCGATTTCGACATTTATTAATCATTTCTGCTGTTGATCTTCTGCCAAGCCATTCTCTTAATTTATCTTGTATCTTTTCTCTTTGCTTCCATATATCTCTTCCTCCCAAAATTGTCCCAGTTGTTACAACTTATTCCAGCTGTTCTCTTCTCAGTATGTGGCCAAGAATAATTAATGTTTCTTACTAATATTGGAAACTAGCTCTCTTTTTGATGTGGCCTCTTTCAGAACATTTTCATTACTCTTCTTAGCTGTCTATGGTATTCTCAACATTCTTCTGTAAAACCACATTTCTACAGACTCCAGTAACTTTCCTGTTTGTTTTCGTATTGTCCATGATTCACACCCATATGTCCTCATCAAGGCCAGCTTCTTGTCATGGGATTGTGGCTTTACAGTCACCAGAGACTGAAAACCAAGACTGGCCAGGCCTTCCTTCACCGGAGCAAGACCACAGTCTGCTCTAGCAAGTTTAAGTCCTGAAGTCGGAGACAACCAGCGAAAAGCCGCACTACAACAATTAGGATGCCACGCACTTACGCCAATGGGAAGTATGTCTATAACCGCAAATCGATATGGCACTCACCCTGTGATGGACACTCAGGCAGGTGCAGCGCCGGACCCTCAGCCTCGAAAGGGCCCACCCTCTATTACTGGATGTCCTTTTCAACCGCTCTGTGGAGTCACGGGGCGAGAGAATAGAGCTACTGGCCAATCCAAAATAAGATCACCCAAAATAATGCACTGGAATGCTGAAGGCATCAACAGCAAAGGAGATGGAAGTGGTATACCATTTTGTTAATGAGCTTCCTTTTTTAGTTGGATATAGTGTAGGGATGACCCTACAATGTCCACTACCCAATTAGTACAAGAGTTATATAGTCAAATACCATCACTTTTGCATGGTGGAGAGTGGTGGAACCTCCCGTAATAATATATGTATATATGTGTAGGACTTAGAAGAAGTTTGATGGGTGTTAAGCTCTTGACGGGGGTAGTTGGGGAATAATTGAGTAGATTGGTTAATGAGTGATGGACATAGCTGTTTCCCGTCAAAATGACAACCAACAGGAGCGAGTGTTTGTTGCCCGGCTATAGACCACGCCGACTCCGGAAGCGAAACTACCATATTAGGGACTAGTGTTATGTCAGTTATTTCATAGATATATTGTTCATATATACTTATAATAATAATAAATTACTATTTATTATATCCTTGCGGGCGTAAAGGAACCATATTTAAGAGAGATACGGACCATAATCAGTGATATTTAATAGCTACTCTGTCTAAGGTAATAAACGAACAGTCAGTCATATTCTCCCACAATGGCACATAATGGGCCAATCGATACTGCTCTCCTGTGAGACTAACAATATTTCCACGCGGTCTCGTGACTAGGCAATGCTTGATGGGATTATTGATGTATCACATAGGTTTAAGAAATACTAAGATGTGTCCACTGGTCCTACGAGAGTGAGAGTTCACCACAACGATCTTAAGAGGAAAGATATGTGTAGTGCATGTCAGTTGCCTCTCTGATACGTTTTATAAGTTTCTATTCACAGAACATGTATATTTATTAACAGAGCCCAAAAATGCCTTTGTGCGTGTTCGTGTCTGCGTATGTGCATATTACTCAGAGAGTAAACAAAAGGAGCAGTCTTCTGATAGCTTTGCTAACTGATACAAAATGTAATGTTTATTGGTGGTGAGCTGCATGTGTTCGTGTGTGGGTCGTAGAACAAGTGGGTGGATAGCTGGATTTGATAGAGAGGTGAGTGTGTGTTTGTGTGATTCAGTATGTAAGTAGCTGTATAAATAAATATTGAAGTGATTAGTGACTGGTTATAGTGGTGACTAAGTAGATCGATCAATCGCTTACCCAATATTTCCATACACGTTCGTTACATCACTATAAAGTGGTTATCAATATCAGCACATCGTAATCAAAACGCTAATAAAATAAAGTAGTTATGGGTGAGATCCGGTCTGTCTAGCATATTACGTGACCACATTATTCAGTTTTCGCATTGATATGCTGTCAATGGGGGAGGGAGGGGGGAGGGAAGTACTAGGAACATGTTTGTAACGTTTCTCCTACCGTTCACCATAACATTCATACGGATACAAGGCGTCGAACACATTTTATAGTTGTAGTGGTAAGTTTTCTTACTGCATTGTCACTATAAACATGTCAATGATAATAACAACTCAAAGATCCGATGAAGAATATAACATAGACTGACCAATAGACGGATATAATATATGTTTGAGGCTGTGACACATTATGCTGCATCATGAGTTTATGTCGGACACCGATGCGATCTCATGTCTTATTAAACAGCCTAGGTAATTATGTTAATCTGAGGTGAGCTTTATGATAAAAAATAAATAAAATAAAACTACATAACCAGTGACGTCATGACAGACGGTTTGTAGCAACCAATCATGATAAGTCAGTAGTTTGGTGAAGCATTTGTGTCTCATACTGGTGCTGTTTCACTGAAAAGCATCGCACGTGGCTGAATTTGCCAATCCTGGACAGGCAGATCAATCTACAAAATGAACAAGATGCATTTTTGTGTGTCTATCCATGTCTCCTTTCTGTTGCGCCTTTTGTCTTCTGAATTTGATAACAGCACTGTCTCGAAATTTGCTGTGCCAATTTTATATTTTTGCTCTCCATGTGCGATGATCTTCAGCCATATTTTCTTTCACTGATCAAAAATTCCCTCAAGAAAGCCCTGCAAACATCCTTATATCTCAGCGCTGATCTTTCCTATTGTCTTGCTCCATCTCTACGTTTTCCATACAATATTTTTTTAGTGAACACATTCTTTTATATTTGTTTTGTTCTACATTCTTCTCGCGTGATTCACCCATTGTAGTCTCCGATTCCTAAGTAATACCATGATGGACGGGAGTGTGGCTCACTGCAAGACTTTAGCTTGCTAGTCTGTCCCGCTATATGATGTTCTTTAACTTGCAAAGACAACGTACATTAAAAAAATGTATAACCTGTTATCATTCCCAATGTAGGTAGTCCAAAATTATGATCCATATACAAGTGTACCATCATCCTGCCGAGCTAGTTTAACTATGTCGTCTAATGTAGGTGTACTTAACCCAAGTATAAATAATCGGCATTTGTCTCCCTTAACGGAAAGTCAGTCTCCTCTGCCTCGTTAGTTAGTCCATCTATATATTTCCTCTTATCCCTTTTAATACAACTTCCCGCTTCTTTGTTCACCTCTGTGTAAGCTTCGTGTGACTTGGCTTTTATTCCCTCTCGTTTTGCTTTATTTATGTCTACATTCTTATTCTTTTCTTTCTTTAGTTTTATCCAGAGTCTCTGCTGTCATCCATGCCTTTTTCTAGCATTCTCTTGTGCTCAGCGTTTCTTCCCATGTCTCTTTTCATATTTCATTTACCTGTCTCCAATAATCTTCTATAGTTAATGTATTTTCTAGTTGATGGAGGACATGGTATATGGTTGATATTGTGACTGATGGTAACAAGCAATCATGATAAGTCAGTAGTTTGGTAAAGCATGTGTGTCTCATACTGGGTGATATTTCATTGAAAAGCTTCGCGCTTGGCTGAATTTGCCAATACTGGACAGACAGATCCATCTATAGAATGAAATAGAGGCATTTCTGTGTCTCTTTTCTGTTACACCTTTTGTCATCTGAGTTTCGCATGCGCTACGATATGCAAACACATTTTCTGTTTCTTTCACTGATAAAAAATCCTCTCAAGAAAACCCTGCAAGCATCCTTATATCTCAACAATAGATTGTTCTTTTGTCTCGTTCCATTCACTGTAAAAACTTCCCACGTGGCTGAATGTGCTATTACCGGAGAGACAGATCATCTACAGAATGTAAAAGTTGCAGTGTTGTGTGGCTGGCCTTATCTCTTTTCTCTGCACTATTTGTCTACTGAATTTGATAACAGCACTGTCACGAATCGCGCTGTGCCATTTTTTGTTGTTGCTCTTATGTGTAACGATATGCAACCACAGTTTCTGTTTCTGTCACGGATAAAACATTCCCCTGCAAACATCCTGATATCTCAACGTTAGTTTGGTCTTTCGTCTCGTTCCATATCTAAGTTTTCCATACAACATTTGTTTGGGAATACATTATTCATTCTTTACGCATGACCCACCCACGGTAGTCTCCGATTCCTAAGTAATGCCATGAATGACGGGAGTGTGGCTCGCTGCAAGGCGTTAGTTTGTTACTTTGTCCCGCTATATGATGTTCTTTAGCTCACAAACACAACGCACAAAAAAAATGTATAACCTGTTCTCTTTCCCAACATCGGTAGTCCAAGATTATAATCCATATAAAAGTGTACCTCCATCATGCAAACCTGGTTTAGCTATGTCGTCTAATGTAGGTGCACTTAAGCCAAGTATAAACAATCGGCATCTGTCTCCCATAACTGAAAGTCGTCCCTATCGAAAAAAAAGATCCTCCCATGTTTAAGGTCATCCATTAAAACTGGAATTATTGATATGGTGATACGGGGGATTAACAACAAGATATGTTTGAGGCGTAATCTCCCATAAACTCACGGACAGCGTTAAGAGTGATGTCAATAAGTTTGTGTTTGTTTGTCTGTTTTTAAAAGTTGAGTCATCTCATTAAAAGATTCATTTACGTGGTCAAAAACGTGTAGATCACATTCCAAAATACCAAAACATGTATCTAAATGTAACTAATATCTCACTGTGCATGTAGACGTTCTCCTAGTTCTGTAACCCTAGCCCCCCAATTATCAGTATAGCTCTGTCTAACATCATATGGAAGATTATCTAAAGCGTCATCGTCAACTGTTAGTACTACTGCAGCCAGGTAGTGGCATGCAGATGCATATAATTAAATGCATGAATACAAATTGCATGAACATACAAAGTTGCGGTATAGCTGATGACAAGAATTAACATTTAAAATGGGAAAAAAATGGATATGATGAAAAGATTGACGCAGATGAGGAACAAAACGTAAGAGAAACGACCTGCGGCTCAGGAGACGTCCAGGTATAAAAACTGATGTTCTAGTGTATTTCTAAATACTGAAGTTATGGTGCAGAATACTGAAGGACTTCTGCGCCGCAACGCCAGATAGTTTTTGTTTGGTTCCCCATGTACGTAAAGCTGTACCCATAACCATTTTTTTATTTTCATTAAATTTCATCGATCACCCAAATAAATAATCATCAGTCTATTATGTTCGTTCCTTTTAACACGTAAGAGCTCTAACAGAGATCGTTACTGCTGTCTGTCTGATGTCAATCACGAATCAAGCCCGCCCTAGTTGAAATAACTGTCTTAAATGGATCGTACTACTACGTGTCTCTATTGGTCGTCCCCTAGTTCCCTTACCGCCTTTGATCCACGTTGCATATAAACGTTGCATATAAATGACAAGCTGTAGATAATAAACTTTAGTCAACATATGCCATTTAATTTAGCCATAACGGAGATAAAATTGATATTGTGCTCGCAGATTAACAGTTAGTTCATGACTTTATTTTCACTTGTATAAACCGATATGTTTGCATATGTGTAATCATTTACTCATTATTAAACTGTGAACTAGAGTTATGCTCAATTTCCAAGAATTTGTTTTTTTTTCAATTGTAAACGCTACCTATGATAACTAAAATTTGATTAACTTTATACTAGTATTTAAATTGCATGTAATCTTAAAATATAGGTGTAGCTAGAAACCTTGATAATGTTAGTGTTCAATTTGATTTTGTTTATTATTCCCACATCTTTCTTGTCAGCTGCTATCTCCAGGGACATTTAGGCGTTCTTCCCCGTCTACTTGTGTGAATTCAGTCAAACTTGCAGTCATAAATTAGGAGATAGTTTCATGTGCAACCCAATGACAACCTCGATTGCAACAAAATGGTTCCTGCTACTTTGCTTCATGTGTCCAAGCTTATCACTGGCTCAAAGTAAGTTGATTATTTGTGTTTTGTGATTGTAGTTGTCATAATTATAGGATCATAATGATTTCTTGTCGGGCCGAAATATTTTTGTGTGGTTAATGTTGTCATAATTATTATGGGGCCTACATGATTTCGTTTATGAATTATTTTGTAACAATTATATGGTCTTGATACTGAATTCTTGCTGTGGTTTATATGTTTATACTATTTGAGAGATTCAGTGTGTGATTGATTACATCACAATTGCAGATATACACATTTATTATACAGGAAATATACTAATACTGTAGTTTCACATATTTTATTTTTTTCTGGAAATATATTAATACTTTAGTTTCACATTTTGCATTTCTCTGCGATCAAGGCTCAATCAGCGTAGGATTCCAGACTCTCTCATGAAGTCACATGTCTGTTTAAGCGAATCGATTGCCCCATATAGTTTTTCTTCCAGGGAGGTGGGTGTGGACCACATTGCTCTTCTCCGGTCTGTGTACTGGGGACAATCCTGTAAAACATGTTTTGTAGTCATATTGTCCAGTGTACAGTGGCATAGGCTGGTTGTACCTATTTTGAAATTGCTTAACATGTGATTGGCTTAATCCCTCCTTTATAGTTGGTGGTATCCGTCACTCTCGATATGCTGTGGTTGTTCTCGTTCCCAGTTTTCATGGAAATGACACTTGAGGATGTATTTGGCATCATCATAACTGAGCGGATGGTTCTCTTGTGGTAATCTCCCTCCCACTTTAGCTAATTTGTCTGTGCGTTCGTTCCCGTGTATATTACAGTGTGATGGTATCCACTGAATGACTACTCTTTGGAAGTTATTGCTCAGTTGGTCCATGGTTGTTCTCAAGTCATATAGTTCATTGTTGTTAGGGCTTTTTAGAGCTGATAATACTGACAGTGCATCAGTCAGAATCACCAATTTATTGTGCATGTTATTTTTGTGTTGAATAGCCAGTGTTGCAGCATCTCTGATGGCCTCAGTTTCTGCTTTAAAGTTATTTGAAAATTTGCCAGTAGCAATTGACTTGGTGATCTCGTCCTGATTATTCAGCGTTAAGAAATCACCTCCCCCTCCATTTCTGGTGGCATTTGTAGCAGAGCCATCTGTGTATATGTGGGACCAAGAGTCCTGTGGGTAGGTACCGTGTATGTGTTTTTCTGCTACGTGTTTTCTTTCTGTGTCTTATCGGGTGCCTTTTTCATGATTCTTGTTATATTTTCCTTAAGTTCTGGAGTTTTATGTTGTCCACGAGGCGACATATCAGATTGGCCCAAGGGTTTCGATATTGTTTTGGAAAGTACTGAATCCCCAGTAGTTAGTTCATTGGCAATTGCAGCGAAGTTGCTCCTCTTTAGTCGTACAATTCTGAAACCAGTTATTCTTTGGTGCATTGGGTGGCTAAGGAGCTTTCTATATTTCTCCGCTTGTTGCAATACTTTAGTGACCCCTCTGTCATCTAAGGGTTGTAAATCTGTTACTGTTTCTAGAGTCTTGATAGGTTTAGATTTCATAGCACCAGTGATGATACGGGTAGCTTGGTTTTGTGTACTGTTAATTTTGCTAAGGTGTGATTTGGAAGCCATAGCCCAGGCTGTGACTCCATACTCTAGAACTGGTGTGACTCTCCCTACGTATAGTCCTTTTCCTTGCTCTGTCTATCTGATTTTTCCAAGTCATTCTGCGATTCATGGTGACGCCAAGATATTGTGGGTCTTGGTCAATAGGGAGTGTATAAAGAACTCAGAATAGATCTAGAAATAATCTTCATCGTTGAATACACAAATAAAGGACGCTTACCGTGATTCGGCCACGGGATATGATTAATCAAAAAACGACCGAAGTAGTCTTTAAGCAAGGGATCCCGGGACCCTTGGGCCGACCACTACAAAGATAAATAAAACCATGTGTAAACATGAGACTAAACAACATTGTTACCCGGTTTGGACATATCTATTATTTTTTAGCATAATTGTGTACACATACATGTTTTAAGACATTTACCAAATAGCATATGTTTGTATAAGAAAAATCATATTTAAAATGTGGTATATTGAGTAAATTAATAACAAAAAACTCCACAAAATGCAAATTAATTTTCCACTAAAATATGTGTAATCATCAACAACTTCAAAATCTTCTTAGTCGTCATAGTATATCCAAACATACACATGTGTATATGAATGCCAATCATTTTAATGCACAAACAACATATCTTTACCTCATTCACCGTGATAGGATGTTACAAATTGAAAACAAATCAGTTCAGAAATGTCTTTCTCCTATCGCTATAATGAATACTGTAGATGGTAGACGTACAACAGAGGTGAGATGCATACTAGTTCAGACAAAAGTATCTTTCCAAAACATGAGGCAAATGAAATCCATTTTTTACAAAAGAAACGTGAAAAAGAGTTATAAAATGCTATGTAGGGCCTTTCTTAACATTTAGGATGTGAATCAGGAACATTACTACAACAGAAAAGAAAATCGCTTGAGTCTGTAGAAATGTGGCTTTACAAAAGAATGTTGAGAAAACCATGGACAACTAAGAAGAGTAATTTGAACGTTTTGCAAGAGGCTAAAGCAAAAGAGTGCTAATTTTCAATATTTCAGAAAGAACAATCAACATTTGTTGGCCACGTAATGAGAAGGGAACATTGTGACAAACCGGGAAATTGAGGGAGGAAGCGATAGAGGGAAGCAAAGAGAAAATATACCAGCCAGCTTAAGAGAATGGCAAGTCAGAAGGCCAACAATAGAAATGATAAAATAACAGTCGAGATCGAAATTTGTAGAGAAACATGATCATCTTCACCAGTTAGCATGGCACTTGATGATGATACTTCAATCATCAAACTGAAAATCTACTTACATTTTTTAATAAATTATATCCATTGAAAAAGAGAAACAACATCAACCCATCAATTTAAAACACAAATCATCATCATCGTGCCATACCGGTTGACGTAGGCGATCATGTCCTTCCACAATCTTCTATCTATAGTGCATCGTATCAGTTCTGTTGTTGACTGTTTTCCATGCTCGACAGGAAAAGTTGGGAACAGAACCCGGTCGTGGTTAATGCTGAGGTCAACGGTCTCATCTGCGATAACACCGATGAGAAAGATGCAGTCATCTATGCAGACGGATCTGTAAGACGACACCAAAGAGGTGCATGGGCACTTCGGCACACTCGGCAGGCAGAATAGTCAAGGAAGACAGTGATGCATACGTCATGACCACGAGTAGCATGACAATGGGGGTGATGGCAGAGTGACCAAGGCATTCAAATGGCTAGAGTCACAAGACTACACCCACGCATGTATACTGAGTGATTCGATGAGCATGATAAAAAAGTGGAGGCGGGCTCTGCACGCATACAATGGGTAGAGTCGTTGCAGAAATCCAAAATACGTGAGGTCACCTTTGTCTATGTCGCTGGACATGCGGGAGTACGAGGAAATGAAAGAGCGGACAAGTTGGCTAGCGGCGCTGTCGTTGAGGACGGGCAACCAATGGATCGGGCGGACATCATCAATGCCCTCTGAGATGTGGGAAGAGCACAGGACAAACACAGATCCACTTTTTCGGATGATGGAAATGGGAGTTAAGGTGGGCACAACCAGAAATGAGAAACTCTAGTGGCCGTGTAAGAAGACTTATCAACCAACATAGAACTGGAGTCGTCAGTCGCTGGACACTGCGGGAATTGCTGAGGAGGGGATCTGAGCACCTATGGACATGTTCGGAGTGCAATGATGATGACCCGCAAATAATTCAATAACTCAAACTATATTTACGATATAAAGTATCGTTGCTGGCGTGTCTATATTTAAGACAGTTATATAAACTGTATTAAATATAGTTTAAGACAGTTTATATTATATAGTATTGCACCAGTGCAATGATGATGACCCGCAAATAACTCAATAACTCAAACAGTAACATCAGCGTACGCTAACAGTCTTTTCTTCTTTCACTGGTATGTGTGTGCCAGCTATGGAATTGTCTCGTCTAATGCTTTCTAAGAGTGGCTCTATAGTCAGTACATAAAGTAAGGGGAATAGAGAGCACCCTTGTCTGACTGATCTTGTTAACCTGAAAGTCTCTGTAAGAGTGGCTCTATAGTCAGTACATAAAGTAAGGGGATAGAGAGCACCCTTGTCTGACTGATCTTGTTAACCTGAAAGTCTCTGTAAGAGTGGCTCTATAGTCAGTACATAAAGTAAGGGGAATAGAGAGCAGCCTTGTCTGACTGATCTTGTTAACCTGAAAGTCTCTGTAAGAGTTTGGTTCACTAGGATCCTGCTCTCAGGTCTAGCATAAAGAATGTGAATCCATTGTCTGAAATGTTCTCCTATGTTACAATTGAGCAAATTCCTGTGGAGGTATGAATGGGCTACTCTGTCAAAGGCTTTTTCTTGATCAAGAGATATACGATTGACTGTCGTTCTCGTGTGTGTAAGTGATAATGTCTCGTATAAAGTGTGTGCTGGTGAATGTTTTTGCCCTGAACACTACATTTTTGATCTGTATGGGTGAGAGACGTCATAAAAGGATTGAGTTTATTTGTCAAAGTTTTTGTTAGTATATTGTAGTCTGTGTTGAGAAGTGAAATGGGTCTGTAGTTTTTTAGAAGTGTCTTGTCGGTGTTGCCTTTGTGGAGCAGTTATATGTAGGACATGTTTAGACTTGGCGCTAACTGTTTCTTTGTGAATGTGTTTGTGTACATTTTGAAGAAAAGGGTACCTAAGATAGGAAAGACATGTTGGTAGAATTCTACTATGAGGCCATCAGGTCATGGTGGTTTTTTTTTTTTTGCAATTGTTTGTACTGCACTTGTTATGTCAGCTAGTGTGAGTTCTGCATCGAGCTTCGTCTTATCTGAGTATGTTAGTTTATTATTTTTTTTGTATATTACATGAATTTGTCTTGTATGTGTGGTTCATTGTTACTTTCTGTGTATAATTTCTGGTAGTAAGTTTCAAATGCTTTTGTTATATGTGGGGTTTCTGTTTGTATGTTGCCTTCAGAGTCTACTATGTTGCTTATTTTTCTGATGCGTTGTATATTCTGTTCCCAAGTATTGTTTGCTTGGAGTTTCCGGAGTAATTTCCTTAACCATGCTCGCAATAATGCTCCTTGAAATCTATGATGGCTATACTATCCCAGTTCCTCCTCCAGTGTCAAGATGTTTGGTGTACGTTTATCTATTTGTTTTGCTAATTGGATGGCTTCTTCTAACGTTTTCTCATGCCTCTGTTTGTCTGTCGTGACAACATTTGTGTTCGTTCTCTTGTCGTGTCCTTCAGGAGTTCCCAATGCACCTGTACGTCATCTATGTCTTTGTGGTCAGTGTACTAGTTGATAAGTTCTGTTGTGTGTTTGTCGTATGTATGTAGTAAAGTGTTGTTCAACGTCCACACTGGGTGTAGTGACCTTCTGGACTAGGTATTTCGGTGTGTACCGTTAATGGTTGCAATGACTCCTTTGTGTCTCACTGGAGTGTGTCTGCGATGTGTCTAGTATCTGCGATGTTGTGGTTTGCTGGTGCGTAGTTTCCATATAGTCGTGCTGCTCTGTTATGACAAATGTTTATGTGTGTAGAATCTATATTATGTGGATGTGTGTGTCTATATGCTTCTGTCAGGCTGTGGGTGTCAATTATCGTCTGTAAGAGATTCAGTTTGTTGTTGTCGTTTTTATTGATGTTCTTAATCTGAGCCTTAACCTCCAACAACATCCATGTCTGTAAGGACGCAGTTAAAATCTCCACCTAATATTATGTTTGTACCCATATAGGAGGTCATTAGAGTGGTATCCAGTCTTTCGTAGTGGTTGATGTGTGTAGTTTGTTGGTGCATGTATGCAGACAATAGTATGTGTGTGTTTGTCGTTTCTCACTTGCACTATAGCCATCTTGTCGTTACTGTCTCTGTCTTTTTTCACCATGGTCTATCTGTCTGATGTTTGTAGTATTGCTACTCCTGATCCTATGTTGTGTATGGCTAGACTAAAATAGGAGTGTTGTATGCCTATATTTGTTGTGATTTGTTGTGCATGAAAGTCTGTGTTTATGTTGGTTTCTTGTATTAATATAAAGTATGGTTTGTATTTTCATGTCAGTTAGATATGTTGTGTTTTGGACTTGAGATCCTTAATATTTAAGAATAAAATGTTAATGTCCGCCATTATGCAAATGCAAATTAAAGGAGCTTAAATGTGTATATAATTTTTTTTAAAATTGAGAAATTTTCGAAAAACTTAAAAAAAATCAACATTTCTTCATTATTCTTGAGCTCTGGTAATGTTTGATCTTTTGCTTTTCTTTGATGTTGTTTAAACTTCCCAAACAGAGATCTCTTCGTCGTCTGAGTCAATGACTGATTGCTCAGGTGTTGATGGGGTTGTTGACATGTCATCGCTGTCACCTTCAGAGTCACTGTGTACTTGATGTTCTGGCGACTATGTGGCTCTGCGTTTACTTCTTGCTAGAACCTCTGCGATTGTCGCCTTTGCAGTGTTTTCTATCTGTTATTGTGTCTCTACTGGAACTGCTGCCGACGCGGGTTCACCAGGAGTCTCAACCTGGGCTGTTGCTGGTGCAGTTCCATAGCGAGATACAGGTTCCACTGGCGTTGTTTCTGTAGCTGCTTGTTGTTCTGTAACTGTTTATGTCCAGATCGTTTGTTTCTCCGTTGGGCACTGGCTTTCCCTGTGCGTGTCTATCACACAACGCGAGCACTGTGTCCGCCTTCCTGGAAGGGTAATCCGAACCGTATGAGATCTGGGATTCTTCCCTTTGATTTGGATTTTGGCATCGTGCAGTACATTATTATTTCTAGTAGGTTTGTACTTGAATTTCCATGCGCTGCTTTCTGCATCGACATGTCTTATCTCCGCTTTCTCGTCGCTTGTAATAAATATAACAAAAGCTTCGATGTTGATTATTTGGTTATGGAAGTCCCTGGTATCGCTGCAAACGAATTAAAATCCATAATTGCTCAACCGCCTGTGCCAGCGTAATCATCCTAATTAATATTTCATCTCCCAAACAAAGAAAAGTAACTGTAGTCCCCATCGTAGCAGTCTCAGCACACGCCAAAAGACATAAGGTGAAACCGCGCAGAAAGTGAGCACAGCCAACTGTTCCCTGTCATACGATATCATCAGTCATCGTAAGCAATTGGAATATCGAAACATGATCAAAACGGATGAGACACACAGCTCACGGTGTGCACAGAGCACTTAACTCAGTAGCTCCTGCAACAAACCGGACTTGGAATATGAGGAAACTGCAACAAGGAGCACTTTTCATGCATAGCCTTCAATGGCTCCTGCCGCCTATCCACCATATACTGGAAGTTCACGTCCTTCTGAAAATGATGATCGTCATATTTTAAAAAAAATGTTTAGCGCTTGATGATGTTAGCCATCGTTTTTGACTCCGATTCCGAACATATAAACACACAGTTAGTCGTCAGATTATCCCCGTCGCACATCACACAACAGACCGTAAGATTAGCGTATGGCCGGTCTAGAGATGATAAAATCAAGGGATTTCAACCACTCACGTAACCAATGGCTATAGTCCCAGTTACTCGGCTTTAAAAAAATATATACGTTTAATTGGGTAGTTACTACTTTTAAAACTATGCTTGTGTTTTCCTTATGATATTAAATATATATAGTTTAATGATGTGCCAAATAATAAACATTTTATAGGGTGGTTCAGGACCAGACCTTGCTCTTTAAGTTATCCGCTTATCAGTGTTTGCACGTTGGTCGACAGTTATTTTATAGCAGTGCTAGATTGTTACTTCTGTCGTGTTCATAGTTGATCTCCTTAGTTAATCTACAGTTTGAATGTTTAGGTTCTTCTATTATAGGAGAAGTACAGATGAGGACTATATTTAACATTCCTAACCTGGGGTGTGTGCTATACTGGGTCAGCACAAAACAATTGTAACCTTAAGAAGGATGAAATTTACAAAAGAAGGACTAGGTTATTCAGAACTTTTGTTCGGGTTTTTTTTTCTTTTATCTAATATTTCATATGTATTTGAAAACATAAACTATATTTGTCATTATTATACATGCATTTTTTTTTTTTGGTGGGGGGGGGGGGTATATATATATATATAAAGTGTGGTTCAGATGTAATGATAGACAAATGTTCATTACAGAAGTAATAAGAACAACACTAGAAAACATGAAAACCTAAACAAAAAGAGACCTGACAAAAGTTGTCTCTATTATTTGTGATCTTTAGAGTGTCAAAAAGGATGGTTTGGCAAAGGATGTAAGTTCAAGTGTCACTGCACAGACGACAAATGTGATATGAATGGTGTCTGTT
Source organism: Megaustenia siamemsis (assembly GCA_032433765.1). Classification (NCBI taxonomy): domain Eukaryota; kingdom Metazoa; phylum Mollusca; class Gastropoda; order Stylommatophora; family Ariophantidae; genus Megaustenia; species Megaustenia siamemsis. Next base: position 11,698,448 of record JAVIAB010000041.1, on the reverse strand, counting down.
ACGGCTGGGATAACTGTTTGAGAGGATGGTTTGGACCAGCTTGTCAATATAGTAAGTTTCCAGAATGTGTTAACAACAAGAATTGCCTTTTCCAAATACACTGTACAAACAAATTCCTAAGAAATGTCCAGTAACGCTAAATAGATTAATGCTTGCATAAAGAGTTCGTTTTTGGTGCCAGAAACAACCCTATTTTATAGAGAAAACTTGTTTTTATAAATGTCTCTAGCAGGGGAACAGATCATATGATCCATATACAAATAGAAAATGATAACTGTTACCAAGAAAAAAGATATCGATACAGAGGTATATCGCTTCCCAGCCATGCAGAAAACTTATACGCCAAGTGTGGAAATAAGGATGAAAACAATAATAGAACTACAGTTAAGCGATTCTCAAATGGGGTTCCGAAAAGAGGATGTACTGACGCTCTTTTTAATTTAAAGCAGCTTGTATAAAAGACGACAGAACACAATTACAATGTGTACATAGCTTTCATTGACAATGAAAAAGCATTCAATAGAGTCAACAGAGAACAGCTGTGGGAGATACTAACAAATTACAGAGTAAGCCAACATCTAACCAACCTAATTAAAAATATATACAGCAACAGCGGTTGCACAGTTTTGGCACCGAGGCTAATACTACCATTGATACATGTAATGTGTACAATCATGAAGTCGAATAACTTGTGTTCCAAACCTCGAGGAGGAATGATATTTGTAACATTTGTTTCTCTACCGGGAGTGAAGTAAAAACTCTGACCCGAACACCTCGTGAAGGTTGCACTGCGCAAGCGCGATCCTAATTCTCTGTTTCTATAAGTATCACCTCCTCCCCGCCAGACTCTAGATATGGGACACAAGTAAACTGAGTTTTGTTTATGGAGATCGAGATATTTCCTGGTGAAATATCGCCCATCTCAACGTCTACATAAAATGTTTGGTTCTGTCGCTGAATAACAGTGGTTAGCTTAGTATGCTTATATAATGTCATTTTATAAATAGTAATTTTCCATGAAGAAAGAAATTTAAATAACCGTCATTTTTTTCCGCCTTTGCCATCACAATGCCCCGTTGTTCTCACAAAAAAATTATGGCCAACCAAGTTATGTCTTCTTATAAAAATGAGTCCATGCAAAATTCAACACATTTTATGAGACGGTGTTTAGTTTGATAATTTGAGTCCGCATATAAACAGCTATCAGTAGGAACATGTAAAGAGTAATTGTTCTCACAGATTTCTTGATAATGAAACGGATATATATCTTGAGTTTGAATATAAACAAGTAATTAGTATTAAGACAGTGAAGCGGTAATTACTGGTTATCCACTTGATATTTATTTACAGCAAATAAAATACATATAAATATTTTAACAATATATCCGGTATTAATGTCAAATGCTGTCTTTTTCTAAATTATAACAAATAAATATTACAGTAGATGTGTTCAATAAGATGATTAGGAAAATATTATATATATATATATATATATATATATATATATATATATATATATATATATATATATATATGACCTTTTCGTCTTGTGAGGCAGTGTATTTTTGATTGTGTATTTTGTGTAGGTTTTGTTTTTGTCAAACAGTTTCGGCCACAGAATGAACAAGCCAGGTCCACTGATGCCTGTCCATATTTTTTCGTATAATGTTTGGCCAATATTATACAAGTATATATCCGTCAGCGGGACTTGCTCAAGAGTTACTAGTGGAACTCACCTAGCGAAAGCAAAACAAACAATGAATCAGTTATTCTCTATACTTCAACACAAGCAATACTTATTACCAGAAAGAAACATCTTATACAGAATATATGCATTGCCATATTGTGTTACCAATGACAAACATGGTCACTTACGACTCAGCATAAAAGAAAGCTTGTCACCACAAAAAATGAGATGTCTGTGAAAGGCGCTTGAAGTGACCAGAAAAAAACTGAATCAGAAATGATATTATAGTAGAAAGATTAGGCATTGAACCAATTATGAGCTATATATCATCATCATCATCATCATGTACCCTGCCGGCTGGCGTAGGCGATCATGTCCCTCCACAATCTTCTATCTACAGTGCATCGTATCAGTTCTGTTGTTGACTGTTTTCCAGGCCATGACACCAAGCAATCCAGTATTTTCTCTCTTTGTCGTCCGCGATATCTCTTTCCTTTTATTTTGCCAGTTGTAACCAAGTATTCCAACTTTCCTCTTCTCATGATGTGCCCAAAAAATGTGTATTGCTTCTTTCTGATGTTTTTTAAGAGCTCCCTTTTTGTGTTGGCCTCTTCGAGAACTTCCTCATTGGTCGTTTTATCTGTCCAGGGAACTTTCAACATTCTTCTGAGAAATCCCATCTCTGTGGCCTGTAACCGTCTTTTCATTCGTTTGTCTACTGTCCATGATTCGCTTCCATAGATCAGAATTGGTTCTATATAGCACTGATGAACTCTCTCATTTTTATTGACATAGATTTGTTGCATACGATATTTTTCATTTTCTTAAATGCTATTTTGGCCTGAGCTATTCTGCTTTTTATTTCTGTGGTGCATCTCCCATCTGATGTAATTATTGTGCCCAAGTATTTGAAACGTTGCACTTGTTTTAGATTTGTCTCGTTTATCTTTATGCTGCATGATGGTGATGATTGTTTCTTCGATATAACCATTACTTCTGTTTTCTTACTATTCAGACTGAGACCTTTCTTGTTGCTTTCTTTTACTATTATGTCTATCATTTCTTGTAGTTCGTTCTCTGTCTCTGCTCTTAAGACTGTGTCATCCGCATATCGCAAATTATTTATGTTGTGACCGTTGACTTCAATTCCTTGTTTGTCTACTATTGATCTCATAATATATTCGCTGTAAAGTGAAAACAAGTCCGGTGACAGAACACAGCCTTGTCTGACTCCTTGTTTTATATATTGGAATTGTCCTGTTGAGCTATATATATAGAGATAACAAATAACCCGGATTGCCTATCTAGAAAGAATGTCCTGTGGTTCCTTACCATTCAAAGCATATATTAAAAGAGGAGAAGGGAGAAGAGTAAGAGGCAAACTAAGAGTAAGATGGGCAGAGAAAGAAACGTTACAACAACATCGATTGACAATGAGTGAAGCCGACAAAAGGGCGAGGACTAAAACTTTGTATCTGTCTCCGCACGCGAACAAGCACAAAAGGAAGTGGAGAAAGAAGAAAGGTAGAAAAAGACAGGTCACCTTCTACAGGCACCACATTGACTACTGAGTAAATCACGTCAACGGTATCTACCCGTTTAAAAAAAAAACACACAAAAAAAGAAAAAAAAAACTGTAGTAATAAATGTAAAAACATGCACACACACATACACTCACACATATTCCACAATGGTATTCTGATGTTTAAAAACATTCTCACACTTAGCCCCATGCAAACATACACACAGCTGCACACATCCACATATTATCACACACATGCACACACTGCTTAAAATGTCGCCGTTTCATTTGTACAGTTGACCTAGCCACTACTGCTACTGTTAACACAGGAGACACGGCGCTGAAAATTATAACTGATGGCGATGATAAAACCTGTCTTGATAACTTCACCAATAGCGTAACTGTGGCCTGGGCGGTTAGCTATCATATTACATGGTTCCGTGTACATGTCAGGGATCCCAGTAAGTGAACATCTAAACAAAGTCTAATGTTGATACGTTATGTGCTGCTATAATGGGTATACCACAAAGGTAAAGCTTATCACTTCATGTACCAATTAGCATAGACTGCCGTTGTCTGCATGAAAAAAATATATTAATTAATCAGTCTTTTCTTCTTTAATTACTAACATACTCGCCATTTACATTTGCATTGCGAAGTTTTAAATGAAAGAACGTGTTTATATTGTGGTTGCTATCAATCTGTGATGTGTGTTACGTATTTTATTGTCAGTTTTATTATGTTCGGAATATCGTCACTGCACTCCGGACACATTTTTGAGTGTTCCACGAAATAACGAGAACCTCCAAGGAAAAACCTGACAATCATGCACGGGAATAACATGCGATATTTGTCTTTTGACCAACACATCTAACTGTAGTATGCTCGTTGTGGGTACAGAAAGGCCTTCCCTATTCGATCTCTAATTGATTTCTCAGATTCATTAGTCTGTAATTGTTATTGGATCTCTCATGATCACCAAACCCATTAACATTCACCTTATAACTATTATAAATGTGAGCAACCCCCTGGTTGCCCCTGTTGAGTATTCTTGTTTAGTTTGTTTGATTGTTTGTTTATTCAGTTACCGGTCTCTGAACAGCGTTAGTTGAAGAGTAGATCCTCATGCACGAAGTCACCTATGGGTCCTTGTCTGTTTCAGCTCATACACTCTCTCCGGTTTCTTGGTCTCACAGTCGAAGTATAGAAATATAATTATATGGATCTTTGAGGCACATGGTTTGAAAAAGGTGCAACTATAATGTAAAGTAGGGAGCCAATGGTGGGGTGTGCTAAACACTCCAAGGTATGGTGACAGCTTTACAAATAAAGAACACAACACAATACTGACGTTTCGGCCTGTGGCCTTCTTCAGAATACAGGGACAACGACAACAAGCGGTGAAGCACAATTACTACATGTTAGATGATCAAGTGGAGGGCGAGGAAAGTAGGATGCAGAAATAAGAAAAGAGAGAAATGAATTTTACATGATGAGAGGTATGATGGGCGTCAAAATATATAAAATAGAAAAAGAGAGAGAAAAATGTATAATAAATGTACTTAGCTGAGCTCAGAGCAGGAAAACTGTAATCCGTGCTGAAACCAGTCGGAATGACTAAAAGCGCAGAGAACGTGTATAGAAAGCAACACGTGACAAAGACAGGTCAGTAAAGAGGGCAAAAAGGATCTAATATCGGGAAAACCAAAAAAGGGGGGGGAAAGGGGGATAGACGAGGACACTCCTGGGACACAACAAGCAATACATATAAATCACTCAACAATGGAAGTGAGAGATCGCGCGAGAGGTTAAGAGAAAGAAATAGAATGACACGACAAAGTAGTAAACTAGGCAGTGGGTGAGAGAGATGGACTCTACAGAATGGATGGCCTCGAACTGAAAGAGTTGAGAGTTAGGTCAACGAAAGGAAGGATTGGATACTGGAGGAAGAGATACGGTGAGGAAGAATAATAAAGCCGGTATAATGAGAAGGGCGATAGAGGGGTGGTCCGGAGGAAGTTAGTCTATCGGGAGGTAGGGAAGTATTGGAGGAGGAGGTATGGAGAGGAGGGTTAAGAAGCAGGTATGTGAAAACTGGATAGGGGGAGAGGCGGTAGGTCAGAAGTGAATGGAAAAAGAGAAAGTCTGGAAGAAGTGGAGCAATAGGGGATGGTGTAGAAGAGGTATGAACCATAGGAGGTAAAGAAGTAGGGAAATGATAGAACAAAGGGGCGAATGAAAGTGGGCATCAGGATAAGGGGGATACTGGAATAGTAGGTATAGATGAGTAGTGACTACAAGTTAATAGAGAGGAGAGGGGTGAGCTAGGAGTAGATCAGCAGAGGGGTGGTAGGAAGGACGAGGGACAATAGAGGTGGGCAGAGAGATCGTACGTACAGTCCAGGTGGAGAGGTGATATAGTGATAAAGAGGTAAAGGACATGAAGGTAGTCAGAAGAGAAAAAGGTGTAGGGAGGGGGGGGTTTAGGAGGAAGAAGGCAAGATGGGGGTTACTCAAAGAGGATATGAAAAGCAGGGATGGACGAGGAGTAGAGGACCCAAGAAGAGAAATAGGAAGAGAGGTCCATAGGTGGGAGGGTGGAGTCGGAGGCCGGAGGGTCCTCAGAGGGACAGGGATACATTGATGCCACGAGGGGTGAGGCAGCCCCAACGAGCGATCAGACGGTGCTCAAGAGTGAGCCGACTGTGGTGATCAGAGGAGCATGATACTAGGCCAGTTACCAAGACATCAGTCTTACCTCGATGGCCCCTCGAGTTAAAGTGGGCTGCTACAGGAGTGTCCGCTTCTTGGGTGATGTCATTCAAGTGTTCACGGCACCTATCGCCGATTCTGCGACCAGACTGACCGATGTAGGTCAACTTGCATCGCTTACAGATGATGGCATAAATGATGTTCCGCGATGTGCAAGTGAATCCCTCTCTGATCTCGAAAGGACCATTAGGGAAGAGGACAGTGTCGGTCTGGAGAACGTGGTCACAAGTTTTACATACTCTCCGGTTGCAGCGGATAGTGCCTCGATGGCTGAAGTGGTCAGCAGGAAGACGGCCCCTGACAAGAAAGTCTCGGAGGTTCCGGTCACGTCTAAAGGCCACTAGTGGTGGGTCAGGGAAGAGCAGACGAGTAGTAGGGTCAGATCGAAGAATAGGGAGGTAGCGGTGGATGGTCCTAATAGCGGCGTAGTGGTGAGGGTGATGGGTGAGAGCGAGCACTACTCTATCAGAGGGGGGATGAGTAGAGGGGGTAAGAGCAGACTGACGTGAAGTGTGGAGAACTCGACGCAGGGCAGGGAGGAGAGCTGATTCAGGATAGAGACGTCGGCGGAAGAAATCAAGCATAAGGTGGGCATTGTGAAGGAAATCTTCGTCGTCTTGGCAAAGGCGACGAAGTCTGAGAAGCTGGGAATAGGGAAGAGAGTTCTTGCAGGATGTAGGATGAGAGGAGTCGTAGCGGAGGAAACTGTGGGAATCAGTGGCCTTGTAGAAGACCGAGGTGAGAAGATGAGAGGTGCCCAAGGAGACTAGGATGTCCAGGAAAGATACGGAGGAGGTGGAGATGTGGAAGGTGATGTGGATAGAGGGGTGGAAATGTCCGACATATTCGATGAAACGGGAGATCTCATCTTCTGGAAGGTCAGACAGACCAATGCAGTCATCAATGTACCTACGATACATAAGGGGAAGAGGGCCCTGGTAGGTATGGATGATTTGGTGCTCAAGGTAACCCATGAAGAGACAAGCATAGCTAGGGCCCATTTTAGTGCCCATCGCCACACCGCTGATCTGGGTGAAGAAATTGCCATTGAACTCGAAAGAGTTGAGGTTCAAGACTAATTCTGCTAGACGGAGGAGGACGCCAGTGGCGATGGAGGGTTGGATCCTACGGTCCAGGAAAAACTGAAGAGCTTGAAGGCCGTCGGAGTGGGGAATAGAAGTATACAGGGAGCAGACATCCATAACGAAGAGGCGGTAGTGACGATCAGGAAGGAGGGTGATAGAGGAAAAGATGTTAAGGGCGTCGTTAGTGTCTTTGACATACGAAGGGAGGCCCATAACTATGGGTTGAAAGATACTGTCGAGGAAGTCAGAAATGAGAACAGTAGGACATGAGATGGAAGAGACAATAGGACGTCCAGGAGAGTCAGGTTTATGTATTTTAGGCAGCATATAAAAAGAGGGTCTGCCCAAGCAGTGGTCAGGAAGGATCATGCGGGAGGAGCTAGAGGGAAGTAATCCATCCTGAATGAAACGGAGGATCGTACGACGCACCACGGCGTTATTAGAGACAGTAGTGTCGTCGGGGGTGGGGAGGTAGAAAGTCGAGTCGGATAATTGTTTATCACCTTCCCGGATATAAAGGTCTTTCCTCCATACCACCACAGAGCCGCCCTTGTCGGCCGGCTTGATGACAATATCATCACGTCGGCGAAGATCCTGGAGGGCTTGGTACTCTTCACTACTAAGATTAGAGCGTCGAAGTCTATGGGGACGAAGTGCCTTAATATCCCGGTAGGTACTGTTAATGAACTGGTCCAAAGCCTGTGATTCGCCCGAGCGGGGAGTCCAGTCAGATTTACGGGAGGAAAAGCGGGCAAATTCGTCTGTAGGAGGAGGTTGAGAGGAAGAGTTCGGATGATTAAAGTAATAGAGTTTGAGTCGTAGTCGTCTGTGATACTCCTGAATGTCCCGTAAGAGAGAGAATGAGTCACTCAAAGGGCGAAGGGGGACAAACTTAAGACCCTTGCTGAGAAGAGAGCGCTCATGGTCGGAAAGGGGCAAATCAGGGGGAATACAAGTGACAAGGGAGCTAGAGTCAGAGGCATTGGGGAGAGGAGGAGGTGAGGGAGGAGGAGGAGGAGGAGGACGGAGGTTCAAGAGTTTACGTTTGTGCTGAGAGGATAAAAAGTCATACACAGATCGGTTGTGGTGGTGGATGGTATGGCGGATGAAGCGAAGAGTCCCAGGAAAGTTAGAGGTGAGTAGATGGAGTTGGGATAGGAGGTCTCACTTCTCACCTCAAGTCGGTCAACCCCACCTCTCTAACTATCTTCGCCGCCAACTGCAGAACCTTGAACTCCAGCATGGCCTGAAACGTGTTCGTCTTGTCGCTTCTAGCCACTCTCGTCTTATATCCCACCTCAACACCCGCCAACAACACCTCCTATCCCAACTCCATCTACTCACCTCTAACTTTCCTGGGACTCTTCGCTTCATCCGCCATACCATCCACCACCACAACCGATCTGTGTATGACTTTTTATCCTCTCAGCACAAACGTAAACTCTTGAACCTCCGTCCTCCTCCTCCTCCTCCCCCACCTCCTCCTCTCCCCAATGCCTCTGACTCTAGCTCCCTTGTCACTTGTATTCCCCCTGATTTGCCCCTTTCCGACCATGAGCGCTCTCTTCTCAGCAAGGGTCTTAAGTTTGTCCCCCTTCGCCCTTTGAGTGACTCATTCTCTCTCTTACGGGACATTCAGGAGTATCACAGACGACTACGACTCAAACTCTATTACTTTAATCATCCGAACTCTTCCTCTCAACCTCCTCCTACAGACGAATTTGCCCGCTTTTCCCCCCGTAAATCTGACTGGACTCCCCGCTCGGGCGAATCACAGGCTTTGGACCAGTTCATTAACAGTACCTACCGGGATATTAAGGCACTTCGTCCCCATAGACTTCGACGCTCTAATCTTAGTAGTGAAGAGTACCAAGCCCTCCAGGATCTTCGCCGACGTGATGATATTGTCATCAAGCCGGCCGACAAGGGCGGCTCTGTGGTGGTATGGAGGAAAGACCTTTATATCCGGGAAGGTGATAAACAATTATCCGACTCGACTTTCTACCTCCCCACCCCCGACGACACTACTGTCTCTAATAACGCCGTGGTGCGTCGTACGATCCTCCGTTTCATTCAGGATGGATTACTTCCCTCTAGCTCCTCCCGCATGATCCTTCCTGACCACTGCTTGGGCAGACCCTCTTTTTATATGCTGCCTAAAATACATAAACCTGACTCTCCTGGACGTCCTATTGTCTTTTCCATCTCATGTCCTACTGTTCTCATTTCTGACTTCCTCGACAGTGTCTTTCAACCCATAGTTATGGGCCTCCCTTCGTATGTCAAAGACACTAACGACGCCCTTAACATCTTTTCCTCTATCACCCTCCTTCCTGATCGTCACTACCGCCTCTTCGTTATGGATGTCTGCTCCCTGTATACTTCTATTCCCCACTCCGACGGCCTTCAAGCTCTTCAGTTTTTCCTGGACCGTAGGATCCAACCCTCCATCGCCACTGGCGTCCTCCTCCGTCTAGCAGAATTAGTCTTGAACCTCAACTCTTTCGAGTTCAATGGCAATTTCTTCACCCAGATCAGCGGTGTGGCGATGGGCACTAAAATGGGCCCTAGCTATGCTTGTCTCTTCATGGGTTACCTTGAGCACCAAATCATCCATACCTACCAGGGCCCTCTTCCCCTTATGTATCGTAGGTACATTGATGACTGCATTGATCTGTCTGACCTTCCAGAAGATGAGATCTCCCGTTTCATCGAATATGTCGGACATTTCCACCCCTCTATCCACATCACCTTCCACATCTCCACCTCCTCCGTATCTTTCCTGGAAATCCTAGTCTCCTTGGGCACCTCTCATCTTCTCACCTCGGTCTTCTACAAGGCCACTGATTCCCACAGTTTCCTCCGCTACGACTCCTCTCATTCTACATCCTGCAAGAACTCTCTTCCCTATTCCCAGCTTCTCAGACTTCGTCGCCTTTGCCAAGACGACGAAGATTTCCTTCACAATGCCCACCTTATGCTTGATTTCTTCCGCCGACGTCTCTATCCTGAATCAGCTCTCCTCCCTGCCCTGCGTCGAGTTCTCCACACTTCACGTCAGTCTGCTCTTACCCCCTCTACTCATCCCCCTCTGATAGAGTAGTGCTCGCTCTCACCATCACCCTCACCACTACGCCGCTATTAGGACCATCCACCGCTACCTCCCTATTCTTCGATCTGACCCTACTACTCGTCTGCTCTTCCCTGACCCACCACTAGTGGCCTTTAGACGTGACCGGAACCTCCGAGACTTTCTTGTCAGGGGCCGTCTTCCTGCTGACCACTTCAGCCATCGAGGCACTATCCGCTGCAACCGGAGAGTATGTAAAACTTGTGACCACGTTCTCCAGACCGACACTGTCCTCTTCCCTAATGGTCCTTTCGAGATCAGAGAGGGATTCACTTGCACATCGCGGAACATCATTTATGCCATCATCTGTAAGCGATGCAAGTTGACCTACATCGGTCAGTCTGGTCGCAGAATCGGCGATAGGTGCCGTGAACACTTGAATGACATCACCCAAGAAGCGGACACTCCTGTAGCAGCCCACTTTAACTCGAGGGGCCATCGAGGTAAGACTGATGTCTTGGTAACTGGCCTAGTATCATGCTCCTCTGATCACCACAGTCGGCTCACTCTTGAGCACCGTCTGATCGCTCGTTGGGGCTGCCTCATCCCTCGTGGCATCAATGTATCCCTGTCCCTCTGAGGACCCTCCGGCCTCCGACTCCACCCTCCCACCTATGGACCTCTCTTCCTATTTCTCTTCTTGGGTCCTCTACTCCTCGTCCATCCCTGCTTTTCATATCCTCTTTGAGTAACCCCCATCTTGCCTTCTTCCTCCTAAACCCCCCCCCTCCCTACACCTTTTTCTCTTCTGACTACCTTCATGTCCTTTACCTCTTTATCACTATATCACATCTCCACCTGGACTGTACGTACGATCTCTCTGCCCACCTCTATTGTCCCTCGTCCTTCCTACCACCCCTCTGCTGATCTACTCCTAGCTCACCCCTCTCCTCTCTATTAACTTGTAGTCACTACTCATCTATACCTACTATTCCAGTATCCCCCTTATCCTGATGCCCACTTTCATTCGCCCCTTTGTTCTATCATTTCCCTACTTCTTTACCTCCTATGGTTCATACCTCTTCTACACCATCCCCTATTGCTCCACTTCTTCCAGACTTTCTCTTTTTCCATTCACTTCTGACCTACCGCCTCTCCCCCTATCCAGTTTTCACATACCTGCTTCTTAACCCTCCTCTCCATACCTCCTCCTCCAATACTTCCCTACCTCCCGATAGACTAACTTCCTCCGGACCACCCCTCTATCGCCCTTCTCATTATACCGGCTTTATTATTCTTCCTCACCGTATCTCTTCCTCCAGTATCCAATCCTTCCTTTCGTTGACCTACCTCTCAACTCTTTCAGTTCGAGGCCATCCATTCTGTAGAGTCCATCTCTCTCACCCACTGCCTAGTTTACTACTTTGTCGTGTCATTCTATTTCTTTCTCTTAACCTCTCGCGCGATCTCTCACTTCCATTGTTGAGTGATTTATATGTATTGCTTGTTGTGTCCCAGGAGTGTCCTCGTCTATCCCCCTTTCCCCCCCCCCTTTTTTGGTTTTCCCGATATTAGATCCTTTTTGCCCTCTTTACTGACCTGTCTTTGTCACGTGTTGCTTTCTATACACGTTCTCTGCGCTTTTAGTCATTCCGACTGGTTTCAGCACGGATTACAGTTTTCCTGCTCTGAGCTCAGCTAAGTACATTTATTATACATTTTTCTCTCTCTTTTTCTATTTTATATATTTTGACGCCCATCATACCTCTCATCATGTAAAATTCATTTCTCTCTTTTCTTATTTCTGCATCCTACTTTCCTCGCCCTCCACTTGATCATCTAACATGTAGTAATTGTGCTTCACCGCTTGTTGTCGTTGTCCCTGTATTCTGAAGAAGGCCACAGGCCGAAACGTCAGTATTGTGTTGTGTTCTTTATTTGTAAAGCTGTCACCATACCTTGGAGTGTTTAGCACACCCCACCATTGGCTCCTTGCTACCAGCTTTACCGCAGCATTGCAATTATTTGCCTGTTCCCTATAATGTAAAGTACTAATGCTTTGTAAAAGTAATACTGATTGCAATAGGGATTGTAATAACTGTAGTAATAATAGTAGGAGTTGAATTAGTAAGTGTCTCTGTAAGTTTTTAATATTTGTAATGATACAAACATTTTAGTGTTAACAATATATGTACACATAACACTGTATGCAGTATTGGTAACTATTTCAGTTAAAATGTCCAGCATTTGTTAAACATTCTTTGCACTATCGACAGATTACCTGAGAAGTTTCACGTTCCTGTATAAGCATGACAATATTTCTCCATCAACTGAATGTTTAGAAGTCAGAAATGTGTCACTTAGTGAGACTGCAATGGAAGTCCACTGTAATATGAAGAATAGAATTAAAGGCATTGTTATAACAGGCCAGGGTGTCTTGTCTTTGTGTTCAATTTACATCAGTGGAGGTAAGTTTCTCTATTCAACAGCTGCACAATTTAATATAAATCAGAAGTGTGCAACTTACGACCCGCGGACGAGAAATGGCCCTCCAGAGCTAAGTTGTGCGTCCCAGTGCTTGATTTGGAAATTACTATATATGGATATACTATCAGTACACATCGCCGAGAGGGGTCATCTGACTTTCCGGGATCACCGATCAACAACACCTGGGGTTACTACACCGCCCATTTAATAACAAATGTTGGGGTAGTTCGCACCAAAAAAAAATGTTGGGTACCCTTTTTATATAGTCGGTATGGGGGAGGGGGGGGGGGTCTACGTACACTTTTATAGGTCAATATCAACCTATATCACTACTCAGGACAAGGTAGGCATGGCAAAATAACACATTTAAAGAAGTCTTTAGTAAGTCAACATGGCGTGTTTCACAATGTAAGTAAATGTTCAATGAATAATATTTTGTTTTATTACTGTGAGTTATATTATTAGTAACCAAACTGCGAAGCGTTTGAAATCATTTTCGGAAGGAACATTTGTGAAAGATTGTTTCGAAACAGCTGATAACGGGCTTTGTTCTGAGAAGAGTTATTTATGTCACCAAGTAAGATTATCACACCGGAAGGTCGGAAGACGCATCGACTACTTGGGGAAAGATGTAAACAAATAAAAACATAACTCTATCCGTACGTTTCGCCCCATAGTTCGTCACTTTCATTTCGATTAGTGTGAACCGTTAATCAAACCAATTTCTTTTTACATGTCTTGTATCATCTTGGTATTGGTGAAATCTAATACCTTGTTCAATTATCTAATAATTTATATATAATATGTTATATGTTAGATAAATATAAATATGTAGATTGATTCTTAAAACAATGAACAATTTTGTCTCTAAAATCTCTTCCGTTGCATTGATAAAAAGTTTCTGTAAGGAAAGAGTTAAACGAGCGTGAGTCACAATTCGTAGATTACTCCGTCGGCTTAGTTGAGTCACTTGATATGACAGACACAGGGTTATTCGTCTTCTTCTAATTTTCAACTACCTGTGAAACATATTTTTTTTTCAACAAACACTTTCAAAGCCGTTCTGTTTCTTGTCATTAAGATCAATCCATGTCTTCCCATCATCTTCATCTTTGTTTCAATCTGTCTTCTCCAAGATTATTTTCGTCTTCCTCTTGTCTTTCCTTTGGGGATTCCAAAAAAAAGCATGTTTTGTAATAATCTCAGTTGGTTTTTCCGCATTCCATGTTCCTATCGAGCGCCACAGTCTTTGCTGTATCGCATGTCCACTGGTATTTGACTGGGACTTTACCATAATTCTAAGCTCTTCACTTTCTGCTGCCATTTACATCGTTTTATTCCGTGCCTGCATCGATTAATGAAGGTCTGTATCTTCATAATTTTATTTTTTTTTGTTCTCCGTGTTTCACAGCCATATACTAGGACCGACATAACAATAAAGTTGGCAATATTTTTATTTTTGGATCTAATATAATTTCTTTGTATTTGCATATCTTTATCAGTGCAACAAATGCTCCTCTTGCTTTTTAAATCATTATTTTAGTATAATTCTCTATTCCTCTCTCTTTGTCTATAATACTGTCCATTAAATGTAAGATTATACGTCGAGTAGAGGTATTTCTCCTATTGGTGTTTGGTTATTGCCCACTGCATTAATTCTCATAATTTTGGACTTTTCTCAATTCATTTTCAGTCCTAACTGTTGTTAACTCTCATTAAATATGTTCATTTTTATATTCCATCTATTGATGATTATGTGATAGGACAGCTATGTCATCCGCAAAGTCTAATTCATTAAACTGCATGGTTAGGACCCACTGTTTTTGTTTTTCTTTGTTATTTGTATAAACCTTTGTATGGTCAAATCCACTATATATAATAACTTTAAATCAAAAAGATATTAAAGATACATATACAATACAAGTAAAGAGCACATACCAGAAGCTGCTAGAAGAAGGATTTGAACAATAAAGAAGAGAAAATCCTGATGAATAAATAACATCCAAATGGCACTGCATAAAGAAAAGCATGCAAGAAACTTGCGACACCTTACCCAAAAGAGAAAAGAACAAAAAACAAGAATGGATAACTAACACCATCTTAGACAAAATGGAAGAAAGGAGACAAGTGAAGAATACTGCCCAATACAATAAGATAGATAATGAGGTATGCAAAATGTGCAAAAAGGTAAAAGAAGATTGGCTCAGCAAAAAAATTATAGAAATAGAAACTATGGAAAGCAAACAAGATTTAAGAGGAATGCACTCACACAGAAATAAATAGAATGACTAATAACAATAAAAATGCCACACAAGGTGGATGCATTGCAGACACAAAAGGAAAATTGCTAACAGACAATACGGTTATTATAGATAGATGGCAGGACTATATAACAGAGTTATTTCAGGATCAAAGGGACAAGAAATCAGTTATAAAATGTACATCAGGTTATACAATCTTAAAATCTGAGGTGAAAAAAGCTATAAAAACAATGAAAAACGGAAAAGCAGCAGGACCTGACAGCATACAGATAGAGATGATACAGGCACTAGAATATTTTGGCATTGAAGTGATTACAGACATATGCAACGACATATACCACACATGATACATACCAAATGAACTAATAACATCAACTTTCATTGCATTGCCTAAAAAGAATGGTCCAGTTGAATGCAGTGTCTTTAGAACAATAAGCCTAATGAGCCATGTTACAAAAATCTTGCTGAAAGTTATACAAGGAAAGATTCAGAATAAAATCAATACTGAATTGGATGAGCAGCAATTTGGATTTAGGAAAAATAGCGGGACAAAAGTAGCCATATTCTGCATGAGAACAATAATCGAAAAATACACAGAAGTAAACAAACCAATATATGCCTGCATCATAGACTACACCAAAGCTTTTGATAGAGTACACCACAAACAACTTATAGAATACCTAAAAGAGATACATCTAGATGACATAGACATAAGGCTAATATGTAATCTATACTGGGAGCAAAGAGCAATAATAAAATATAACAAAGAGAATTCTACACCCATTGATATTAAAAGAGGAGTAAGACAGGGATGCATCCTATCACCAAGCTTGTTCAATCCATACACTGAGCAAATGTTTAAAACATCATATAGATTCCAGGCCTACAAATTAATGGAAAGATAATCAATAACCTAAGATATCCTAATGATACTGTACTACTAGCAGAAAATCCTAAAGATCTACAACAATTACTTAATGAAATAAACATGACAAGCAAAAAATATGGACTAGATATGAATATCAAAAAGAATAAAACTATAAGCATAAACAAAGAAGATACTCAAAACCGACAAGTGGATATCAAAATAGAAGGAATAGACCTAGAGACAGTTCAGAACTACAACTACATTGGACATACTATAACCAGTGATGGAAAATGTACAACTGAAATAACAAAAATAAGAATATGAATGGCAAAAAGTAATTTTAATGTCATGAAGAACATATACTGAAGGGAGGTCAAAAAGTAATGCACACCAATGTTTTTCTCGGCTAATAATAAAGATAGGAATATGAAATTTTGCACAATTGGAATATGACATGTTCCAGTTATGTGCACCAAATTGCACAGCATTCTGATAAATATTACGCAATCTATGAACCGTTAAAATGGAGCTTGTCAACAATGTCCGTTACAAACAGCGAATTGTCATAGAATTTCTGGTTGCGGAAAAAGAAACTGTGGCAAACATTCATAAACGACTGTGTGCAGTGTACTAATGTTCTGCAGTCGATAGGAGCACAGTTAGTCGCTGGGTTCAGAGAATTAAAGCTGCAGAAAGTGTACGAGTGGAGCTGCATGATTTACCGCGTTCTGGACGTGTTGCCTCGGCTACCAGCACAGACATGTTAAACCGGGCTGATGCCATTATTCGTAAGGATAGGCGTATCACTAGTCAGCAATTGGCATTGCAGCTTACAGTCAGCAAGGGAAGTGCAATCGCAATTTTTAAAACTCTCGGATATTCAAAGATTTGCGCTCGATGGGTTCCTCGGTGCCTAACAATGATCACAGAGTTCAAAGGAAAACATTCTGTTCTGAATTGTTGGAGCGTTTCGGTGTTGAAGGAGAAATGTTTTTGTCAAAAATTTTTACCGGTGACGAAACGTGGGCACATTATTATGAGCCTGAAACAAAAATGCATTTAATGGAATGGCATCATCCGCAGTCACCAAAAAGAAAAAAATTCAAAACATCTCCATCAGCCGGAAAGGTGATGATCACTGTCTTCTGGGACATTGATGGTGTGATTCTTGTTGATGTAATGACAAGAGGTGAGACAATCAACTCGACAGCTTACATCAATACACTGACAAAACTCAAAAATCGGTTCCACAGAGTTCGGCCTAATAAGCCATCTGCAGATTTGTTGCTTCAACATGACAATGCACGCCCTCACACAAGTCTGGTAACACGGGAAGCAATCAACAAATTTGGTTAACTGTACTGCCCCACCCTCCTTACAGCCCTGATCTGGCTCCCCCAGATTTCCATCTGTTTGGACCACTCAAAAAATTCTTGCGTGGGATACACTTTGACAATGATGAGGATGTGATCCGTGCAGTTAAAAAATGGCTACGCGAGCAGGACAAAACTTGGTACAAACGAGGCATTCATGACCTAGTTTCGCGTTGGCGTAAGGCAATACGCTTGGACGAGGATTATGTTGAAAAATAGGTAGTGTAAAGGGGATGTTTAGCTACAATCTGTGAAAATTTCACACATTTTGCCCGAATTGTTTCCGAGAAAAAAATTGGTGTGCATTACTTTTTGACCTCCCTACGTAAATATTAAAACAAATAACACCAGGGCTAAAACTAAGAATAGCAAAATGTTACATCTTCTCAATATTCCTATATGGTGCAGAAACATGAACATTAGACAAGAAAACAGAACATAGAATTGAAGCCTTTGAAATGTGGATGTATAGAAAAATATGTAGAATTGGATGGATGGAAAAGGAAACAAACGATGAAGTCTTAAAACAACTAAAAATGAAAAGAGAACTACTAAGCACAATTCAAAGAAGACAAATGCGATTTTTGGGTCATGTTAAAAGACACAACACCTACTAAAAGTAATCCTGGAGGGGAAAATACAAGGTAAAAGAGGCAGACCGAGACTACCATGGACGAGTAACATCAAAAGATGGACAAATCAGCCTATGACAACCTGCATAATCAAAGCAAGAGACAGAACAGAATGGCGCTCCATGGTAGCCAACCTTCGTTGCGGAGAAGGTACTTTATGATGATGATGATTGTATGGTCAGTAGAAAGAGAAATTGAGATAGAAGGCAACCCTGTCTTCCTCCTGTTCTTATTTCAAATGCTTCTGTATGGTGTCCTTCGTGCACAACACTACATTTAATTCTTTCTTACATTGTTTTTACCAGGTTAATAAACTTTATGAAGTTGAAGTACTGACTCAGTAACTATCAAAGCATTACTTTGTCTAACTTTAAATGCATTTTCGTAATCTATGAATACAATATAAAGTGGGGACTGTAGTTCTAAACTCCAACTAATATTAATACGTTGGGCGGTTATTTGATAATCAACACATGATCTGTTTTCCCTAAAACTTGGTTCTGTATCTTTGTTTGAATTGTTTAGCTCTGATCTTTATCATCATCGAGTTTACTGATATAGTGTATCCATCTTTCCATTATCTTCTCCTGCCCAATAATTATATTTCCTTCCCTTGATTTCATATATAATGAAACTTTGACTTCTTTTCTTCCTGTTAATTCATTTAACTGATTGAGCACACATTTTGAGGCTTTCTTTTATTTTTATTTTTTTATTTCATTTCTTCACATTTCTGCTTTAACTATCCTTCCTTCGCTTCTGTGCATTAAAAAAAATCTATTTGTGTAATATTTTGTATGTATGATTTTCTGTCTTACATTTCCGCCTTTCGTCTATTACTTCTATAATTTCTTCTGTTATACATTTCTTTTTGTTGATTCTTTTAGTCAATGATATTACTTATATTAATGTTTGCTGAATCGAATGTTTTAGCATTTCCCACTGCACCTCGATGTTCTGTTGCAATAGCATTATATATGTTTTGTACTATCGTACTGTACTTATCACTTTTTTTGTTTATCTACTCTAAACATGTATAGTTCTAATTTCATATTTCTTTAAACTCTGTGTCTTCTGCAGTTTTATTTTGCTCCTGCCTTTTTTTATACAGATGTTATCTCATTCCTATAATTTCTTTGTACCCTATACAATTAATTTTATTGTGTACTGTGTTGTCTGGATTTTTACCATGCCCATAGTCGTCGCGTTGGTTGAACCAGGTGTTACCTATGCTAATTTCATCTGTCTTTGCTCAATCTATCAATCTATCTCCTCTGTCATTCGTCTCTCCATGGCCATGTCTTCCAGTCACATTTTGCACTTTAGCTGCTCCTACCTTTGCATTGAAATCCCCAAATATAAGTTACTTCTTGGGATTTACACTGTTCCATGGTTATGTCATAAAAGGTGATGGCAATGTCTTCTTTTTCGCTGTTACTTGATGGTGCATAAGCTTGAATTACGTTGATATACATTGGTCTACCTCTAAATGCTGTTATCAGAATTATATCAGATACTGGCCAAAATCCTTTAACTGTTGTACTTCTTTCTCTATCTAACATGATGCCCACTCCTCTTTCGTGTGTATGGTTCCCCCAGAGTAAATTACGTTTTATTATTATTATATATATATATATTATACCAAATAAACTATAACGAAAGAAATCAAAACATAAATAGGTATCGAAATATATACGGAGAAGAAGCTGCAAGTATATCGATCATGTGCTTAGAATAGACGATAAAGACACAATCGTCAAACCATCAGGTGTATAATGGTTGGTGAATAAAAGCAATGAAAAGTAATGGATACTCTAAGTAGAAAAATGCGCAGATAATGATAGAGTATGGGCTTAAGAACAAAACAAGATTTCCAAGACTTCCAGTGAATCGTCAGACACAGAAAATGTATATCTTTATGATATTGTGCTTAGGCCTGGTTCACAGCGTTTATGCATGTTTGTCCCATTGAACATCTTTATGTTTCTATTGATTCAATCATTAGAGAAATCACATGGATCATCTCGTCCTGAGCCACAGTACTTTTGCTATGGACGTTAATCAAAAGAAAGCAGCACGGCAATTTTCTCTCGATCTATTTCTACCATTGAGAGTGCATGCATGATTGTTATAGTTTAGTTCCTCATTTTGTACGGCACTAACGTAAAAAGTTCCAGAATTAGTGCGACCTTCAATTCTAGAGAGTTTTGCTTCTGAGTTTGATGATGCTTCTATGCTCGAATTGCGAGAATGCAATGAATAAATCAAATGTCATCTGTAAAGCGACAATGTGCTTCCATGTCATCTATTCGCTTTTGTATTTTCAGTGTTTTATTTTTTCGTTCTAGTTTTGGTGAGTTCAAGGAAGGAAATGGAGCCCAGATGGACATTTCAAGTGTTGATATTAAAGAACTGTACTCTAATTTATTAGAGCGGAGGCCATTGTTGAAAACTGATACACCAACACAGAAATGGTGAATAGGTGGATTGACTTGTTCAATGACAATGTCGTTGTCTACTTTTAGAACACCCAGAAAAATAACCAAAACCAGACTGCATTGGGAAGTTTCTTCTTTTGTAAAGAAGACTAAGGTTAACCATAAACATCAACCGGAAGTGCTGAGAAGTAGAAGAGAGTGAACACACCAGAAGAACAATTTTTTCTTGAGTTCGAGGATGGGAACACATCTTCCAAATTTCAACCTTATCGTTCCATTCACCGGTCTTTCTCGCTATCACCATTTCTTTCTAAGATATATTACACGCAATTTCCATCTTATTCTGCAGTTTTTAATTTATTTTTTATGCAATTTAAGAATGGCCATTTTCGCAAAAATGTGTGTATTTGTTGTTTATGTGTATCCAAATGTGCATACTTATACAAGAAAAAAAATTGTAATGACTTCAGAAACGGTCGCCTTAGTATTATATTACAAGCTTTACTTATAAAGGTAAGCACAATATCGAATGTCAATCTCTTCGTAATTTTAGGTCGAAATGTGGCACTGAAAGAACCTACCTGTCAGTCAGGCAATTATAACAAGTTTCCTGCATCTTCTTCAAACGCTGTAGATGGTAACACCAATGGTGACTTTTACAAAGCAAGTTGTACTCACACAGAAGGAAACAACAGAGTTATACCCCGCCTGAACCTCGACTTCACAAATCCGGTCACAGTAGATAGAATAGTTCTCTACAACAGAATTGATAGCAACAGTAAGTACTTTTATCATAAACTGAGGAACCATAACAAGTTGTGATCTAAAATGCTGGTTCATACTTTCACTGTAAGTTTCAGTGGTTCAAATACGTCACTTCTGCTCTCTTCTTAGAAATGTAACACGAGCTAACATCCAAACCACAATCATCCTACAGGACACTCAAAGATGAGAAAATGAACGAAGAAAAATAATGGATTGAGACATTTCATACCTTTTTTCCTTAGTCAGAACTGCAGGAAAAGCAACACAGTTCATTCTCCTCTTACAGAAAATTGCTACCCTCTGAATTGATTCCCACGTGTTTGCCACATTGTATTTACCCGACACTATTGTCCTTCATCGCCTTATCCATAGTCTGTCTTTCGACGTCTTCTCCAAAATAATTCTCTACTCTACGCAGGTCTTATTAATGCTCCTGTATCACATTTGATCACACGGCTTGCACATATCCCAACTCTACATATTCTCGTTCTATACATCTACATCTGTGAATTCATATTAGGCAGATTATCTCGTGAGGAGACCACCATTTCACACAACGTGTCGTGAGTAGACCACCATTTCACAGAGCATATTCCAATAGACCGGTTAGTTTATTTTATTAAAGTTGCCGAATTTCAAGTTTTAATCAAATCTAAAGTTTAAAGTTCACTGTATACAAATGTTATTTTTCAACTTTTTTATGATATCATATACTCGTGGTATCATATAAAGAATTCAATGTCGTTGATCAAACACAAAAAAAAAACATAAATACCGGACGACGACCCCTTATTCACCCATGAGTAATGGAACATAATGTTCAAGTCAACAGCAAGCGTCTCAGCAGCTAAGGACCATACAAAACTGTAGACCTGATCAGACTCCACACAATTAAATCTGCTCATTGTAGAGCAGCATACCAGTGCTGATGTTTGTAGACTGGATCAGACTCCACACAATTAAATCTGCTCATTGTAGAGCAACATACCAGTGCTGATGTTTGTAGACTGGATCAGACTCCACACAATTAAATCTGCTCATTGTAGAGCAACATACCAGTGCTGATGTTTGTAGACTGGATCAGACTCCACACAATTAAATCTGCTCATTGTAGAGCAACATACCAGTGCTGATGTTTGTAGACTGGATCAGACTCCACACAATTAAATCTGCTCATTGTAGAGCAACATACCAGTGCTGATGTTTGTAGACTGGATCAGACTCCACACAATTAAATCTGCTCATTGTAGAGCAACATACCAGTGCTGATGTTTGTAGACTGGATCAGACTCCACACAATTAAATCTGCTCATTGTAGAGCAACATACCAGTGCTGATGTTTGTAGACTGGATCAGACTCCACACAATTAAATCTGCTCATTGTAGAGCAACATACCAGTGCTGATGTTTGTAGACTGGATCAGACTCCACACAATTAAATCTGCTCATTGTAGAGCAACATACCAGTGCTGATGTTTGTAGAATGGATCAGACTCCACACAATTAAATCTGCTCATTGTAGAGCAACATACCAGTGCTGATGTTTGTAGAATGGATCAGACTCCACACAATTAAATCTGCTCATTGTAGAGCAACATACCAGTGCTGATGTTTGTAGACTGGATCAGACTCCGCACAATTAAATCTGCTCATTGTAGAGCAACATACCAGTGCTGATGTCTGTAGACTGGATCAGACTCCACACAATTAAATCTGCTCATTGTAGAGCAACATACCAGTGCTGATGTTTGTAGACTGGATCAGACTCCACACAATTAAATCTGCTCATTGTAGAGCAACATACCAGTGCTGATGTTTGTAGACTGGATCAGACTCCACACAATTAAATCTGCTCATTGTAGAGCAACATACCAGTGCTGATGTTTGTAGACTGGATCAGACTCCACACAGTTAAATCTGCTCATTGTAGAGCTACATACCAGTGCTGATGTTTGTAGACTGGATCAGACTCCACACAGTTAAATCTGCTCATTGTAGAGCAACATACCAGTGCTGATGTTTGTAGAATGGATCAGACTCCACACAGTTAAATCTGCTCATTGTAGAGCAACATACCAGTGCTGATGTTTGTAGAATGATGATGAGAAAATAACTGGCCACGTCCTTCCTTGCAGCACGAGGCCCCGTCCTAGTTGGGACGAAACAAACTAGATGAGATGAGGACACACTGTCCGGCATCTTCTACGTCGATGCACTTCCACTGTCCAACTCTCAACGAACTCCAACTTCCCCTGAAACAACGAACTCCCTAACAACCCACGTCATCATATGTTACGTCACTTTTCTATCTTTCGCACTGCAATGCATTAATTCTGTCTCTACCTATTTTGTCGCGCAAATCCACTTTTACAACTGTAGGTAATTTTCGAGAAAAAATGAACACCAAGTGTGGCTGTTTCATAATTGGTTAAAGTAATATTTGTAATTTATTGTTTAATTGATCCAGAGACATATTTTGACAAAATATTTACTTTTAATTAATATTCCTGTATATGTGATAATTTGTAAGCTATTGTGAAGTGACTACTTGATTTTTAAAACTGAAGTGTTTAAAGTGTAAATTCATCACTATACAAAAGGTAATTGTGTTATTGTACATGCACTTTTGCAAGGAATCTAAAAGGATTCGGTTATATTACGATATTTAAAAAAAACCCAGAAAACAGAACACGGGCATCTCTAAATATAGATAGAAAGTCTTTCAACTGATGGATACGACAGAACTTTGACTCTGCAGAGGAGACGGTCAAACAAGAAAATTTACCTATCTCTATGTATGACGAAGATATAAAATAAAATGAAAACAATTGCCCTATTCAATGTAATACGAATACGTCTTTGGCTTGCTTTGTTAGAAAAATTATATAATTTACATTACATCTAATGTTTAGAACACGAGGTTTGATATTTTCATAAAATGATATAACAAAAAACGATTTGTGCAAAATTCAGACTACCGTTGTACTTAAATGTTATAAAATCGGAAGGTCGGTGAAAAAAATAAGATTTCATGAAAAGAATTACATAAATTCAACAGTTTCCAAGATAATTGATCAACTCTGTGGGCACGAATTTGTGATCAAGCTATAGTCTCGTGAGCCATATGATGAAAAATTTACTAAGAATCATAATGATACGTGTAAGGAACAAAAAGAAACCATAAATAAGTGAGGAACAATGTGGATATGTTAAAGGAAAAGACACCAATAATGCAATATACATCTTAAGAACATTGATAAAAAGATCTATAGAGATAAAGATTGATATATATGCTTTATAGACTACACAAAAGCATTTGACAAAGTAAAGCATGTGGAAATAATCAATATGATGGAGAAATTAAACATTGATAGCAAGGATCTGCGAATCATAAAAAGGAAAATGTACTGGAAACAAACAGCAGCTATACGAATTAGCAACCAAACAGGACAATTCCAATATATAAAAAAGGAGTCAGATAAGGATTTGTTTTCCTTTTTCAGCGAGCTGTTATGAGATCAATAGTAGCACTAATTGTCTTCTTTTCCTTATGTTGGTCTCTCTCTTTCAAACCCACATACAGTCGCCTAAGTAATATCTCAGTTATCCTTACTTTGATGTTTGTGTTGCACTGGGTGGTCCTCCAAATGCTGTTTAGGTTGTGACAAAAATTGCAAAGACTGAATAGAGAAAACGTTCTAGGTAAATCATGAAAGAGAAAAAAATTAGGAACAAGTAGGGGAAGATAGTGGACAACTCATCGTATGGGGCTGAAAAACTCCCATATATAGATGGAATCAGACGGGCATGTAGTTTGATTTTGGCCTCATCATACGTGCTCATTTTCTTTCTTATTTCTTTCTTTTTTTTTGTCTCTTTCTTTCATACTTTCTGTCATTGTTTGGAATAATCAACAATTGTCTCACTATCTTCTACAGAAACCCTTCTCCATCGGCTTATGGGATTTAAACTAAAAGCTTTTAATAGAAGCGGTGAAGAAATGTTTACATATCAAGACACTAGTTCAACTGCTCAAGAAATATATACACTGGAAATAGCTGAAATGTTATCGGGCGTTAGCAAGATTTATATAGAAGCTACCACACCTGACCGAACTAACAAATCTATTATACTAAATATCTGTGAGCTTGAAGTATATGGAGGTATGTATTCTGTATCGATGAATATATTAGGTGTGTTCTTCATTTGAGCTCGTTTTGATTTTACCTTAAGTGCTTCTTTTTTCTACAGTTTTTGGGGATTCGGTCTTAGGCACATTTAAAGGAGACGCAGATTGAGTTCGTTCTTTAGAAACGCTAGAACTGAGCCAGAGATGCTTTAGTGAGAGTTTTATTAAGAAAGATTTGTCTCAAAGGAAGATGGGTAGCACTAGATTGATATGTTGGATCTCTAAAGACCAGTCTTTATTTCGCATAGGAGTACACTGATTTCATAGAGGAAGTTATTGATACAAGTTATGCACATAAGCCATATGATCGTGTGTGCGATTGCATGCCAAGTAAAAATAGTCCTTCATTGTCATTTAATAACGTTCGTCTTCTTATTCTACCGTTCAGCTCCATGTGGAGCATATGTCTTCAACAAACACTCTCCAAGTCGTTATCTTTCTTGCCATTCTATTAAGATCATTTCACGTCTTCCCCATCATCTTCATTTCTGCTTTTGTCTGTCTTCTCCAAGAATTTATTGGTCTTTGTCTTTGTCTTTTCCCCTGAGGACTCCAAAAAGGGCCTGTTGTGTAATACTCTCAGTTGGCTTTCGCAGTGTGTGTCCTATCCAGGCGCCATTGTCTTCTCTGTATCTCTTTATCCACTGGTATTTGACTGGTACATTTCCATAATTCTATGTTAGTGAATTTGTCCTGTCATTTCCATACTTTTATTCTGCATAAGCATCTATTAATGAAAGTCTGTATCTTTATGATTGCCAATTTTGTTGTTCTCCATGTTTCACAGCCATATAATAGGACTGACTTAACATTGAAGTTGGACATTTTTATTTTTGTATTTAACCTAATTGTTTGGACAATTAGACCATATGTTTCCCAGTGCAACAAAAGCTCATCTTGCTTTTGATATTCTTATTTTGGTACCATTTTCTGTTCCTCCCTCTTTATCTCGGCATCCCTGCCTTACTCTGTTTTTATTTCAAATGCTTCTGTAAGCTGCCCTTCATGCACTACACTGCATTTTATTCCTTCATACATTGTTTTTATCAGGTTAATAAACTTTATGGGATTACGTAATGACTCAGCAACTTCCAAAGCATTCCTCTGTCTAAACCAGGAATGGCCTATTTCTTTCAAATAGCGGGCCACTTGTTTATGTTTTTAATTTGTTTTTGGCAGGCCACACACAGAACAACATCAATACAAATAAACTTGGTATTTGTTTTAAGGTAATATGTTTGCTATTTATTTTCATTATTTGATTACATAAATCATTTTGTTGCAACAAAGTTAAAAATAGTTGATTTATAAAAAATTAATAAAAGTTGCTATTTATATTGTTTAACAAACATGTTTTAGTCAGGCTTGTAAACGACACAAATTTGAACGACGTTTCGGCTCAATATGCATTCAGCAGGAACAAACAAACAACACTCGCACATATATATGTAATTAAATAAAACTAATCATACATAGTAATTATTAACGAACACCCAAAACAAAATAATACTAGAGTAAACACTTCTTTTGATTCTAGTATTATTTTGTTAATAGTATTATTTTGTTTCTAGTATTATTTTATTTCTAGTATTATTTTGTTTCTAGTACTATTTTATTTCTAGTATTATTTTTTTTCTAGTATTATTTTGTTTCTAATATTATTTTGTTTCTAGTATTATTTCGGCCTAGTGTTTACTCTAGTATTATTTTGTGTTGGATATTTCGTTACAAGTTGGCTATGTAGGATTAGTTTTGTTGACTTACATGTCTGAGTTTGCGTGTTTTTTTGTTTATTCCTGCTGAAGTCCTATTGAGCCGAAACGTCGTTCAAATGTGTGTCGTCTACTAATCACGTAAAGATTTTACCATACCATTTCTTTCTATTTGTTTTATTGCACCTCACATTTAGCTTTACTGCAGCTTCGCATCTGTATCATTCATTTGCATTTATTTGCATTTATAACCCCATGTTTTAGTTAGGTCATTTTAAAGTTGAGATGTAAGAAACCTTAATGAGGACAATGTGGACGTTCATGTGCAGCAACAAGTTCATCAAAGTCAATGTGTAAAGATGATGATTATATTCGTAATAAATGCTGAAGGTGGCCATCATTGAGTCGGTTTCTTTGTGACGATTTAATCGTTGTTGAAAAAGCACATTCACACATATATGTGTTTCCGAACATTGAAGTAATTTTCAAACTTAAATTACTCAATGCGGGATATTTTTCCCGTGCCACAAATTTCCAAAAGTCAACTCCTATCCCCATCCTTGATTGTAAAAATGGTGTCACTTTGGAGGTTGCATAACTCCAACTAAAAAGTGTCATGTTGTTGGGAAATGTCACACTTCATAGGGTTGTTAAACAACGCCAGTTCTGGTCGTATACCACTGAAGTCAGAAAATCGTTCATTGAATTACTCCAATAGTTTGTCTAACATTAATAAAGAACATATTTAATGAGTGTCACTGCGCTCCTCAATCAATTCTTTGCACGAAGGAAAATGAATGAAGTTTTCTTTGGCCAGGGTAAATGTAACTGTAAGTTGACTTATAAATCCATCTAGGTGCCCTACCTAATCTGCGACTGTTTGGGATCGTCCCTGTAGCTTCACGTTGAGTTCATTCATGTGCTGGGTGATGTCAGTAAAAAAAAGGTCAATACGCTGTTAAAATGGGGATCAGACATTTTTCTGATCAGTTCTTTGTTGGGATCATGTTTCTCTAAAAACTGCTTTATCTCGTTTCTCAAGCAAACAACCGCCTCAGACAATTCCCTCTGCTTAGCTAGCGTACTTGTGTGTAGAGCACTAAATCGTCATATTCCGCCTCACCTTCTGATAGAAAATGTATAAACTGCCGGTGTGTAAAAGCCTGATTCCCGCCTATTATTAAATTCACACGATTTATTACAGTTGTCATAACATCCTCCACGTCTAGAATCTTGCCATACAGCGCCTCCTGGTGTATAATGCAATGCAATGTTGGGCAATAGATTCCAGCCTTCCTGAATAATACAACTAAGCCTGTTTGAGTACAGCACATTGATTTAGCGCCATCTGTCACTATTGCTGAAAGTCTGTTTCTGTAACCGGTACCGTTAATAACTTTCATAACTGAGATATAAATTTCTTGACCTTTGGTCGTATTATGCAATGAATCTAAAGCTAGTAGCTCTTCATTGATAATAAAGTCTTTTGAAACAGTTCTTATGAAAAATAAAAGTTGTGCTGTGTCTGATATGTCAGTAGATTCATCCAAAGTCAGAGAAAAGTAAGCGGGATTTGTAACGACACTGTTTAATTTACTAGATATATGAGAGCTTATTTCCTCAACCCTTCTAGTGACTGTCTGTTTTGATAGTGGTACGCTCTCAAAATGACTAGCAACTTTTTCTTCCCCAAATGCACGCGCCATGTTAATAGAAAAACGCTTTCCGAAGTCACCGTCACATAATGATTTTTTTTTCGCTATCTCTGCGCTTACAACAAACGATGCCATTACGGAAGTTGTTTGTTTTGTTGTTATCAAATGTAGTAAAAACAGATTTCTGAGCGCTAATATTTTTCTAAATATATCGCACATATGTGTAGAACGTATTGTACCAATGTAGTCCTTGTATTTAGCGGCGTGGTGCTGTGTGTAATGCCGTTTAAGATTAGACTCTTTATTTACAGACAGCATTTGTAAACACACAAGGCACTGCGGTTTGCTATCCTTATTGTTGATAAATAAAAATCATGTTCCCATTTCTCATGAAAAAATCTGATTTTCTTTTTTTTTCATTTCATTGACGTGTATTGCTCATATTATACCACGACCGAAGAAACAGACAATGAAAACACATATTACAATAGCATTGTTTCTTGTTAAAAATGGAACTGTTCACTGTAACTCGAAAAAATCAGAATGATCAGATCGGATATCGGATATATAATTTTGACTGATAAAAAGAGGATTGGAGAGAAAGAAACTGAAAGTAAAATAATTGTGGGGTGAATGTGTAGGGGAGAAGAATGTGGGTGACTGACAGTATTTCTTGGCGGAAACTGTATGAACTCGCCGAACTGAGAGTCGGTTCTAAAACCATTCGTCGTCTTCTTCCGTTGTTTCAGTCGATCGCAGGGTGATGAAACGGAAAAAGGATGGGTCGGGATTGACGGAAAGGCGACGTTAAACTAACTACTAGAGTGTTCCGTGTGTTAAACATAGGACTACTTGTGCTATTATTCTTCTTTGATTTACCTCGGTTGTTTCCACAAATAATTATACTTTATTTTAAACAAACTACTAGGGGATATTTGAGTTACCTTTCTCCATGGTAGAAGTTAATGTAACACATTTTAATCAATTTTACGCTGGACATTTTGATCAATGCAACCTGATTTTATTTTTATCCGCCGCGGGCAAAAAAGAAAGGACGCGGGCACCTTATTGCCCATCCCTAGTCTAGACTATCAAATGCCTTTTCGTAATCTATGAATCCAATATAAAGTGGGGATTGTAGTTCTAAACTTTGTTCAACTATTATACGTAGAGTAGTTATTCGATCAGCACATGATCATTCTTCCTAAAAGCCACGTGTTCATCTCTCAAATGTTTCACAGTGGCCTCCTTTAGACTGTCCATAATGATTCTGCTTAATACTTTTCCTGGCACTGATAGTAGCATAATTCCCCTATAATGTGTGCACTCCTGTAAACTTCTTTTCTTTGGTAGTTTGATCATGTAACCTTCATTCCAGTCCTTATGTATTTCTTCCCCTCTCCCAAATTAGTTCTAATATATAATGTAAAATCTTGGTTACGAATATGGCAGACCACAATGAAAGAGATTTGAGCCAACATTCCAAAGAAAGCCATGGAGAGAAATTCTAACTATTGTTTTAAGCACGAATTAAAAATAGCTACATCGAATGTTAGACCTTATACCAACAAGGAAAATTAGAAAATCGTATGGTAGAAGCAGAGCTATTAAACATAGCTTATTTAGGCATATCAGAAACACGATGGGAGGAAAGTGGATACATACAAGACGATACATATACATTTATATATTCCTGTAACACAACAGAACATCGCAGAGGAGTAGACCTACTAAGAAAACAAGAGCTACAAATATATATATATATATATATATATATATATATATTAGTATATAAAAATATATAAATACATACACAGATAGAATTGTATATCAAAAATGAAGGCAACACTATTTGACATAGCAATAATACAGACATACGCATCTACTCAAGACTATACAGCTGAAAATATAGAAACATACTATGAAGATCTAAGCACAGTTATGAAGCAAGTGAAATCATCAGACACATTGATTGTAATGGGTGACATGAACGCTAAAGTAGATAACGGTAAATATAAGACCATTATAGGAAATCACGGTTTAGAAAAATGAATAACAGATGGAAAGATTAATACCATTTTGTGAATAAAACAGACTGATAATATGTAACACCTTCTGTGAGCAAGAGAAAAGGAAAATATACACATGGAAAAGCCCTGGAGACAGGAAGAGCAATCAAATAGATTATATAATGATAAAAGACAGATTCCGGAACACTGTCAAGAAAGTCAAAACCTACCTAGTAGCAGATTACAATCCTGTAATGATAAAATGAAAATCAAATTAAAGAGAAACAGACAAAAAAACTAATTAAGCAACACCAATACATATAACAGCGTTAAATAAGAAATATGTAAAAGAAACTTATACTGTACTAGTAAAGAACACATATATCAGAAACTACTAGAAGAGGGATTGAATAGTACAGAAGAGAAAATCCTGAGGAAAAAGTCACAACAAAATGGCAATGCATAAAAAACAGCATGCAAGAATCCTGCAACATCTTACACAAAAAGGAAAGTAATAAAGAACACGAATTGATAACTGACACCATCTTAGACAAAAATGGAAGAAAGAAGACAAGCGGAAAACACTGCCATACAAGGATATTGATAATGCAATACGGAGAATGTGCAAAAAGGCAAAGAAGACTGGCTCAACCAAAGATGTCTTGAAGTCGAAACTAAGGAAAGTAAACAAAACTTAAGAGAAATGCACACATAAATAAAGAAAATGACAAATAAAAAAAAAAAGCTGCAGGAAACGGATGTATTGCAAACAAAGAGGGAAGCATGCTAACGGACAATAGTGATATAATAGACATATGGCAGGACTATATAACAAAATTATTTCATGACGAAAGGGACAAAAATTCATTCATAAAATGTACATACAACTATAAAATCATGAAATCTGAAGTAGAAAAAGCTATACAAATAATGAAAAAGGGAAAAGCAGCAGGACCTGACAATATACAGATAGATATGATACAGGCTGTAGACGATTTTGGCATTGAAGTGATCACAGACATATGCATTGACATATTACATACAGGATACACACCATACGAACTAAAAAGCATTAACTTTCATTGCATTACCTAAAAAGAATGGTGCAGTTGAATGCAGTGATTTTAGAACAATAAACCTAATGAGCCAGATAACAACAATTTTATTAAAAGTTATACAGGGAAGGATTCAGAATAAGATTAATACTGAGTTAGATGAGCAGCAATTTGGATTCAGGAAAAACAGTGACGAAAAATGACGCCTTATTTAGCATGAAAACATTGATTGAAAAGTACATAGAAGTAAACAAACCAATAGATGCCTGCTTCATAGACTACACCAAAGCTTTCGATAGAATATAATATAATCAACTTATAGACTGCCTAAAGGATATAAATCTAGACGACACAAACATACGGCTAATATGTAATTTGCACTGGGAGCAAACATAAATAATATAATATATCAACGAGAATTATACACCATTGGACATAAAAAGAGGAGTAAGACAGTAATGCATCCTATCACCAAGCTTGTTCAATCTATACATGAGCAAATCTTTAAAAACATCTCAGAGATACCAGGTCTAAACATTAATGGGAAGATAATCAATAACCTAAGATATGCTGATGATACTTTTCTACTAGCAGAAAATCCTAAAGATCTACACCAATTGCTTAATGTGATAAACATAACAAGCAAAGAATGGACTAGATATAAAAATAAATACGACTAAAACTATTATCATGAACAAAGAAAATGCTCAACACCCACAAGTAAATATCACAGTTGAAGGAATACATCTGGGGACAACCACCTTGGACATAATATAACCAATGATGGAAAATGGAAAATGGAAATAAACTAAAGAATAGGTATGCATAAAGTACTTTTAATGCCATGAAAAATATACTAACAACAAAACAAATAACTGTACAGCTGAAATTATGAATAGCAACATGTTACATCTTCTGAATATTCCTGTATGGTGCAGAAACATGGACATTAGACAAGAAAAAAGAACAGAAAATGGAAGCCTTTGAAATGTCGATTTATAGAAGAATAGGTAGAAATTATGGAAAGTAAAGCAAACGAACTATGAAGTCTTAAAACAACTAAAATAAAAAGAGAACTATTAAATACAATTAAGACAAGACAAATGAAATTTTTGGGGCACGTTAAAATACACAACAGCCTACTAAAAGTAATATTGGAACGGAAAATACAAGGTAAAAGAGGCAGCGGTAGACCAAGACTAATATGGACGAGTAACATCAAAAGATGGACATGTCAATCTATGACAACCTGCACCATCAAAGCAAGTGACAAAGCAGAATGGCGCTCCATTGTAGCCAACCGTCGTTGCGGAGACGGCACTCGATGATGATGATGATGATGAACATCTTGGTAGAGGTGTTACTATCTGCTTTGATGGCTTCCGAATGAATTTCATCTGGTCCTGTGTCTTTACCATTTTTTAATTGCTTGAAGGCTTTCATTATTTCTTCTTTGCTTGGTTTTCCAGTTAACGTGTAACTCTTCCTCTGTTGGT
Source organism: Megaustenia siamemsis (assembly GCA_032433765.1). NCBI lineage: Eukaryota > Metazoa > Mollusca > Gastropoda > Stylommatophora > Ariophantidae > Megaustenia > Megaustenia siamemsis. The sequence goes on along the minus strand of JAVIAB010000041.1, from coordinate 11,665,372 downwards.
AGTATATCTGGAGGATTATTTGAGCCGGGTCTGTTCAAAAGTTCTTCAAAGTGCTCTTTCCATTTCTCCATTTGTCCCGTTATATTACAAGACATATTTTCATTCTTATATTTAATAAAGGCATTGATCTGTTGTATTTTCCACTTAATTTATTTGTGCTATTTTACAGTTCTTTCATATTCCCTTTATTTGCTGCTTCTTCTGCCTCATTAGCTAGTTCATCTATATATTTCCTCTTATCCATTTTAATCAATCTTATTACTTCTTTGTTCACCTGTTTGTAGTGTATCTTTTTAGTTTAAGTTTGGCTATCAGAAGATGATGATCTGAAGCTACATCTGCCACTCGGTATACTTTTACTTCCCGTAATTATGACTTAAACTCATTGTTAATACATAAGAGAACAATTTGATTTTGCGTTCTATGATCTGGTGACACCCATGTATCTTTATGTATTATTTTATGTTGGAAATTGTTCCTCATATGCTCACTTGATTGAGAGCACAGCCATTCACAAATATCGCTCCACTCTCCTTTATATCTCCAAGTCCATGTTTTCCCATAATCTCTTCGAAGCCTCTCTAGTCTTATCCTACTTTAACATTTAGATCTCCCGACAAGATTATAATATCCTTGTCTCGTCTTTCCTCCATCTTACATTGTAACTGTTTATAGAATTCATCTTTAACTAAATCATCCTTATCATTGTTTGGTGCATAGCATTGGGTAATGTGTACTTTTTTGGGGTATTTTTTTTTTGGTTGTTGTTTTAAAAGTAGCTCTCATTAGTATTGGCCCTACTACGCCCCATTCTATTAGTGTCTTCTGTGCATTATTTGATAACATTATAACTACCCCTTCACTATGTTGTGCTCCAGGTTCCTGGTGTCCTGATGATAAAATCATCTCACCTGTATTTAGTTTCATTTTTTCCCGTTCCTCGCCATCTTGTTTCGCACATTGCCAGAATATCTATTTTGTATTTTCTCATTTCTTCTGCTACATGTGCAGCTTTTCCTTGTTCGATAAGGGTACGTACATTCCAGGTGCCAATTCTGGAGGATTTCCTGATAGACAAAAGGTGAGTCGGCATCCCGGACTCTTTACGGCTTTCTCCGTCTTGCGTCATATTCTCTTAGACAGAGAGCATGTATATTTCCTGGATGGCGGATTTACTTTTATTCTTTTTGACTTGTCCATGTTTGTGAAGTTTATTTTCAGCCTATTTTTTTACAGTATGAAATAGCCAGTCCCAAGGCCAACCCTCCTTTCTCGCCTCTTACGAACATGCCTGATAGGGTACAGCGCCAAAATTCTTGACTCCCATTTCGGGCCCCTGCAGCGTACGGGCGAATAAAGTCCGTAGCCTAGACAAATATACATAATTTTCCACAAACGATATGCTTTAGTGGATGTTTAAACGGGCACAGTCAACATCGTGTGCAAAGACTGACTTTTAAAATTGTCAACCAAGACAAGCATCCAGATGAGTTATGCGTTGTGTAACAAAAGAAGTGCATGGACACACGTGTGTGCGAGATCTAGACGACCACTTGAGCCATTATATAAAGTGTGGAAAACAGGTGTTGCTCAGAACAGTTGCAGTTTCTGTGTTGTGAATTAATCACGCTATTCTACACACTGTCACAACTCTTGTAATCAGGTATTATCCCTCACATGCTCATGCTGTATGTCAGTGAATCATTAGTAAAATCAAATTATATAATGCGACCATCACGTTAGCAAACCCTTTAGATCTGGATCAAAACTATTTTCTTTTTATTATGTGTTTCTGGAATGTTTGACCACAACTCCCCTGGCTTCATAAACTCATCTTTACACGCCCCACTCCTCCCTTTATAACGTTGGCCCTGATTAACCTTGACCCATATTCTCTCATGATTAGCTATTCACAAACTATTGCAAGCACACGACTAGGTTAATGAGTTAACATTTAATAGAGCATTTCTTCTTATTTCAAGTGATCGTGTTTGTTTAATTAGTGCAATAACATTAATGAATTAGATTCATCTTCTTCAACAATATCCCCACAATGTATCATTCCCTTTACTTGTAAAGAGAATGATACATTGTGACGTCATACTTGACGTTCAAAGATATTAAATGAACATAGTTATCGTTGTGTGGCGGTTTATAACTAACTTCTTCATATGCACATTTTGACTAAACATTGCCAAGACAGACATTCAAATGTTTAATATTAATGTAAGTTATTTCCAACGTTATTAGAAGACATTTGTAAAGTACGTGCTGGAGTTTATGTTTCTAACCCCACCATTACCTTATATCCACAGACACGTTATGTCCGTTCGGCAGGTTTGGTCGACAGTGTGAATTGGAATGCCACTGTGCAAACAAAGAAGAGCAGTGTTTTTCTAGTACTGGTGAATGTACTTCTGGCTGCGCTGATAGTTTCTCTGGAGAAGGATGTCAACAGAGAAGTCAGTAAAAATGTATTCTGTACATCCTGTCATTGGCTGAGTTATTTGTGAACATGAGTACCAAATCTGTCAAACAAAAATAAACTTTCTGACTAACTGAAGTATCCAAGTTAACATAAAAGTTAGCTAGGGCTGAGTAGTATCATCATTTACTATTAATGTTCAAATATATATATATTGTTAAACACATTTCGCTAGCCCAGATCTCACACATTTACTATTAACGCAGACCTCAAACATAATTCATTCTTTCATTCTGCACATAAAGCTATAACAAAGACTCAACAAATACACATTCCTACACACATCCAATTCAAACACGGACTCCATGTACTTATTTCTCTCCTTATGTTCTGAATATTCTTACAAACATGTATACATCTTAAAATAACTCACTTCAACGCTTTAATTATGATTGTATGGTCAATAAAAACTATAATAAGTATATACTAAATCGACAACATTAATAAAACTTATGTAGACTCCATCCCCCCCCCCCCCCCCCCCCCCATCCATACGCCTTTTAGAGGCCCTACGACAACAGATACAAATATGTCGATGTGATAATGAAAGAAGATTACAACCAAGTTTTCTTAAATTGTCGACATTGTCTCCACAAAAAAATTACATAAGAAACTAAAACTATCCATTGGAGACTCTATATAAACAAGTATTTAATTCAATATTTACCCACCAGGTCACATTCACGACAAAATGTCGTATTGAAGCACATAACACAGTTCATTGTCTGTTTTGAGTTCCTCTAAATGTTATTGGTTATTGGTTATGGAAGCCCTCGGTATCACTGCAAACGAATTAAAATCCATAATTGCTCACCGCCCGTGCCAGTGGAATCACCCGAATTACTAACACATCTCCCAAACAAAGAAATGTGTCATCCTCTAAATGTGTTGCAGGCAAGCACTCAGCGCACTTCACAATATCAAGAAATGTTACCATAATTGAGTTTCAAGAATGCCATAGATTTGTAAAGCCTATGAGCTTTATTGTTCAACTTTATAATTCCATTATTCATATCTCTTGTCATAGTGTCATTTATTTCTTGCACTGTTTCCAGAATTGACTGTTTTGATTGATGATGTAATGGAAGATTAAGAACAAGCAATTGATTGCTTTCTCATTAACAAGTCATATTAATCCAATTGTATAATGAACCATTGCTTTAGCTTGAAGCTCAACAACTGCACTATTCATTGTGTTAAATATGTCAATACCTTTTTACTGGTCTATTTTCAGATGTAGTTTGAGAAGTTGTTTGTGAATTAAAAATACAAAGTTTATTGTGATAAAATGGCTAATGCTAGATTAACAATAAATGTGCACTCTTCTAGAGATTAGGTGTCACACTCACAAATGTTGATATTATCATGGAAAACAGTTACAACTGTGATCCCTCTCCATGAAATCTTCTACATACTACATGATAGAACAAGGAAGCTATTTCAAAATCACGTTATCCCAAAAGAATATATTTTGCTTAACGTTCATCTATTTTGAGAGCACCAATTCTAATATGTTGGGTCCCCCTTGTATTGCTGTTTAATCAAGTCATACGAAGCTGTAAAACATGTGTTTTCCTGACTGATTAAAGAAACTGTAAAACCTGCAGGTTTTTCCTGATTGATTAACGAAGCTGTAAAACATTTGGTGTTTTGGGCTGATTAAGTAAGCTGTAAAACTTGTGTTTTTTGGCTTATTAACTAAGCCTCCGAACGATTTAGAGAGAATTAGTTTGAGGTCATAGGTTTGAAGATTGTCGATGCATTTAAAAAAAAAAACAACAATCTTTACAACATTTTCCCAATTATTGAGTCTGCTGGTGGGATTTATAGGACTAGAGAATAAAGGCCGCTTGACCACAATAGTCGTCACGAGGTGTTCAGGTCTGAGTTATTATTATTTACGTATTATTTAGATTGAAAAAAAATCCTTATATCCTACCCGGATTCGAACCAGCTTTCTCCTGCTTTGGAGCCCGACATGTTTTCGATATATCAACTCGCTCTCTAAGTTCATCTCAAGTATTAACATATTTTACATTACATATTTAGAAGACATTTAAGGAGTGAATAATGAAACAGTGACATCATCGGAATCACGCTACATTATTTGTTTTTTATCAGCGCGATGTACTTTACCAAATGTTTTAACAGCGTTAAGAATATAGATATATGCCTCATCATCACGATCGCTACTGGTGGACAAACAATTATAAGAGAAAACTGCTGTAAAATGGTCATGGATGGATTAAATCATTTCGAAATTCAGCTCAATAACGGCTGAAGGCACCGTTAATGGTTCTCTCTGTGGAGCATTGGTTCGAGTATATATCAGAGGTTAGATATGTGTTGTTTTGTGTGAGCTTTAGCAGGAACAGGTTTCTGGAGATGTAGCTGTGCTCACAAAGGAGTCTTCTGACGAATAATCATGTTTTTTTTTTTCTTTTTCATCTGCGATCATGGCTCATTCAGACTAGTATTCCTGACTGTCATGAAGTCAGCTGTATGTTTAAGTGATCCAATTGCCCCGTATAGTTTCTCTTCCAGCGAGTGGGAGTGGACCACATTGTCCTTCGTAGGTCTGTGTACTGGAGGCAATCCTGTAGAACATGTTTTGTTGTGATATTATCCAGGGAACAGTGGAATAGGGTGGTAATTCCTATTTTGCGCTTGGTGAACATGTGGTTTCTCATTCTACTGTGGCCAGTGCGTAGGCGAAGCATGATGGCTTGATCGCTCCTTGATAGTTGGAGGTATCAATCCATCTCGTTATACCAGGTGTTCTTGTTTCCATTGTTCATGATACTGGCCTCTGATGATGGATTTGGCCTCGTCGTAGCTGACCAGATATTTTTCCTGTAGTAATCTCGCTCCCTCTAGCTAATTTGTCTGCGCGTTCGTTTCCGTGTATATTACAGTGTGATGGTATACACTGGATGACCACTCTCTAGAAGTTATAGCACAGTCGGTCTAGGGCTGTTCTCAAGTCATCTAGGTCACTCTTCCTGTGTTTTTTTAGAGCTGTTAGGACTGACAGTGTATCAATCAGTATCACCAATTTCTTGTGCATGCTATTTTTGTGTTGCTTAGCCAGTTTTGCAGCGTCTTTGAGGGCCTCGGTTTCTGCTTTATAAATGTTTGAAAATTCCCCAGTAGCTATTAACTTGCTGATCTTTTCCTGGTTATTCAGCCTCAAAAACAAGCCACCTCCTCATTTCTGGTGATATTTGTAGCAGAGCCATCTGTGTATATGTGTGACCAGGAGTCATGTAGTCGTGTATGTGTTTTCTGCTATGTTTCTGTCTGTATCGGTTTTGATGCCTTTTATCATGAATTAATCAGGTTTGGTTGCGTATGTGCTGCTGGATCCGACAGTGGGTCTAGGTCATTACTTCTGTTTTTCGAATTAGGAAGAGGCTGAGGCTGTGGCTCGTATAAGAGAAATAATAGCTGCTGGTAGCACTCACTCTCATGGCCGTTCGGCTGGATGTTTGCGCATGCGTATTGTACAGAACTTACACGGTTCCTGCTAAATCAGGGAGTACTAGAACTGTGGCAGTGCACTCAAGGTCAATTATTTAAACGCTTAGTGTATGACGTTGATGTTCCCCTCTTATAGGAGATACGAAGTGGTCACCTCAGATAATGTTCTGGATACAAGAGCTACAGTAGCGAAACAAAGTTCAACATCCATGACCTGGCTATCCTCATTCAGCGGAAGGAAACGAATAACTCTCAGCAATCACAGGAACGATCGGTGTGCATACCTGTAGTCGACTGTGAACCATAACTCGCAGGACCATAACACACATGTACACACAAAAACTAAAATGCAAATACGTTTGTTTTATGTAAATAACTGAAATGTTGAAATTGTTGGTTCGTAAAATGAAACTTATACTAAGAGAACATTGGTAACAGGGGGACCTAAGATGTCGGGTGTTTAGGCCTCTACAGATCTTACTCTGGCACTGAATAGATACAATCAACAATCTAACGTCTTGTAACCGACACAAAACGAGTCTACCAATTTGTACTATTTAGGGTGTCCGCTGGAATGGTTTGGCTCACGCTGTCAGTTCAAGTGTCACTGCACGGACGGCGCTTGTGATCTCTTCACTGGAGTATGTATTGGAGGGGCTAAGTGTGAGAGTGGATGGTTTGGACCATCTTGTCAATATGGTAAGTCCTCAGAATGTGTTACGAAAAATAAATATTTGATCCAAATACACACACACACAACACACACACACATTTCTAAGAATTATTTTATAATAGTATATGTACCTGTCTGCAATGATACCAGAAACAAGAATTTACTGATTTTAAAGAGGCGATATCTTAGTTAAGTAGCATTATCATCGTGTGAGATACCGGACTTAGGTAGGCAATAGGTTCTCGCACAATATTATGTGTTCAGTTCTATTGTTGATTATATGCCACGCCAGGATACAAAGCTAATTTTAAGAGCTCTCTTATTGTGTCTTATCCTTGCTTACGAATTTCTTCGCTGGTTTTTGTTCTACTTTCAAGGGAACCCTTAAGTTTCTTGTGAGAAATCCCATCTATGCGGCTTCATTTTTGTCTTTCTCTTTCGATTTTCTGCTGTCCATGATGTATTTTCCAATAGGAGACTAAAGGAGAATAGATCTTACAGTCCAAAAACACTTATAAAGTTATTGCTGATATCACAGAGGAGATACTATTTACAGTAAATAGGATTTGTAGAATTACACATTGGATGAATATGTGATATGTTTTATAGATATGAGCCCATGAATTATTCCAAAAATGTATGGACATTCTATGTAATATTTCAAGTGTATGTAATACATGTTTTTTTTTCCATTGACTTATTACACAGTGTGATAATGAAAATGAGGCTACGTAGAATAGGATGATAATAAGCGAGGATAGAGTCCTCAATATGCTCAGTTTATGTTAAAAGTGCAATTGACCGTGCTTGAGATGAATTGTTAAAACCTGGAGTACTCTAACTTTGGTCTGAAATTAGCAATCGATATGATCTTTACTAAAACAGTTACCATATTAGAAGGATAAACACCAGGAACATATGTAGCTTGGCTCGCCTGGATATTACTGCTTGTCTGCTTCTTGGAGACTGAGCTCCAGTCAATACATTGAGCTGACCTTTACTTGTTTGACTCTCTTAGACCTGATGTATATACACACATAGATCAAGACCATGTATACCTAATGTGTGTACACACAAGACCATGTATACCTAATGTGTGTACACACAAGACCATGTATACCTAAAGTGTTTACACACAAGACCATGTATACCTAATGTATATATACACAAGATGAGTATCAAATAAGGAAGCAAATGATGGTGGTACAAACATCGGAGAGCCAACTTGACCTTTGTGACCATTCTCAACTACCTCAGTATATGGTTCATTAGAAGCGTCTAAATATAAATTGTATATGAAACAACAAACAATTTCCATGCATGAATCACAATGATCCGTTGACCTAATCATTTACAACTCATCCCTTTAACTACATGGAATAATTATCAATTTTAATTAACCACAGCCCGTCCCTAAATAAATTAACTAAATATAACGGCATCACTGGGTGGTGTCTTTCACTGTTCTATCTCCTAGCATGTGTAAATATCTTTACAATTTCCCGTCTTCCCTCTTTGAGAGGGAAATACAAGACAGTTATTGCTGAATTTTCTCGTAAAACACCACAAGTAAATGCATACGACACCTGTCATCAAAGATCGCGGTAAAATATTGAATAATTCACTCGTAAATTAATCACATTTCAACTTTGACATAGACTCGGCTTGACTCTCTAATTTATACTTAGCCCGTACCCTTGTAACTTTAAAAGCCATTCACTACTTCAATTACTGGACGTAGACAAAGGTGAATATATGTATTTTTTACTTATGTAAAGTCTCTACCTCTTGCATATGTACAGAGCGCGCATCCACCTTTCTTTTTATGCTCAGTGAATCACTTAAATATGCAGGCATGGGGTAGTCTTGTGACTCCAATCAGATGAATTCTCTGGTCACTGTCATCATCAACGCATGCCCCACTGTACTATCTGACTGTTCTGTCGGCCAGGCGTGCTGTAAATTCCCATACACGTCTTTGGTATCGTATTACTACTCTGTCTGTATAGATAACTGCATCTTCCTTTTCGGTGTTATCCCAGATGAGAGCCGACATCACCGCAATAACCACGACTGGATTCTGCTCCCTGCATTTCCTGTATAATATCTTACTCTTTGGAATGTCCTTTTGTTTTCGTTAGCATCTGATTTGCACATCTACCATCGATAGTTACCATCGTTCACAGACAAATTCATTGATATGTTTCAATAGTGGCCGGTGTATTTTATTTGTGCATTTAGGAGATGACGTTTTATTTTTAGGTTTTGCATAATTACTTCCTTTTTCTGTTCATGATAATACCTTTAAGTGTGTTTTTTTTTTTTTTTTGTATTTCCATAACTATAGTGTCAATATTTTTCTGCATCTCGTTTTCACTTTTGCCGATTAAGGTAGTGTGTCATCGGCTTACTATACCATGTTTATTTTTTGTGTATGTCCGTTTCTAATCTTAATATTATTTTACTACTAGTATTAAAAGAATTTAGTGACAGAACACACCCGTCTCTAACATGCAGTTTTATTTGTTTCGACATTACAATTGATTTCTAGCTCTTATGGTTGTTTCTTGGTTGCCATTATATTTTTTTCATTAATTCTATATCTTTACTGTGGACGTTTCTCTTTTACAAAAAAATATTTATTTCGCGATGCTTTACTTTTTCCCACTGCGTTGTGTAGTCTATAAAACATAAGTATAAAGCTGCGTTCAATTCATTGGCTGTTTCTAGTAATCATCTTATGAAGTACATTGTGTAGGGTGTTGCTAGTATGATTATCTCCAGGAAATCAACATGGTGATCCTAGCACCATGTTCATTTGATTGAGAAATGGATAGACTTTATGTGTAGAACATGATATGTAACACATGATTTGATGTGAAATAATGTTTACTTGAAATTAGAATGCTACATAATTGAAAAGATCCACAAGATGATAATATGGTTCCGCAATTAGGTTAGCATGTCTTTTAGGGTCTACAATTCATTTATTATCACTTTGTTTGATTATTTGTTGTCGATATTTTATGAAAGTGTATATGTGATATAAATCACAAGGAAAATCATACATTAAATATCCATAGAAAGAAAACTAAACTAAACTCAATCATGACTTCGACAAACACAGATCCACGTCACTTCTTTGGATGAAAGAAATGGGAGTTAATATGGGCACAGCCAGAAATGAAAAACTTAGTGGGCGTGTAAGAAGACTTATCAACCAACATAGAACTGGAGTCGACAGTCGCTGGACACTGAGGGAAATGCTGAGGAGGGGATCTGAGCACCTATGGACATAGGAGTGTGTTCGGAGTGCAATGATGATGACCCGCAAATAACTCAATAACTCAATAGAAAGAAAATGTAGTTCAAATCTTTCCCTGTAGAGTACACGCGCGAGAACCCGTCGTATAAAAGCACATGCCATAGTTCATTGTCGGTGTGAGTTCGTGTCCGGGAGAGCCTGAGCAGTTTCCCTAAAACATATTGCTGATGATTTAAGGGGCTAACCCAGCGCTCTTCCCAATATCGTGAAATTCCATCATATTTAGCATTGCGAGTTTCAAAGAATGCAGTAAATATTCAATGTATTTCACCTTAATTACCCCACCTTATTAAATCGACAGTATTCACAACACTTGCCATTATGTCATTGATTCCTAGAATCTGTCCACAGTTGATTCTTTATTGATAATGCAATGAAAGGTTAAGAGCAAACAATTGATTTCTTTCCCCTTAACATTTACAATTCATCATCATCAAGTACCGGGCCTACTGGCGTAGGTGATCATCTCTCTCCACAACTTTCGACCGCGGCAGCTATCTATCATTTCTGTTGTTGACCTTCTGCCAAGCCATTCTCTTAAGCTGTCTGTTACTTTTTTTTTTCTCTTTGCTTCCCTCTACCTCTTCGTCCCTCAATTTTTGTCCAGTTGTTACATTGTATTCCAGTTGTTCTCTTCTCATTACATGGCCAAAAAATGATGATTGTTTCTTCCTAATATTAGAAATTAGCTCTCTTTTTGCTTTGACCTCTTTCAGAACGTTTTCATTACTCTTCTTAGCTGTCAATGGTTCTCTCAACATTATTCTGTAAAACCACATTTCTACAGACTCTAGTGATTTTCTTGTCTGTTGTCCTATTGTCCATGATTCGCATCCATATGTTAAGACTGGCTCTACATAACATTTAAGTATTCTTTTTTTTTGTTTCTATTGTCAAAAATGGATTGCATAGTATTTTGCTCATTTTTTTTTGGAAAGCTGCTTTTGCCTGAACCATTCTACATCTCACCTCTTTTGTACATCTTCCGTCTATGGTTAACAAAGTTCCCAAACATTTAAATTCATTTACCTGTTTTAATATTGTTCCACTTGTCTTTATTTTGCACTGAGGTGATGTCATTTTCTTTGCTGTTACATTTACTATTAATCCTGTTGTATGATGAAACATTGCATTAGTTCAAAGCTCAGAAACGACACTATTTAATGCATTAAAACATGTCAATAGCTTTGGTGCTATTGTTTATCGGTTATAGTTTGAAGAGCTATATATTCAAGCCAGCTGGACTGATATTGAGTGCTCTAATTGACCTTAGTAATATTCTTAATGTCTTCAGGGACATTGAACATAACACTGACTCAAGAAATGCATTTGAATATGCAACCTTGACAGATTATTGACTATCATGTCAAAGTGGGAGATGTAGGACTGGAGTGCTATGTAGGAAGCCAAAGGAGGCTTGTAAACCAACACAATCCCGATGCCTTTTGTAACTGCACGTGAGAATGAGGAATTAAATTAATGAAGTGGAAATTTTTGAGAAAATGTGGACTTGTCCGATGTGTAATGTGGATGACATATTGACAAAACTAAACCAAAACAAATAATGAATTTCACACAAAACAACAAATAATCTGGTATGCCCACCAACAGAGAATACTTAGTGACGTCATCTCATACAAAGTAAACATCACAAAACGAAAAGGTTACAGAGAACATTGAAGTGATAACATCAGAGAAATTCTACAACTACTTCAAGTGTTAATGGCTGCTATAAGAACCAGATTGTGTTTATCCAATGACACATGAACTTGTAACGTGAGTAAGAAGAAAGTGAAAGTGATGGAGTATGGAGGATGTAGTAACAGCAGAATCGTTGTTTCCACATTGTGGTTGCAGTACCAGCGATATAGTTCACGCAAGTAGCTTTGTCTCATTATCTAGATATTAACAAGAGAACCGTTGTTTCCACATTGTGGTTGCATTACCAGCGATATAGTTCCCGCAAGTAGCTTTGTCTCATTATCTGGATATTAACAAGAGAACCGTTGTTTCCACATTGAGGTTGCTGTACCAGCGATATAGTTCACGCAAGTAGTTTTGTTGGGGCTGGCTATCCCATACTGTAAACAAATAAGCCGAAACAACTTCACAAACATGGATAAGTCAAGGGAAATAATAATCTGCCATCCAGGAAAGATAAAGGCTCTCTGTCTAAGAGACGAATGACGCCTGCCAGAGAAAGCATTAAGGAGTCCGGGTTGCCGACTCACCTTTTACCTATCAGGAAATACTCCATATTTGGCACATGGACTGTACGAACCCTAAACCAACAAGGAAAAGATGCACAGGTAGCAGCAACAATGAGACATTACAAAATAGATATTCTGGGAATGTGAAGAAACACTGGGGTAAAAAGAACGTCAGAATAAGGCATGGATGAGAGCAGAGACCCTGGATACAATTAAAGAAAGAAAGAACAAGAAACCAAACATAAATATAAGCAAAACGAGAAATAATAAAGCCAAGACACAGAAACTTATACAGAGACAAACAACGAAGTGAGAAGATGCATACACGAGATAAGAGGAAATATATAGATGAACTAGCTAAAGAGGCAGAGGTAGCCGCAAATAAAGGGAATGTGAAAGAACTGTACAACAACACAAAGAAATTAAGTGGAAAATACAAATATATCAATGCCTTTATTAAAGATAAGAAAGGAAACCTGCTCTGTAATATACGGGAACACATGGAGAGAAGGAAAGAGCACTTTGAAGAACTTTTGAACAGACCTGGCTCAAATAACACTCCAGATACTACCAGTAGAAGAAGAGCTACACGTTAAGAATAGAAAACCAAGCAAAGGAAAAATAATGAAAGCCATCAAGCTATTAAAAATGGTAAAGCCACAGGACCAGATGAAATTCCTTCAGAGGCCATCAAAGCAGATATTAACACCTCTACCAAGATGTTTTATAATCTATTGGATCAAATTTGGGAGAGGGAAGAAATACCTAAAGACTGGAAAGAAGGTTATATGATCAAACTATCAAAGAAAGGAAGTTCACAGGAGTGCACAAATTATAGAGTAATTATGATACTATCAGTGCCAGGAAAAATATTAAGCAGAATCATTCCGGAGAGACTAAAGGGTGCCATAGAGAAACATTTGAGAAATGAACACGGAGGTTTTAGGAAGAACAAAACATGTGCTGATCTAATAACTACTCTACGTATAATAGTTGAACAAAGTTTAGAACTAAATTCCCCACTTCATATTGGATTCATAGATTATGAAAAGGCATTTGATAGTGTAGACCAGTGGTGGCCAACTTGAGGTTGCCCGAGGGCCGGATTAAAGCCAAGGCCAAGACCCGCGGGCCACACTTAAGAATATCGTCAAAAATGACAGTAGGGACCTATGCGATATAGTAATATATAAATAATGCTTGCACTTTGACTACATATTTGATTTGTAACAAATCCATTAATTATTCATTTTAAAATTACCTTTAATGTCTCAGTGCGACGATTGTGACTTGTCACAGCTTTCCACCAGAGATTTGAAGTCCACTTCCATTTTTGACGTGGCGATTCGGAGAGTATGGGACAATGTCGAATCGGTCATTCTGTTCCTGGTCTTAGATTTAATTAACTTCATGGAAGAGAATGTTGTCTCGCAGAGATATGTGCTGCCGAATATAGAGCACATCTTTAGTGCCCATTTTCTCAGACACGGGTAACGTTCATTTGGTAGCAATTTCCAGAAGTCAGCTCCTAATGCCTTTACAGTACTGAGGAAGGGGTCACACTGAAGGTCACACAACTCTAGTTGAAGATCTGATGGCTGGCACTCCACTGTGCACTTAATTGGGTTATTAAAAAGTTCCGTTTGCGGACGAAACATTTCAAAATCTTGAAATCGTCGATCAAATTCACAAATCAAATGTTCAATGTCAGCTGCGTACTTACTGAAGTTTGCACTTTCTATCTCTGACAACAACTGCTTACAACTTGAAAAATGGAACAGATCATTTTTTTGCAAAGAAAGTCTAAATAGATTCAGCTTCTTTTTAAAACCACATATCCCATCAATTGAAAAATGGTTTGCTTTTCCCCTTGTAGCTGCAAATTCAATATGTTCAAATGTTGTGTGATGTCTGTGAGATATGCCAGATTATGAAGGAAATTAATGTCTTTGAGTGCATGTTGAAGATCAATGGAGCATGGTAAGTTCTCTCGCAGGAAGTCATAAATGTCATTCTTCAGTTCAAAAAATATTATTAAACATTTCCCTCGACTAAGCCATCTTACTTCTGTATAAAGCAGGAGATCACCGTAGCTAGAATCTACTTCCTCTAAAAATGATAAAAACTTCCTGTGATTTAAAGACTGGTGTCCTCCTCTTATCAAATTTGTTATTTTCACAACAGTAGCCATGGTGTCTTTTAGATTTATGGACTTTGCACAAAGGGCCTCTTGATGAATTATGCAATGCAATGTAGGTACGTTAATTTTGTTTTGCTTTAGAAGTCCAACAAAACCAGTATTTGAACCAATAAAAGCTTTGCAACCATCAGTACACACTGCAGACAACTTTCCAAAACCACCTACTTCATCTACGGCACTATGAACTGCAGAAAATATGTCTGTCCCTCTACAAGTGTCATGCAAAGAGCAAACTTTCAACAATTCTTCAATAACAGTAAAATCCTCCTGGATAACTTTAACAAAAATAAGAAGCTGGCAAGTGTCAGTGATGTCAGTACTTTCATCAATCGCGAGCGAAAAATATGAGCAGTTTTCAATACAAGATTTTAAACTTTGAGACAGTTGCAGACTGATGTCTTCTGTTCTTCTGGCTACAGTTTGTTTTGAAAGAGGCACAGATTCAAATTCTTTGGCTATTTTTTCTTGACCGAATGCCTTTGCCATTTGAATCGCACATTTCTTCACAAAATGTCCGTCAGTAAAGGGTTTTTTTAGATTTTGCAAGCTCATAGGTAACTGTATATGATGCAATGATCGATGACTCTTTAATTTTATTGCCCTAAAATAATGAATTTATATTCCTTCAAAACGGCTAACACTTGAACGCAAATTAAGCACTGAGGTTTACTATCCTTATTGAAGATGAACAAATAATCTAATTCCCATTCAGGTTTAAATATGCGATTTTCACAATCAACTTTTCTACGTTTTAACATGATTTAATACAAAATCTCACATCAAAGTTAAAAGTCACAGAATGTTGGTCCACTATCGAAAATAAGTCCAGATTTGACAGTTATACACAGACTTGTGTTTGACAATGAAATCAAAAGATTGTGACCAAATAAACACGTTGCAGTCATTTTATGGACAAGACAAGACGATGGGATCAAAGGGAATGAAGGCGAACAGTGAAACATTTTGAATGTAACTTCAAAGACAGAATTAGAGCTACGAAGTCCCCTCACCCCTGTCCCTCCCAACCTCATTAACCCTTTACCGCGAAATGAAAGAGCCACCACAAGTCCAGACGACAAATGTTGAGCCAAAGATCTGACGCTATCACCGCACTGACAATAAAGCAACTTTGCGGTACCAACTCGAAGCAAAGACTTTGAATATTGTCGGCACCATTAGTTGTGCAGTGTGTGTGTGCGTGTGTGTGTGTGTGTGTGTGTGTGTGTGCGTGCGTGCGTGCGTGCGTGCGTGCGTGCGTGCGTGCGTGCGTGCGTGCGTGCGTGCGTGTGTGTGTGTGTGTGTGTGTGTGTGTGTGTGCGCGTGTGTGATATTTGAAATTATGTTGCCAATCTAGCTGTTGCGAGAAATTGACAGATATTTTCAAATTGTGTATTCTTGAACGATAGAAGAGTTAACTCCGACACGGATTAAAACCAGGAGAAATCCGCTATTAGGGGTAAAAAATGAAGTAAGTCCGTGGAGCTTCGCGGGCCAAGAAAACTAGGCTGGCGGCCCGGATGCGGGCCGCCATTTGGCCACCCCTGCCGTAGACAGATGAATGCTTTGGAAGTTGCTGAGTCATTATGGAATCCTCATCAAGTTGATTAACCTGATAAAAACAATGTATGGAGGAATGAAATGACCTGTGGTGCATGAAGGACAGCTTACAGAAGCATTTGAAATAAGAACAGGAGTAAGGTAGGGATGCCTTCTGTCTCCATTTCTCTTATTACTGGCCATAGATTGGATTATTTCCAAACAACAGAAATGGAATCCAGTGGTCACTGACCAAGCAACATGATGATTTAGACTTTGCTGATGACATAGTTCTCCCATCACACAGCCATCAACAGATGCATGATAAAATGAGCATACTTGATGCGAGATCACAATAGCTACGACTGAAAATTAATAGAGATAAGACCAACATTATGAGAATTAATGCAGTTGGCAATAACCAAATAAAATTAGTAGAAATACCAATACTAGCCGTACAATCTTACATATATCTGGGCAGTAATATTGATAAAGATAGAGCAACATAAAATGATACCGAAATAAATATATCAAAAGCAAGAGGAACTTTTGTTGCACTGGACAACATAGGAGATCCAAAGAAATTAGGTTAAATTCAAAATTTAAAAAAAAATCAACTCCAATGTTACGTCAGTCCTATTATATGGTTGTGAAATATGGGAACAACATATTTGACAACATGAAGATACCGACTTTCATTAATGAATGCTTACGCAGAATAAAAGGATGGTATTGGCAGGACAAAATCACTAACATAGAATTATGGAAATGTACCAGTAAAAAACCAATGCATAAAGAGATACAGCGAAGACGATGGCGCTGGATAGGACACACACTGTGGAAGCCAACTGAGAATATTACACAACAGGCCCTTTTTGTGAATCCACAGGGGAAAAGACAAAATGAAAGACTAAGGCTTTCTTTGAGAAGACAGATAGAAGCAGAGATTAAGATGATGGGGAAGACATGAAATGATCATAAAAGAATGGCAAGAACACAGAATGGCCTGGAATGTATTTGTTGATGACATGCTCCACAGGAATCTGAAAGGTAGAAGAAGTAGTTTTGTCTCATTTTCTAGTTATCAACATGAGAATCGTTGTTTCCACCTTGTGGTTGCAGTACCAGCGATATAGTTCACGCAAGTAGTTGTGTCTCATTATCTAGTTATCAACAAGAGAATCGTTGTTTCCACATTGTGGTTGTAGTACCAGCGATATAGTTCACGCATGTAGTTGTGTCTCATTATCTAGATATTAACAAGAGAATCGTTGTTTCCACATTGTGGTTGTAGTACCAGCGATATAGTTCACGCATGTAGTTGTGTCTCATTATCTAGATATTAACAAGAACAGGTCAAGTCATCAACTGGAACGTCAGATCACAGACATCTATATCATAGGCTGCAATGGATCGTCAAAGGCCTGTGACGTGTTTAGCTTTACAAGAATGTTAGGTTGTGGGTAAAACAAAGTCAGCCGTCTATAATAGAACTGAAATAGCTGAAGACGTCACAAGTTTTGGATGATTTCGAGAAATCACTTTCTTCAACTTTCCGAAGACCACGGGTCTTATTAAGTTGGCTAAGTTCAGAATTGTTTTTTTTTTATTTTTAATTGTTTATGAGGTCACATAATCTATCTTCGCCCTGTACTTGTACTGTGACTGATCAGTTTTGTCAACGCCTTCTAGTTCTGCCACTCGTGTTGGCACATACTTCAAGAAATGTGTTATTTATTTATTAAAGCTAATCCGTTTCAAAATAGCTGAAGGAATGATGCAAATTCAGATCGTGGACATTTTAAACGTGTTCTGCACAGTAAATTGCCATTTGTCTTTATCCTCACAAGTTCTATTGCGTTGAGGTGCGAATAATAAGGTGGACCATACTTTGCAATTAATTTTATCAAATTGATATAACTTTGTCTTTCTAGTCTGCTTAACAAATTGCAGTAACTATGGTTTTAAGTGGGTGTTGTGAAAGGAAATATTTTCTTTTCTAAGCCGCGTGATGATTTGATCCTTTGTGCTTGACGAATCAGGAACTTTGTCCTACATCGCTACCACATTATGATAGGATGTATTGTCTATTACATGGCTTGAAGGTCTATTCAGAATGGGTAGTAGAGTGTTCTCTATCCAGTCTCCGAAATTGCATCCATTCATTACAGTGTTGTAATACCTATTGTCTATAGACTGTGATTGAAAAATAAGGTGTGAGTCATTAACAAGTCCATTCTCTCTTCGGCCAGCATGTTCTAATATAATGCGTTGTCCTTTGCTACAGGGAAATCTTCATTTATTTTCTCTATCAACTGATCGCCTTTCTTTCTCATATGTATGATGAGAATTGACCCACGTTTCATCCAAATATACTATATCGCAGCCCTCCATCTGTCGCTCACGGATTTGCCTCAGGTATTTGCTTCGGGCAGCAATCAGATGTGGTTTTTCACAAACAATATTTCTACCACTAGCAGACTTTCGAAAAGTGAAACCAATGCTTCTTACTATCTCACAAAGAGTCGTTATTGAGATTTCAATATCACATTCTAATTGCAGTCAAACTTTAAGTTTGCGCAGTGTAATACGTTGGTTCGATTCAACCATTTTCAAAATCTCATGTGCAATAAAATCTTTGTCGAAATCATCAACTTTCATTTTTCCTTCCTTACTTAACCGTCGCCTCTGCAGATTCAAAGTCCAATCCTGTCCATCGATCGGAAGACTTTCTATCTATATTTAGAGCTGCCCGTGTTCTTTTTTTATGTTCTACTTATATCGTAGTATAACCGACACCCTTTTAGATTCCTTGCAAAAAGTGCCTATACAATAACACAGTTACATTTTGCATTGTGATGAATTTACACTTTAAAATCTTCATGATCTTAAAAATCAAGTGGGCACTTCACAATATCCTACAAATCACACATAATAGAATATACATTAATAGTAGATATTTTGTCAAAATACGCATCTGCCCCTATTTAACCAGAAATGGGACATGACATTTACGGTTCAGTAAGTGTGAACTGGTGCTGTGATTGTTTGGATAACAGGTGAAATTATTTTTTTTAAACGATCGGTTGATTACAACAAATGTGGGTATTTTAAACTCCTAACAATTAAGACAACCTAAAAAACCGTACTTGCATATACCTCAAAGAAACACACATTTTTCATAAACACATGTTAGTAGGGGAAAAAAATCAGACTTAAGGTCGGTGAAACAAAAATAATTTCATTAATCTGATTCCACATTAATTAGAATTACTGAAATTCATCAAACTGTTTCCGAGATAATTAATATTAATAATCTCTGTGGGCACGAATTTAGGAACGAACTATAATAATTATTTTACAATAATATATATGTTTACATGAAACTGACTTTCATCCGAATAAAACTGACTTGGGTATTCATTTATAATGAAAGTGTTTAACGTACTGCCTACATTAGACGACAATTGTAATTTATGTGCTGCAGTTGCTGTTTCTTACCCCAACATTACCATATATTGGCAGACACTTCTTGTCCGACTGGTAGGTTTGGTCGAGAGTGTGAATTTAAATGCAACTGTGCAAACAAAGATGAGCAGTGTTTACCTCATAATGGTGCATGTCCTTCTGGCTGTGCTGATGGTTTCACTGGTGAAGGATGTCAGCAGAGAAGTTAGTATGATTATTTTTTTTCTACTGGCTTATTTGTGAACATGGACATTAAATGTGCCAAACAATAATAAATCACATTTTGGAAGCCAATGCCATTTATGCTTACATACACGTTGTTAAAACAGTTCACTGGCTCAGACCTCACACACAGTATTAACGAAGTCCATAAACATATAATTCTTATATTGTATCAACAATCAATAATCCTTGATCCACAAATGCCTATCTCCACATGCCCCCAATTCAAAACACAGACTTCACACACATTAACTATCTCCTACTGTCTTAGTTATTCTTAAACACAAACATAAATCTGAAAATAAATTCATTCAAAGCTACAATAATAACCGTATGTTCAATACAAACAGAGTGGGTATTATTAAAGTAACAATGTCCCAGGCCTTCTAGTCCAACTTATTAAATGTGCAATATTCACAACTCTTGCCACTGTGTCACTGATTCCTAACATATTTTCCATAGTTGGTTATTGATTGATAATGCAATAGAAGGTAAAGATCAAATATTTGATTCCTTTCTCCTTAACAATTACTACTAATCCAGTTGTATGGTGAAACATATGAATACCTTTAGTGTTGGTCTCTATCGGTTAGAGCATGAACAAGTTTTTTTGTGAATTTCAAAGTTTAAAAAAAAGTATTGTGAAAAAAAAACTCCAACAATAGTTCACAATTTCATGGAAATCATTTAGAACTGCGATCCCCTCCTACGTAGTAGTCTACTTACTGCCTGATCGAAGAAGGAAACCGTTTCTAAATCTCCGTGCCTCCAAAAATATATTCTTTTCTTTTCTTACATTTTAATGGAAGCACTATCTCTAAAATACCCCCAACAATTTTATTTGTAGTTGCCAACTCTAATATTAGCTCGCAAGAAACTGTCAAACTGGTTTTATTTGCTGGCTGATTAACGATGCCATCCAGATATTGCGAGTAACCCGAGGATAGCGAGTTTGCAGATGAAATCGTTCATTGTAAGAAACTTCATGTCACAGTTAGATTATAAAGTTGATGAAACATCTCAATCTTGTAGACTTAGTTTTGAAAATGTGTAGAGATCAACGTTCGCAAATGTTCTGACAGCGACAATAATTAATGAGTGCCTCATGATCACGGTCACTGCTGGTGAACGAACCACTGGAAGATAAAACTGATGAAAACTGTTGATCGAAGGATACAATTAATTTGAATGGCCGGTTCTATAATGGCGGATGGCAGTTGTAAGTTCACTCTGTGGGGACGTTGTTTTTTTTTTTTTTAACCCCGAATATTTCCACGTCAGTAGTCAGATATGTTTTTTTTTCTGGGTGAACTTCAATTTGATAAATCTAACCATATTTTGTCCACAATATCCAAGGACAAATGTAAACATTACAAAAACTGCTTTAAAATGTTCCTTATCTTAATTTATTTGCCATCCAGATATATAGTTTGAGACACGTTTTAAAGAATTTAGATGCTCATTCTATTTATAAAATAAACGATTTAATTCTATGTACAGTACTCACACACTACTTGCCTCTACAGCCTACAGGTACTTTTCTGAAGAGTTAATTTGCTTCAATAGTCGTTGACCTCTGGGTCATAATATTGTGGAAAAAAATTATTTGGCAGGTCATTTTAAAGTTTTGAAAGATGGAAAGAATGGCTCAAGCAGTTCCTAAACTCATGTTGGACTTTTGGAATGTCCACATCAAGATCCTTTGAATTGAAACCACTCTACACTGAAGTATTACTTCCAGAAAGACATAAACAGCGGAGTGAACCCCCGATAGTTTTACTAATGTATTCATTTTTTGTCAAAGCGGAATGTACAAATATCACCCCATTTTGAACAAAGCGTCGCATATCCTTCAATCCTCTTCGTTACTTTTTTTTCTGAGTCACATTCAAGAAAGAAATTTCGTTAAGCAAATTATCTTCATTCAAGTCAAGGCAATCTAAACTTAAAGATACACATTGAGCTGTTTCTTCACATTTCTCCCTCTCTGTAAGGGATCCCAATAGTGTACATTCCATAGTATTGTTATCTTGTGAATGAACTATAACGGAAACAAACTATAAATACACTCTAGTGTAGTCATTACAAACATGACGGATTTAATAATCATGGAGAGTTATTGATGAATTCAAACCATACTAATTACGAACATAGAAAATCGGGGGACAATTTGTAAAATCAGGGACTATCCGGGTACACATATTTTTAGAAGAAAACAAGCTAAATCATGGGACATATCTCGGAATCTATGGAGGTCTGGTAACATTATCTTAGGAAAGTATTTCTTCCACTGCATTTGTAACTGTGCTCACCCAGGGAGTTCTTCTGATGACATCATCAGTCTTTATTTAGCTGCTGGACCAGATAGTGAGGTCAAGGTCATCATCATTGCTATTCGAAGAAGGAAGTGCCCGAGGTTGTGGCTCCCGCAATGTAAATACAAGTTGTTGGATGCCTGTTCATGGCCATTCCACTGACTGTGTACACACATATGCTTTTTTGGTATTGAAACCATACCTGTGAAAAGAGTGCTAGAACTGTCACAGCGCCCAGGGGGCCATTATTTAAACACTTAGTGTATGACGTTGGCATTCTCCATTTGCAGAAACCGAGAATTGGTCACCTCAGATAATGTTCTGGAGACAAGAGCTACAGCAGCGGAACAAAGTTCAACATCCGTGACCAGGTAATCCTCACTGAGAGGAAGGAAACGAGTAACTCACAACAATCACAGGAACGATCAGTATGTATACCTTCCGTCGGCTGTTGGAATACGGGGAGCAGAGAAGATATGTCAGTGCCATGTCTGCAGTGACGATAACTCACAAGAAAACATTATTTTTGTAATAAATTTTTTTTTCAAATTGTAAATTGATAAAATGAAAAACCCACTAGGAGATTATTGGGGACTAAGGTCTCAAGATTTCGACCGCCTGGGGACCTCTACGTGCTGTAATCTAGAACTGAATAGTAAACATCAACAGCCTAAAGTCTTGGAACCAAGAATAACACGAGTCTAATAATGTGTGCCATTTAGGGTGTGAGAAGGAATGGTTTGGCTCACGCTGTCAGTTCAAGTGTCACTGCACGGACGGCACTTGTGATGCCTTCACTGGAGAATGTATTGGTCAGGCTAAGTGTGAGAGAGGATGGTTTGGACCGGCTTGTCAATATGGTAAGTTCCCAGAATGTGTTACCAAAAATAAGTATTTGATCCAAATGCGCACACATACATACACACAAAAACACACACACACATATACACACACGCCTAACATATATTTAATAATATTATATGTACCTGTCTGCAATGAACATGATGCAAGGAACAACATTCTATGGTATTTTACAGAAGAAATATCTATGTTAAACAGTCGTATCATCTTATTGCATACCAACTGACGTAGGCAATATGATCTCCCACAATATTCTGCCCTCAGTAGCACTCGGATGATACTTAGTCCTGTGAATTCTCAGTTTATTATTAACCCTTTCCGTATGTTTCGACGCACCATGCGCCATGTCAATTTCCGTCCCGTACGTCTCGCCGCACAGTGCGTCACTCTCAATTTTATTAGTATAAACCGTCATCAAATCATATTTTTTTTCTAGGTCTTGTATCATCTTGGTATTGGTGAAATATAATTCCTTGTTTAATTATCTAAAAATTCATGTATAATATATTAAGTGTTAGATAAATATAAAGATGTAGATTAATATTTAAAAACATGACTAATTTTGTCTCTGAAATCTCTACCGCTGGATTGATAAAAACCTTCCGTACTGAAAGAGTTAAAGTACCCTTTTAAGTGTAATTTGAGATAAGTTGCTGGACCTGACGTATGTTGATAGACTTGACGTACTCTGTTATGTAAATATTAGACGATATGATCTGTACTGAAACGGTAACCAGATTAGAAGGATATACACCAGGAATATCTATGGCTTTACTCGCCTGGACAATACTCCTTATCTGCTTCTTGGAGACGACTCCAGTCAAGACCCCGAGCTGACTATTACTTGGCTTAACTTTCTTAGACTAAACACTTAGTAGACGCCACACTAAAACTCATCGCGGCACTGTTTGGAAACATCATTTTTAGCACAATTTTTGTACACATACCAGATTAAGAAATTTAGCAATGTATATGGCGTTTTTGTCACTTTTTGGTCAAGTACCATACATTATAATATTCAGGAAAGGCTGCTCTGTTTAATTACTTGATGTTCATCTTCTTGTATAAGAAAAATCACATTTAAATATGCTATAACCATAATTATTATCAAGTAAAATCCTGCCGGCGTACGTGATCATGTCTCTCCACAACCTTCGATTTCGACAGTCATTTATTATTTATGTTGACCTTCTGCCAAGCCATTCTCTAAAGCTGTCTGTTATCTTTTCTCCTCGCTTGCCTCTATCTTTTCGTCCCTCAATTTTCCCAGTTGTTACAATATATTCAATCTTATCTCTTCTACTTACATGGCCAAAAAATAATGATTGTTTAATACGAATTGGAAATTAGCTCTTTATTTGCTTTGGCCTCTTTCAGAACGTTTTCATTACTCTTCTTAACTTTCCATGGTATTCTCAACATTCTTCTATAAAACCACATTTCTAAAGACTCCATTGATTTTCCTGTTTGTTGTCATATTGTCCATGATTCACATCCATATTTTAAGACTGGTTCTACATAACATTTAAGAAATATTTTTCTTGTTTTTATTGTCAAAGCTGGATTGCATATTATCTTCCTCATTTTTTGGAAAGCTGCTTTTGCCTGAGGCAATCTGCATCTCACCTCTTTTGTCCATGTTCCGCTTGAGGTTAACAAAGTTTCCAAATATTTAAATTCATTTACCTGTATATTGTTTCACTTGTCTTTATTTTGCACTGAAGTAATGCCTTTTTCATTGTTGCTACCATTACTTCTGTCTTTTTGCTATTAATATTGAACCCTTTATTTTTGCTTCATTTCACTATAATGTCTAACATTTCTTGTAACTCATTTTCACTTTTAGCAATAAGACTGTATCATCAGCATACATTCGATTATTTATATTATTGCCACTTATGGATCTTAAAATAATCTCACTATAAATATTAAACAAATCTGGTGACAGCACACAACCTTGCATACCACCCTATTTTATTTGTTGAAACATTCCAAATTGGTTTCCAGTTCGTATGGCCACTGTTTGTTTGGCAGTACATGTTCTTTATTATTCTTAGATCTTTGCAGTCTACGTTTATGCTTTCTAAAATTTTATAATATTTCTTCGTGCTTTACTTTGTCAAATGCTTTGGTATAATATATGAAACATATGTATAGATTTGTTTTCACCTATATGGCTCTTTCTGCTAAACATCTTATGATGTATATAGCATTGCTCGTTCCTTTACCTCTAACAAAACCACACTAGTAAAGGTAAAGTACCCCCGTCACGTCAAGTGGCGTATAGGTAACATAGTGGTAGTGACCATAAATTTTACAGACCTTCGGCACATGACTTTTAGGGTAATGTGGTCGGTATTACGCCCGTGCCGCTTCACTTTCCCAGAACAAATCCGGTACCCATTAAAGGCTGGGTGAACCCAGAAGCCGTCGGTTGGGATCGAACCCTACCCCTTGTCCTTTGTAGTCTAGTTGACTAACCACTGAGCTATCGCGGCTTTCTAACAAAACCACATTGTTCATCACTAAATTCTAGACTGATTTTGTTTAGCACTCTTCGCATGATGATTCTTAGTAATAGCTTATTCATGTGACCCATAAGGTTTATCGTGCGAATCGCATTCTATAGCACCAGATTTCATTGGTAGGGCTATGAATATTGATTTCAGCATATCATCTGGTATATTTCCGGAGTTGTAGGATCATTCAATATTTTTGTTATTATTTTCTATTCCAAAATCACCAATGGCTTAAACCTCTTCTGTAGTTATATTATCGGGTCCAGGAGCGTTTCCTGCTTTAATATTGCACAAGGCGTTTTCCACTTCTTCTTTGAGCATTTCTGGGCAATGGTTTCCAGCCTTCCTTAATAATCCAACTAGACATGTTTGAGTACCACACATTGACGTAGCGCCATCTGTCACTATTGCTGAAAGTCTGTTTATGTCACCGATACCGTTAACAACTTTCATAACTGTGTTATAAATGTCTTGACCTTTGGTCGTATTATGCAATGAATCTAAAGCTAGTAGCTCTTCATTGATAATAAAGTCTTTTGAAACAGTTCTTATGAAAATTAAAGGTTGTGCAATGTCTGATTTGTCAGTAGATTCATCCAAAACCAGAGATAAGTAAGCAGAATTTGTAACGACACTCTTTAATTTACTAGATATATGAGAACTTATTTCCTCAGCCCTTCTAGTGACTGTCTGTTTTGATAGTGGAACGCTCTCTAAATGACTGGCAATTTGTTCTTCCCCAAATGCACGCTCCATGTTAATAGAACAACGTTTTACGAAGTCACCGTCACATAATGATTTTTTTTTTTAATGTCGCTATCTCTGCGCTTACAACAAACGATGCCATTAAGGAACTTTTTTGTTTTGTTCTTTATGTAGTTAAAAACAGATTTCTGAGCACTAACCTTTTACTTCAAATCGCACACAAGTGTAAAACGTATTGTACCAATGTAGTCCTTGTATTTAGGGCGTGGTGATGTGTGTAATGCCGTTTAAGATTATACTATTTATTTACAGACAACACTTGCAAACACACAAGGCACTGCGGTTTACTATCCTTATTGTTGATAAATAAAAAAATCATGTTCCCATTTCTCATGAAAAAATCGTTCTTTTTTTTTCATTTAAGTATCTTTTATTGCTCATATTATACCACGACCGAAGCAACAGACAATGAAAACACAGATTACAACACTAGCACTGTTTCCTGTTAAAATGGAACTGTTCACTGTAACTCGACAAAATCAGAATGATCAGATCGGATATATAATTTTGACTGATTAAAAGAGGTTTGGAGAGAAAGAAACTGAAAATAAAATAATTGTGAGGTGAATGTGTTGGGGTGGATGAGGTGGGTGACTGACAGTATTTCTTAGTGGAAACTGTTTGAACTCGCCGAACCGAGAGTCGGCTCTAGAACTTTCTTCCTTTGTTTAAGTCGGTCGCAGAATGATCAAACGGACAAAAAAGGATGGGTCGGGAATGACGGGAAGGCGACGTCAAACTAACTACTAGAGTGTTCCGAGTGTTAAACTTAGGTCTACTTGCACTATTATTCTTCTTTGATTTACCTTGGATGTTTCCATCGATAATTATACTTTATTTTAAAACTCTTAATGACCGTAGTTTTTCTACCCAGTCACTGCTGTTTTGCCACAGTTATTTTCCCTGAAAAATACTTCTTTAACTAAATCTTTAATATTTTCACTATAAAAAGTCACAGACATATAAATTAGGCATCAAATTGAAGGGAAAAGGACGCAGATTCATAATCATAAACAATATTTTGGGAAAAAAATTGAAGGATAAAAATGTAAGCAATCAATAATTAAAATTGTTAAAAAAAATATTTTTTTAAATATAAAAATTGGTACTCACCTACCCAAAATGGGTGTATATTGTAATCTAACAGTGCTGGAAATGTGTTTCCAAGTAAATATATCCACTTCTGAACAAATTAGGAAAGTTTCACTATCCTACGGAAACTAGTTTGCACTATACACACAATTCTTCATGGTATGTCATTTTTATGTGAAATTTTTTTTGTACTTAAGAAGGGGGGTGTGGCAGTCAACTAAATATATATAACACGGGTAAATAGATTGAATTTAAAGTTGATGTACAATATATGCCGCAGCATTTTAATTAATTTATTGACAAGTCTGAATGTGGCCTTTGTGTGCCACAGTTTGAAACAGTGTTTTGGATGTAGATGCGGCCTATCATCACATCCTTCACACAAAAAATTAGTCTGTCTTGGGGCACTAGGTTTGCTACAAACCTTACATCTGCGTTCCTTGTCGCTGTATGAAATCATATGTTCTGTCTTGGGGCACTAGGTTTGCTACAAACCTTACATCTGCGTTCCTTGTCGCTGTATGAAATCATATGTTCTGTCTTGGGGCACTAGGTTTGCTATAAA
The DNA here is from genome assembly GCA_032433765.1 of Megaustenia siamemsis. Lineage (NCBI taxonomy): Eukaryota > Metazoa > Mollusca > Gastropoda > Stylommatophora > Ariophantidae > Megaustenia > Megaustenia siamemsis. The sequence goes on along the minus strand of JAVIAB010000041.1, from coordinate 11,637,656 downwards.
CCTTACATCTGCGTTCCTTGTCGCTGTACGAAATCATATGTTTTGTCTTGGCTTTGTCGCATTGAACTGCTTGTACTTCCACTTTCCTTTGAATCGAATAATCATTTCATCGATGGAAATATTTTGAAAGGGAGTAAAAGCAGCTTTGAAATTGGCTGTGAGCAGATCAACAAAAGGCTTTATTTTGTTTTTTCCTTCACATACAGGCTCACCAACATGCAGCATTGTTTGGAAAATGCTAAAAAATATATCTCGTTTGAAATTTTTAAAATAAAAGGGAGTACTGAAACATTCAGTCTCCACCGAGAAATAGTCGCGCAGAGAGGGCCTGACATCTAGTCCGTTGGCATAAATTAAAAAAAAATTCATACCATGAAAACTCAGAAAACTCCTTCCAATTATTGAAACAAGATCTCTGGTTATACTTATTTTATGTCTAGCATATTCATTTATGGAATTGACAATAAAATCAACAGTATTGTCAGTAAGCAATACCTTGTAACAGTCAAAGGGTGATGACTGTTTACTGAGGCCAGACTTTTCATTGACTCCAGGACTGCACCCTATCTTTAGGATGAAATCTAAAATTGTTGACAGTAACAGTTTCATCATTGTTATTGTTGGTAGTGTTACTGTTTGGTACTAAATTCCACTCACAAGAGCTACCCCTAGTACCACTAGAAGACACTTTAGGCAATATTTTTCAACACTTGGCACTGGGTCCAGGTTTCTGTAGCTCCCCTTCAGAACTGCTGGAACTACTAAGCATATTTGCTTCTTCGACTTCATTCATAATAAATAAAATTAATATCATCGAGATCACTATCTATCACATTCAAAGTCCTCATAACATAATTCTCTAGCTTTTTCTGCTGTTAATAATAATTTGCGTTTAGGAGCAAACGATACTTCACTGCTGCTAGCCATTTATAAACACAAATCAGCTGATTGAATACTTTACAAAACAACTCAAATTTCGACCAAATTTGTTAACATATTAAACCCATGCGGGCACTCAAAAATGGCCTAAAGACAGTAAATTATATTAGAGTGATTTCCCTTGCCGATCGAGCAGTTTAAAATGTTTAATTTTTACAATAACGAAATAAAATGAAAGAGTCTCTGTCAGCGTTCATTCGGATAATAGATAAAAAAAGTAAGCGTCTATGACAGAGTTCCCACGGACGTAAAGTAGGGGATATTTGAGTTAGCTTTCGCCACGGTAGAAGTTAATGTAACGTCTTAAAATGTTTAATCAAATTTACCCAGAACATTTTGGTCAATGCAACATGATTTTTTTTTTATCCACCGCGGGCCAAAAAGAGGACGTCGCGGGCCACTTGGTGCCATCCCTGGTTTAAATAATCATGAAACAACAACAGAAGATCCATGTAGTAAAAGGAAATCACATTCCGGCAAACAATGTTCGACACTTTGACAGAATAAATTTATTTTTTGCAAGAGAAGCGAGTGGATTTATGTCAAGAATATAATGTTTGGCTGTAAAATTGATCGTGATGTCATAAATCAGGCAGTAAATAAATAGAAGGGGATAAAAAGGTATGTGGAGTGTGCAAATTGTATATCATTGTGGGAGAATCACAGACACAACAGCTAATATCTTTAATAAATAAGATTTACGACCACAAATAGAGCGCAGCGCACAAAGCATGTCAAAAAATCAAATTGTTTTCCTGTATATGTTGTCTCGCAGCAAAGATGTTACAGGAAACGTGTTTCGAACTGCTTACAAAGTTGTGAAGAATACTCAATCATTCAAAAACTCTGAAGATAAATAAATGTACATGAACATAATGGTTTAGAGGTGGGATTCATTCTACATTCGGTAAATGCCTGCATTAACAATGTGGGCCATATCCCAAATGAAATGAGAAAAAACATTAACAGACAATATAGTGAGATCCATAAACAAAATATTGTTACCTCTTGATGAGTCGACAACTGTGAGCAACAAATCGACATTGATTATTATTTTTCTTCTAGTAGTTCCTCGTGAACTTTCGGCTTCAGTGAGTCTTCTCCTAGATTTAATCGAATAATTAAATGTAACTGTTAGAGGAATTCTAAACTCTTGTATCAGCCATCTTGGTTGTTTAGAATGGTCTGCAGATTACGTAAATGAGTATTTATTGTCTGTAACTTGTGAATATACAGTGGTGTTATCTGGTGTACGTAATGGTGTAAGGGAGCTAATGCAAGTGAAGTTTCCTGGTGTTATTTTCTAACATTGTCCTAGCTATCGCCTTGTACTGTCTGTTAGTGTCACAGTGAACAATGTAGCAGGTGTGAATCGCTTTACTAATTTCATGGACAAACTTTACGTGACTTATCATGATTCACCAATACAAAGTGATGGAAACTACGGGAACGTGCAGCCACTCTAGAACTTTTGACTATTGGAACCTACTGAACGTTGACATACTTTGTAATACTCTCTGGGTTACGTCTAACTTTCGCACTGTGTATTCGCTGTGACAGGACTTTGACGACATCATCTATCACTTTCAGAAGGCAAAAGAAGACAGCAGTAGAAGCAATGCAGATCGCTGTCTTTACGAGGGTCTTTTAATAAAAAATTACGTCATTGTGTTCTTGATATGTGTCCAAGTCAATATAATCAGTCAAGATTTGAAAGGAAGATATGTTGACTTGTATAAATGAGACAGGAACGTTAAGAATACGGTTCAACCTTTTGAGGGATGAATTAAAATTCATGGTCCATACAACAGTTTGTCTCTTCAAAGTCAAAAGAACGTGATGTTCAAAAGGGATTGAACTCCGTACACATAATAGGGACGGCCCTTCTAACGTGTATTAAACTATACAACCGAGTGGCAAACTATCATGAGGTTCATTTCAATAGTAGTTTTTGCATTCTATATACCTGTTCCTAGAATTGTGAGAGGAAAATATGGTAACCTTTTTTTTTTAATCGATGGTTCAACTACAACTACCTTGGACATACTATATAACCAGTGATGGAAAATGTACAACTGAAATAAACAAAAAAAAATAGAAATGGCAAAAAGTAATTTTAATGTCATGAAGAACATACTAACATCAAAACTAATAACACTAGGGCTAAAACTAAGAACAACATAATGTTACATCTTCTCATTATTCCTATATGGTGCAGAAACATGGACATTAGACAAGAAAACAGAACAGAGAATTGAAGCCTTTGAAATGTGGATATATAGAAGAATAGGTAGAATTGGATGGAAGGAAAAGAAAACAAACTATGAAGTCTTAAAACAAATAAAAGTGAAAAGAGAACTACTAAGCACAATTCAAACAAGACAAATGCGATTTTTTTGGGCCAAGTTAAAAGATACAATTGCCTACTAAAGGTAATACTGGAGGGGAAACTTCAAGACTGCACTGAATATAGTAGACTGAGGAAAGTCCATTGGCCCATAGATACAACACTACAGGCAAAACTATATGGGCCACTGCAAGAATTACAAAAGACAGTAAAATTTATACAGGAAACGACATTGCAGATATAGACAATACTTCAGGCGAACGAAAGATAGATAGATAGACTGGAGGGGAAAATACAAGGTTAAAGAGGCAGAGGCAGAGTCAGACAACGACTAACATGGACGAGTAACATCAAAAGATGGACAAGTCAGCCTATGACAACCTGCACCATCAAAGCAACAGATAGCGCAGAATGACGCTCCATGGTAACCAACCTTCGTTGCGGATATAGCAGGGAGGAGGGGTCGTTAGCTGTAGCAACGACCAGCACGGGTTCAGCGAGTTGTATGGCAGGGGAAATAGTATGACCAAGAATTTGCACACTAGGAGATGAAGGATCGGGAAGAAAAGATTAAGCACAGAAGCATACTGAGGAGGAAATGACGAAATAAGAATCCATGACGAAATTTGTATGACGTGGGGATAGAAACGGTTGTTAGGAGATTAAGAAGTAAATGCAGTTGGACAATGGAGCTGAAAGAGTGAGGATGGGCGGTCATGGATAGTCATAAACAAGTTGAAGATTAACGGTTAAACAGTTGAACATTGGAGCTGAAAGAGTGAGGATGGGCGGTCATGGATAGTCATAAACAAGTTGAAGATTAACGGTTAAACAGTTAGACATCGGAGTTGGACAATGCAGTTAGACATTGGAGTTCAAATGGAGAGGATATGAAGACGAAACACAACAGACGAAGCGGTCATGGATAGACATAAACAAGTTGAGGATTAACGGTTAAAACAGTTAGACATCGGAGTTAGACATCGGAGTTGGACAATGAAGTTAGACATTGGAGTTGGACAATGAAGTTAGACATTGGAGTTGGACAATGCAGTTAGACATTTGAATTCAATTAGAGAGGAGAAGAAGACGATACACAACGTACGAAGTTTTCAATAGGGATCATAGGCCGAAGAGAAAAGATGAAGACGAAACACAACGGACGAAGTAGAGCCTGATGGCAGAAGAAATAAGTTTAGGCAGAGCCATAGATTGGCAACCGAAGGAAGCACAGAAGTAGAAGCAGAGATAGTGGACATAGAGATAGTCACAACGAAAATCCAAGCAAAGTAGAATTGGAGGCTCTGGAGTGACAGAATAAATAGTGTACAAGAGACCAGAAGAATACAGTGGATATTAAGGCCGATAGATAAAGATAGATAGATCAGGGGGTGCGTCGGATGGGGACGTACCAAAATAGAATAACGGCCAATAAAGAGGAATATAGATTAGTTGTAGGGTCGAGAAAATATGAATAGGGAGAAAAGCTAATAGTAGGGAATGTGTTGCAAGCTAATAGTATGAGATGTGAATAGATAATAGTATGAGAGAGTTGATGTTGATAATGCAATTTAGAAATGACCGTGCCGCGATGTAACAAGATGTCGAAGATGTAGCATGAAAGAGAATAAAAGAATCAACTTCAATAGAAAAGGATCGTTTCTCTTTACGTCATTACGTCAAAAAGAACTTCCAAAACGTTATCAAAAAAATACTTTTACAAATGATGCCGTGACCATTTTTCTTATTAAAAACTCAAACTAGGACACGGAGACAGCACTCGATGATGATGATGATGATGACGATTCAATAAGTGTGATCAGTATATACCGATTTTAAATGGTGTATGATTTATTCTTCTTTGTGTCGTATGTTCGTGATTCAACAGGCACACATAGTTCGACAACAATGGCGCCGGCCGGGTATGTTCAACCCGAATGGGAAAAGTCTTTGACGGTGGATCGGGCGGAACAATAAGAAATGATCAACGGCCTAGAAAGCGAAAACAGCGAAGTGTGTGGTACACATGAGGCATATTCAGGACACGAAAGACGAATATAGACCACCGTGAAAGAGATTGGAGCCTCATCACGTAATATTCCAAAGAAAGTCATGGAGATAAACTCTAACTATTGTTTTAGGAACGAACTAAAAATAACTACATGGAATGTTAGGACCTTATACCAACAAAGAAAAATAGAAATCTTATGGTAGAAGCAGAACGATTAAACATATATATTTTATGCATATCAGAAACAAGATGGAAAGAAAGTGGATACATACAAGACGATAAATATACATTTGTATATTCAGGTAACACAACAGAAAAAATCAAAGAGGGGTAGGCATTCTAATAAAACGAGAACCACAAAAATATATAAATACCCACTGGACATACAATGATAGGAATATACTATTTAAAATGAAGGCAAAACCATTTGACATAGCAATAATACAAACATACGCACCTACTCAGGACTATACAAATGAACAAATAGAAGCATACTTTGAAGATCTAAATACAGATATGAAGCTAGTGAAATCTTCAGACATTATGATTGTAATGGGTGACATGAGTGCTAATATAGGAAAAGGTAATTATAGGACCATTATAGGAAATCATGGTTTAGGAAAAATAAATAACAGAGGAGAAAGATTAATTCACTTTTGTGAAGAAAACAGGCTGATAATATGTAACGCCTACTTTGAGCAAGAGAAAAGGAAAGTATACACGTGGAAAAGCCCTGGAGATGGAAAGAGGAATCAAATAGATTACATAATGATAAAAGACAGATTCCGGAACAGCGTCAAGAAAGCCAAAAACTATCCAGTAGCAGATATTGTTTCAGATCACAATCCTGTAATGATTAAAGTGAAAATCAAGTTAAAGAGAAACAAACAAAAGACTAATTCAGCAATAACAATAGATATAACAGCTTTAAATTATGAAGATATAAATTAAACGTATACAGTAAAGTAAAGAACACATATCAGAAGCTGCTAGAAAAAGGGATTTAGCAGTACATAAGAGAAATTCCTGAGGAAAAAGTCACAACCAAAGGGAAAGGCGTAAAAAACAGCATACAAGAATCCTGTGACACATTACCCAAAAAGGAAAGTAACAAATAACAAAAATGGATAACTGACAACATCTTAGAAAAAAATTGAAGAAAGAAAAACAAGCGAAGAACACTGCCAGATACAAAGAAATTGATGATGAAATACGCAACATGTGCAATTTTGCAAAAGAAGACTGGCTCAACCAAAGATGTCTAGCAACCGAAACTATGGAAACTGAAAAAAAACACAATTTAAGAGGGATATAATTGATAGATGACAGGAATACATAACATAATTATTTCATGACGAAGGGACAAAAAACTATTTTTAAAATGTACATCCAGCTATAACTTCCTGAAATCTGAAGTTTCACTGGGTGCTCGTTATTTAGACAAACTTTCTCAAACGGGTCTCTATTTATGGACATTTTTTTGTTAACGGAAGGATAAAAGTATGTAAACAATTGGGCTTTGAAACAAAGATTAATGAAGGATAAAATATGTAGGAGCATTATACAACTATTATTAGTTCGATTTTATTTCATTTAGTCACAGGACCATATTCCAAATAAAAATACATCTGGACACATTCCCATATATCACCTACATCATGTTAAAATATCATTGTTTCAATTTTGCACAGTGGACTTAGCCAATAGTGGCGATGTTATTAAAGTAGACAAGATGCTGGAAACCATAACTGATGGCGATGAAAACACGTGTCTTGAACCCTTCGACTCTTACATTGCTGTGACCTGGTCTGTTCCCTATCTTACTTCATGGTTCCGTATACATGTCAACGATCCCAGTAAGTGTACACACATTTAGAAGAATACAATTGAAATACGATATGGTACTAACATGAGTATACCACAGAGGTATAGATTGTATAATCGTGTACTCGTTGACATGGGCTATAACTATCTACAGGTAAACAATATATTTGCAGTAGCCGTTCATAGTCTTCTGTAGTCACCTAACAATTTATTTGTTTTAGGGTCCAAAAACAATCAGAAATATAACCACTACTGAAATACAATGTGTTAGTCGCATGACAGGAAATAGCCTAAAACAAAGATCAGAAATGAAGAAAAGAGCTAGAATAAAACATACCATAAAATATTTAAGGAAACAACAAATAAAATGTCTTGGCCACGTGATCAAGCTAAAAGGTCAAGACACAACCAACGAGTTTTCAATAAACATTGGGAGAACATCAGGCCCAACGGCCGAACACGAAAAATGGATTGATGGAATATTAGAAACACTAGAAAACATAAGGGCAGCAGAGACGAAAAGAAGTGTAAAAGACTGCAAATTATATATGCCACTGATATTAAAAGGCAAATGAGGAAGGACAGAAGAAAAGAAGAGAAAGGTATTGTCGTCATGAATCGGCGATATATTTTGTTTTGTCTGGATACAACCAACTTAAATATGACATTTCGGGCCCTAGTTTGCCTCCCCTATTCTATTTCAACCTGTTCTGTTAGACTGATTAGTATGTACTCAAAGTTACCGCAGGAGGTGTTTGCAAAGCTATCAATGGAGTGTGATCATGATCTTACTTTTAAGTCAATGACTTGTTCTGTACACAGTTATTTATGAGTCTCAGTCCGTGTCAGCCTATGCATTGACATGTGTCTTGATCCCACAGTGGGTGTCATAGTGAAAGTGTTGGATGGATCTTATGTTTGGAAAAGTAAGATTACACAGTAAATGTTAAGTGGTAACACGTTGTATAGGTTATGATTGGTTATTGCTTGTGTTTCTTGCTGCAATAATTATTTGAAGTAGTTTTAGTTATACTTCAAGGGATAGTTGTCACTGCAGAATCATTCATCATTATCATCAAGTACTGGGCCTGCTGGTGCAGGTGATCATGATCTCCACAAATGTTGATCTCGACAGTTATTTATCATGTATGTTATTGATCTTCTGCCAAGCCATTCTCTGAAGCTGTCTGATATATTTATCTTTACTTCCCTCTATCTCTTCGTCCCTCAAAATTACCAGTTGTTAAAATATATTCCAGCTGTTCCTTTCTCGTTACATGGCCAAAATATAGATTATTGCTTCTTCCTAGAGTCGGTACTCAACCTGAAGATATTATTTCTGCTTCAATCTTTTAACACACCCTCTTATATACCCTTGAGGTCTCTACATCACTTCTTGATTTGTGTATCAACAGCAGCATAACAACCTAGAGCCAGCCCTCGACATATATACTAGAGGTGAACCTGTATTTATTATCACAGTACCTTTTCTTCCATAAAAGCACATCAAATATATATATATATATATATATATATATATATATATATATATATATATATATATATATATATGAATATTTACATTTATTTATATTGAAATATGCAGCTGTTGTTAATCCCTCATTTCGCATTTTCGACAGTGCAACTGAAAAAATTAAATTTTCGGTACAAGAATGAGAGTAGTTCCCCCTCAACTGTATATTTCAATGCAAACAAGGTACTGATCAGTGGCACTCAAATGGATGTCTACTTTGACATGAAATACACGACTAAACAAATTGTTATATCAGACCATGGTGTCCCGTCTTTGTGTTCAGTTTACATCAGTGGAGGTAAGGTCATCACACAGCGCTATACTTTATCTAAAAGCTTCAATTTAGCAATAATCTTCGAATTGTTATAAAGAATTGTTATTGGTGAAGATTTCTTTTACTAGAAACTCATGCAATAATTATTTTGTTTAAATCAATGTTTACTTTTTGAATTACTGTATGCTTTAATTTTAATGTAATAAAAACAATACTATATTATCAACTGGTAGGTACAATAATATATTATAATTTGATAAATGTAATACCCGTTATATATTTATTTATATCTTCCTATATACGGGGCCTGCACAAATAAAACCTGTACCAGTGGCTAGTTTACAAATGTAGGTAAGGTGTATCAGCAAGTGTGACAAAACTAAGTAAAACACTTATTATGAAAGGAAAATAGAATGATAACGAAATCTATCTATCTATTGACCTTTCGAGCTGTAGCCGGCCCATAGGGCGTAGACCGAGATATTCCTTCTTTTATCTGAATTTTTGTTCTAGCAGTTTTCAATTCTTTTAAAGATATTTTATCAAATCTCGCCATTTGTCTCTGTTCTATGCAAGCAGCTCTATCTCGTTGAGGGAGCCGATTCATGCTGCTCTTGCCTTTCTCATCAATGTTCTTCTCAGTGTCTCTCTAGGTCTTCTTATTTTCATCTAACCTTTTGTTTCCCACATGAGGGCTTGCTTTGCTATTCGTTTATTATCTCTTCTCATCACATGTCCAACATATGACCATCATCTTTTCTTGATTACTGAAGATATTAGATAACGAAATAGGGATACAAAAAAGCAAAAATAAAATGTTATAACCGCAATGTTAATTCAGTTCTGTTATATGGCTGTGAAATTTTAAGAAAACAACACTGACAATCACGAAGATCTATACCTTCATTAATGGATGGTTGCGCAAAATAAAAGGATGAAAATAACAGGAAAAAATCACTAAAGTACCAGTCAAATACCAGTGGACATAGACAAGCGACGATGACGATGACGCTGGATAGGATACGAACTGCTGAAGTCAACTGTGAGTATTACAAGACAGTCCATTTTTTTGAATCCCCATGGGAGAAGACTAAGAGGAAGACAAACTACACTTATAGAAGGCAGGTGGAAGCAGAGATGAAAAGTGTGGGGGGGGAGGGGGGACTTGAAATGATTTTTTTTTTTTTTTGACAAAGAAGCGAACGGCCTGGGAAATGTTTATTGAAGACCTATACTCCACAGGGAACTAAAAGGAAGAAGAATAAAAATTGTTATGACTCAAGTAATCACCTACCAATCTTGCATAGCTATTCTGAAACGTATGAAACTGTTTGGGTAGACGGCGGATGCCGTCCGAAAAAAAGAGGCTTATGTTGCTCATTTTAACCATTTTATAACCGATGCCATCGGAGTTGAATTGTTGTCCCTATGGAGATTATGTAAGGGTCTGTACAAAAGCAAGTACCAAGTTTACAGATAGGGTTTTAGGATGGGTATTGCAGGACTTCCTACCGTTTCCTTTACTAACGTTCCCTGCACATTGTTCGCGACATGTGAACGAGCATTGCCGTGCAATATAATCACTTCACACGAAAGCATGCCGGGTCTCTTGATGGCTGGATGCAGTTTGTGTAGTGTGTCTGTGTAGCAAATGGCATTGACCATTTTCACACCAGTTTCTTTACAGACTGATTCCGTTTCAAACCGACATTGTTTGTACTTGCAAAATTTAGATCAGACTTCATCATTGCTGTTACATACGTCCACTTGGAACAGTTCGGGCAGGTTTCATTTGAACATTCATTTATATATATATAAGTATACACTTTGTACACCCTGAGATGATTTCAAGATTAGAGACGCTCATTTCTGAACCTATCTACCCGACTGTCTCCTGTCTAACACATTTCATCTCGGTAGTTGTTGTTTTATTCGCGTTGTCTTGTGTATAGAATTAAGATTTGGCATTAATGGGACAAAGTTAGAATGGAGGCTAAGTTAGTGGATAAAAGGAAGTGACCAGTGCACATGAGGACTGAATAAATATTGGGATATTTATATAAGAATAAAACATTGATATCTCGTGTTTTTGTATTACTAATATAGACGCAATGTCATATTTTAATTTCTTTGTATTTTAGGCCGGAACGTAGCTCTGAAAGAAGCGGCTAGTGTGTCGTTTCATAGTTTAAATAATCCAAATTCTGCTTCATTCGCTGTTGATGGTAACACCAACAATAACATTGCGCAACGAGTTTGCAGTTTGACGTTGGGAGACCGTCCCAACCTGAACCTCACTTTCAAAAACGAGATGACAATATTTGGATTTACTTTGTACAACGTCAATAAATCATACCGTAAGCAGTTTTTTTTCCCATAAAGCGAGGAACTAGGAGAATCAATGAAAGAGTTATATATTTGCTGATTCATTCGTCTCAGTGGTTCATCTACATCAATTGTGTTCTATTTTTTTAGAAATTTAACACGATCCAGGTCACAGAAGCCCTGCAGGAAACAATTGATGGTGAATAGGTGAAGAAAGTAAATAACAATCTATTGAGGGTGAGAAATGTGTTCTTTCTTGACCAGAAAACGTCGATCATCAAACATAGTTCCTCCAATTCGTGCGTCCAATGTCCTTCTTATGAAATGTGTCACATGTTTTGTCTACGTCATCCATCTCCGTTTCTATTGTCCTTTGTCAACTTATCCGTGTTCTGCCCCTCCTTCTACCTCCTTCATCACGTTATCTTTGATCTGTCTATTCTTTGTCTTATTTCTTCAATTTATCCTTGGTCTGTACCTCTTTCGTCTTATTTCTTCAAGTTTTCCTTTGTACGTCTCTCCATCTGATTCATTCATCGAGTTAACGTTGTTGACAGTGACCTCCAATTTCCTTCTATAAGTTTTCCCTAGTATCTCTTTGTCTCTCTCCTAATTACTTCGACAAGTTGTCCTTTCTCTCTCTCTCTCTCTCTCTCTCTCTCTCTCTCTCTCTCTCTCTCTCTCTCTCTCCCCCACTGTTTTCGTAGTTATCATTTTCTGTCACTCAATTTAACTTCCTTCTCAAGTCCACTGCATGCAGGTTTTCTTTATTGCTTCTGGTTCTCTTCTGAACACATGACCTAACCATTTCCAACTTCTCTCAAGTATCACTGTTTGCGTCTCCTCTTGGTTGCTCTTTTGTGAAGTTCTGGCAATTTTATGTATTCTCAATATTATAAACAATTTTCCTCAGACAGGTTGTGTAAAATAATGACCGTCTCCATTTCTTCTTTTGTTCTCCCTCATTCAGACCCATATAGAAGCACCTAAAGTATTTAAAGATAGCTACAAGTGCATTCAAGATATAAATTATATCATTATAGTGAAATTCAAAGTTGTATGCTTCTCTTGAATTTCGTTATCCACTATTCCATATCCACTGCTTCTGGACCATGTTATGTTAATGTAACACTTTTATAAAATTATAGATGATTGTTAAATGAGATTATCATGAAATGTCAAACTGTTTTACAATTGCTGAAATTTCCTATTTGATATATGTTATATCATTAATTCCGTATCGTCATTCACGAGTTCAAATATTGCCATATTGCTACAAGGATGGTCAAATATATAATAGGCGTATAGAAAATAAGTATTTCGAGCTGGTATATGTTTGAAACATTTTTTTGTAAGCAGAAGATAGTGATTCATTATCCACTGTGTAACAGGGAATACAATATAGTGATGTAAGGGATAAAAGATAGTGATGTAAGGGACAAAAGATAATGATGTAAGGGGCAAAAGATAGTGATGTAAGGGGCAAAAGATAGAGATGTAAGAGACAAAAGATACTGATACAAGAGACAAAAAACTGTGATGTAAGGGACAAAATATAGTGATGTTAGGGTACCAAACAGTACAATAACAAAATATAAAACAAGGAGTCAGACAAAGCTATTTTCTTTTGCCGGATTTGTTTTCACTCTAGAGCGACAATATTATGAGATCAATAGTTGAAACAAATGGAATTGAAGTCAACGGTCACAATATAAATAATTTACGATAGCCGGAAAACACAGTCTTAACAGCAGAGACAGAGCGTGAACTACAAAAAATGATATACATACTAGTAAAAGAAAGCAACAAGAAAGGTCTCAGTCTGAATAGTAAGAAGACAGAAGTAATTGTCATATCGAAGAAACAATTATCACCATACAGCATAAAAATAAACAGGACAAACCTGAAACGAGTGCAACATTTCAAATACTTAGGCACAGTAATAACATCAGATGGAAGATGCACCACAGAAATAAAAAGCAGAAAAGCTCAGACCAAAATAGCATTTCAGAAAATGAAAAATATCTTATGCAACAAATCTATGTCTATAAAAGTAAGAAAGAGAGTTCATCAGTTTTATATAGAACCAATATTCTCACCTATGGAAGCGAATCATGTGCTGTAGAAAAACAAATGAAAAGACGATTAGAGGCCCCAGAGATGGTATTTCTCAGAATAATGTTGAAAGTTCCATGGACAGCTAAAAAGAAAAATGAGGAAATTATCAATGAGGTCAAAACTAACAGGTAGCTCTTAAAAAACAGCACACATAAACCATTACTATGTTTGGGCACATCATGACAAGTGGAAAGTTGAAATATTTGGTTACAACTGGCAAAATGCACGGAAAGACATACCGCGAACAACAAAGAGAGAAAATACTAGTTAGCTTAATGTCATGGCATGGAAAATAGTCAACAACAGAACTGATACGATGCACTGTAGATACAGATTATGGAAGGACATGATCGACTACGCCAACCGGTATGGCACATGATGATGATGTAAGGAACTGAGACGAATAAAATCTTAGACAAAACATACGATCACTATCGAGCACGGAGGAAAGGATAGTAAAAGTGAGTTACGTCAGGGGTTACAGACATGCGTGCAAAGAGAACAAAGTAGACATGCAAGGTGAAGGACGGGAATGGACTTGACAACGTAGTTAAGAGAGTTGGATACGTAATGATTTAGTTAAACATGTATTGAAAGGGGGTCAATGTCGCATGTAAGATAAGATGTTCTAGAAGTTTCAAGAGTTGGATATAATTAATGGATGACGCGGGTTTTGTCAAATCGAGACAAAGGTCAAATAATAAAGCAACGGGGCAAAATCTGATTGGTTGAAGACAAGAATATTTAAACGTGTGACAAGAAAATAATCAGCAGGAGAACTCGTAGTGTGAGAGGGAAGGGCGTTAAGACCGTACCCCAACATGACCGGAACGCTCAATCACTTGAATTGTAACGACCAGCAGCTAAGTAAACAGCTGAAGATCATTCTGAGTACCAGATTATTCAGGTTTTGGAAGATTTCTCATAGTCTGGGAGGGGGATGTGATGAAGCGAACTGTCCAGGAGAGGAATGATCAGGCTCGTAAATAGTGTTTATAAGGGCAAAGAACTAAATAGTCAGGAAAGGAGTATGTGGAGTGGTAATAAGAAACCACCAACTTTTCTATTCGCAGACGAGTCACGTCGACTCAGTCAGAGGAGCGGAATGTGGAGTTATCGGTTCATACATCAAGTAGTCGATATAGAAGATCATAAACATAGAACAGCGAGCAAACGTTCAGGAGAGTGAATCTAGTAAGGGATGCTGGAAGGGCATATATTGCGACGTTCGGAGGGAGCGCAACGCGCAAGAGCTTAAGCACCAGAAAGGTATTGAGCACACAAGAAGCAGAATAGAAGAGAGTAGGGTGTTAGGTATCTCTGCTAGATAATGCCGGACGGAGACAGTATAGTTCGGAATCAGACATTATTTAGATCCAAACTACTAAAATGTGATTTAAGTAGTCTTATGAATTAAAAGGTGATATATTCTGTGTGTGAGAACACAATGTTATGAAGTGTGACATTAAGCAATCCTATAAATTAAGAATTATATATTCTGTGGATGAAGACATAATTTTACGAAGTGTGACATTAACTAGTCTTATGAATTACGAATTATTCGATATTCTATGGATGAAGATTTGATATTATGAAGTGTGACAATAAGTAACTCTATGAATTAAGAAGTAATATATTATGTGTGTGAGGACACAATGTTCGGAGGTGTGACATTAAATAGTCTTATAAATGAAGAATGTGATATTATGTTGATGAAGATTTAATATTATGACGTGTGACAATAAGTAACTCTATGAATTAAGAAGTAATATATTATGTGTGTGAGGGCACACTGTTAGGAGATGTGACATTAAATAGTCTTATAAATGAAGAATGAGGTTTTTTGTGGATGAAGATTTAATATTATGAAGTGTGACAATAAGTAACTCTATGAATTAAGAAGTGATATATTCTGTGCGTGAGGACACAATGTTAGGAGATGTGACATTAAATAGTCTTATACATGAAGAATGTGATATTCTGTTGATGAAGATTTGATGTTATGAAGTGTGACAATAAGTAACTCTATGAATTAAGAAGCAATATATTCTGCGAATGCTGACTTGTGGTCAGACCATAAAGTGTGACGTTAGATTGTTTATACATGGAGACATGATATATCCAGACATGTTATGGCTCTATGCAATGTGATATGATGTATTTTTATAAAATTGATTGTAATATGCTCATGGTGAATGGACAGTTACATGACGCGAGAGAACTGTAAGTGGGAGGAGACTATCGAAATCTCCTCAGTACTAGGGTGAGATCTGGAGCGGTCATCCACGCCGGCCCAGTACTAATTATACAATAAGTTTGATAACTAGTGGAGTATGTAAATAACGTCAGTTGGATGTGTTATACAACCAAGGCTTGTTTGTTGATCTCAGTTCATCAGTAGATGTTATATAAGGCTGCATCCAATGGGCCGTTTAGCCCCAGCCACGGGTATTGAGAAACACAACACGAAGGAACCACGAGCCTCGTGGCACGAGGCACGACTAGTGGGAGCGAGGCTTCCTCACAACAACGGCAACGAACAAGTGAGCCTGAATCCCAAAGAGCTGAAACTACAGTCAAATGTTAGCTGTTGTTAACAAACATTAGAAGTTACAAGACATTAAGACATTAGAAGCTACAAGACATTAAGACATTAGAAGTTACAAGACATTAAGACATTAGAAGTTACAAGACATTAAGACATTAGAAATTACAAGACATTAAGACATTAGAAGTTACAAGACATTAAGACATTAGAAGTTACAAGACATTAAGACATTGAAGTTACAAGACATTAAGACATTAGAAGTTACAAGACATTAAGACATTGGAAGTTACAAGACATTAAGACATTAGAAGTTACAAGATTTTAAGACATTAGAAGTTACAAGACATTAAGACATTAGAAGTTACAAGACATTAAGACATTAGAAGTTACAAGACATTAAGACATTGGAAGTTACAAGACATTAAGACATTAGAAGTTACAAGACTTTAAGACATTAGAAGTTACAAGACATTAAGACATTAGAAGTTACAAGACATTAAGACATTAGAAGTTACAAGACATTAAGACATTAGAAGTTACAAGACATTAAGACATTAGAAGTTACAAGACATTAAGACATTAGAAGTTACAAGACATTAAGACATTAGAAGTTACAAGACATTAAGACATTAGAAGTTACAAGACATTAAGACATTAGAAGTTACAAGACATTAAGACATTAGAAGTTACAAGACATTAAGACATTAGAAGTTACAAGACATTAAGACATTAGAAGTTACAATTGCTTTATTCAATCATTCCTTTCTTCCTTCTTCCCTTCCTTCCATTTTGCCTTCTTTCCTTCCTCATTCCTTCCTTCCTCTCTCCCCATTTATCTTTCTTCGTTCCTTACTATTTCATCCTTCCTAGCAGCTTTCCTGTTTATCCTTCTTTCTTCCTTACTATTTCATCATTCCTGGCACCCTTCCACTTTCTTATTTTGTTCAATCATCTTTCTACCTTCGTTTCTTCTTTTTTCTTCCCTTCTCACGTCATTCCTTCTTTTTGCCTCCATCAAAATTCCTCCCTTCCTGTTCGTTACTTCATTGTTTATTTCATTCATGGCTCCCTTCCTCTCTTATTTCCTTCCGTCCTTCTTTCATTCGTTCATTTCCTTCACCGTTTCTGATTTAATTTTTACATAATCTATAATTGTGTTCCATTTTTCCATAGATAACCATTTACCTTTACTTAAAGGAAGTATCCTAAGACTTTTCGACAAAAACGAAAATGAGCTGCTTAGATACACAGATACTGACCCAACTGCGCGTGAAGTGTACAAGGTGCAACTAAATACAATTGTTCCAGGTGTGCACATGCTTAATATTGAAGCTACGAAATTTGTTGGTTTAACTAGGGAAAAATTGCTAGCTGTTTGTGAACTTGAAGTATATGGAGGTATGTATTATGTATCGATAAACAATTCATGTTGTGACACATCACGGCTTGACTTATCTATTTCAGTAATAAAGTGTATGCTCTGTATAGTTCTGTCTCCAAATTGCACGCAGCCTACTTCAGTTTTTCTGCTTGTGAGAAGAATGTGACGTCATTGGGTGGATGTACTGAAAGATACTGACGTCATAGCTCTATTAGGTGGGGCAGCGAAGCAGTAGAAGTTCCCATTTCTAGGAAAAACATTCTCCCAAGATGGCAGAATGGATAAAGAAATGGACATTTGATGCAGGAAGACAAAAGTAATATTGGGCTAGCTAGCTCTTCTTCTACGTCATAAGACCGTGCCAATATGCAATAAGAAACATCTTATAGGAAATATATTTATTTCCATTGTATGTTACCAGTGCCAGACATAGCATGTTAGAGAAAGTGTGTTTGGTTGACTTGCAGAAACAAATTTAGAAACAAGATTAAAATAGAGGCACACAAAACAACAATATAAAACACTGAATATAAATGCAGGGCCGCGAGTAGAGCTTCAGAGAACATGCTTAATAAAATAAAATGACATGGATCAGCTAAACTAATAGAAAGCGAATCTAAAAAAAATAACTTTGTTTTGTTTGTTTTGTCTTTCTATTAGTTTTGTTGCTCCATACCTTGTAGTGTTGATTTTACATTAAATACTATTTGAAAGAGTTGACATAGAGCTAATGCTAATTACATACAAAGGCAACAAATACAATGGACTGGC
Organism: Megaustenia siamemsis; assembly: GCA_032433765.1. Taxonomy (NCBI): domain Eukaryota; kingdom Metazoa; phylum Mollusca; class Gastropoda; order Stylommatophora; family Ariophantidae; genus Megaustenia; species Megaustenia siamemsis. The sequence goes on along the minus strand of JAVIAB010000041.1, from coordinate 11,619,584 downwards.
CTCCTCGAGTGAAAGCCTAATGATACAGCCTCGTAATCTCATACTATATATACATATAAAATCAAGCAATGCACAGTACTCTAGGCAGAACCGAGCTACGTTCCTTGCTTTAACATGTAGGATGTTCGCGTTGTCGCCCTATCTGACGCCCCATACCACCATTCCTTTAACATGTAGGTTGTTTTCCTTGTCGTCCTTCCTGACGCCCCATAACACCATTCCTTTAACATGTAGTTTGTTCTCCTCTTCGTTGTCGCCCTTCCAGAAGCCACACACCACCATTCCTTTAACATGTAGGTCGTTCTCGTTGTCGTCATTCCTGACGCTACACACCACCATTCCTTTAACATGTAGGTTGTTCTCGTTGTCGTCATTCCTGACGCTACACACCACCATTCCTTTAACATGTAGGTTGTTCTCGTTGTCGTCATTTCTGACGCTACACACCACCATTCCTTCAACGTGTAGTTATTCTCATTGTCGCCCTTCCTGACGCCTATACCAACATTCTTTAACATGTAGGTTGTTCTCGTTGTCGTCATTTATGACGCTACACACCACCATTCCTTCAACGTGTAGGTTATTCTCATTGTCGCCTTTCCTGACGCCTATACCAACATTCTTTAACATGTAGGTTGTTCTCGTTGTCGTCATTTCTGACGCTACACACCACCATTCCTTCAACGTGTAGGTTATTCTCATTGTCGTCCTTCCTGACACCCCAAACCACCATTCCTTTAAAATGTAAGTTGTTCTCGTTGTCGCCTTTCCTGACGTCCCATACCAACATTCCTTTAACATGTAGGTTGTTCTTGTTGTGGTCCTTCCTTACGCTATATTCCACCATTCTATAAACATGTAGGTTGTTCTCGTTGTCGTCCTTCCTTACGCTACATACCACCATTCATTTAAAGTATAGGTTTTTCTCGTTTTCATCCTTCCTGACGCCCTGAACCGTCATTACTTGAACATGTAAGTTGTCCTCGTTATCGCCCTTCCTGACGCCCCATAGTACCATTCCTTTAACATGTGGGATATTCTGGTTGTCGTCCATCCGGACGCTTCATACCACCATTCCTTTAACATGTTGATTGTTCTCCGCTTCGTTTTCGTCATTTCTAACGCTTCATACCACCATTCCTTTAACATTTTGGTTGTTCTGGTTGTCGTCCTTCCTGACGCCCCATACCACCATTCCTTTAACATTTTGGTTGTTCTGGTTGTCGTCCTTCCTGACGTCCCATACCTCCATTCCTTCAACATGTAGGTTACTTTCCTTGTCGCCCTTGCTGACGCCCCAAACCACCATTCATTAAACATGTAGGTTGTTCTCGTTATCGCCCTTCCTGACGTCGCATACCACCATTCCCTTAACATGTAAGTTGTTCTCTATGTCATCTTTCCTGACGCCCCATTCCACCATTCCTTTAACATGTTGTTTGTTCTCCGCTTCGTTGTCGCCCTTCCTGACGCCACATACGACGGTTACTTTAACATGTAGGTAGTTCTCGTTTTCGTTCTTTGTGTCGCCCTATATCGCCATTCCTTTAACATGTTGGATGTTCTGGTTGTAGTCGTTTCGGACGCCTCTTATTACCATTCCTTTCCATGCAGGTTGTTCTCGTTGTCGCCCTTCCTGACGCTACATACCACCATTCCTTTAACACGTAGGTTGTTCACGTTGTCGCCCTTCCTAGCGCCCTATATCACCATTCCCTTGACATGAAGGTTGTTTTCGTCCTTCCTGACGCCCTCTATCGCCATTCATTTAACATGTAGGTTGTTCTCGTTTTCGTATTTCCTGACTCCCTATATCACCATTCATCTAACCCGTTGGTTGTTCTGGTTGTCGTCATTCCTGACGCCCCATACCACCAATCCTTTAACATGTAGGTTGTTCTCGTTTTATTTCCTACTGACGCCCTATACCACCATTCGTATAAAATGTCAGTTGTCCTGTTTGTTATCCTTCCTGACATCCCATACCACCATTCCATAAACATGTTGGTTGTTGTCCGCTTCGTTATCGTCCTTCCTGACGCCCCATACCACCATTCCTTAAACATGTTGGTTGTTCTGGTTGTCGTCCTTCCTGACGCGCCATACCACCATTCCTTTAACATGCATGTTGTTCTGCGCTTCGTTTTCGTACTTACTGACTCCTGGTTCAACCATTCCTTTAACATGTTGATTGTTCTGGTTGTCGTCCCTCCTGACGCGTCATACCACCATTCCTTTAACATGTATGTTGTTCTCCGCTTCGTTGTTATGACGATGGTCATATGTTGGACATGTGATGAGAAGAGATAATAACCGAATAGCAAAGCAAGCCCTCATGTGGGGAACAACAGGTAAGAGAAAAAGAGGAAGACCCAGAGAGACATTGAGAAGAACATTGATGAGAGAGGCAAGAGCAGCAGGAATCGGCTTCCTCAATGAGATAAAGCTGCTTGCACAGAACAGAAACAAATGGCGAGATTTGATAAAACATCTTGAAAAGAATTGAAAACTGCTAGAAGAAAAAAACAGATAAGAGAAGGAGTATCTTGGTCTACTCCCTATGAGCCGGCTAAGGCCCGATAGATAGATAGGCGGGCAGGCGGGCAGGCGGGCAGGCGGGCAGGCGGGCAGGCGGGCAGGGCAGGGCAGGGCAGGGCAGGCCAGGCCAGGCCAGGGCAGGCCAGGCCAGGCAAGCAGGCAAGGGCAGGCCAGGCCAGGCCAGGCCAGGCAAGGCAAGCAGGCAAGGGCAGGCCAGGCAGGCAAGGGCAGGCCAGGCAGGCAAAGGCAGGCAAGGCAGGCAAGGCAGGCCAGGCCAGGCAGGCAGGCAAGGCAGGCCAGGCCAGGCAGGCCAGGCCAGGCAGGCCAGGCCAGGCAGGCAGGCAGGGAAGGCAGGCAGGCAGGCAAGGAAGGCAGGCCAGGAAGGCAGGCAAGGAAGGCAGGAAGGAAGGCAGCAAGGCAGGCAAGGAAGGCAGGCAGGCAAGGAAGGCAGGCAAGGAAGGCAGGCAGGCAAGGAAGGCAGGCAGGCAAGGAAGGCAGGCAGGCAAGGAAGGCAGGCAAGGAAGGCAGGCAGGCAAGGAAGGCAGGCAGGCAAGGAAGGCAGGCAGGCAAGGAAGGCAGGCAGGCAAGGAAGGCAGGCAAGGAAGGCAGGCAAGGAAGGCAGGCAGGCAAGGAAGGCAGGCAGGCAAGGAAGGCAGGCAGGCAAGAAGGCAGGCAGGCAAGGAAGGCAGGCAGGCAAGGAAGGCAGGCAGGCAAGGAGGCAGGCAAGGAAGGCAGGCAGACAGACAAGGAAGGCAGGCAAGGAAGGCAGGCAGGCAAGGAAGGCAGGGAAGGCAGGCAAGGAAGGCAGGCAGACAGGCAAGGAAGGCAGGCAAGGAAGGCAGGCAGGCAAGGAAGGCAGGCAAGGAAGGCAGGCAGACAGACAAGGAAGGCAGGCAAGGAAGGCAGGCAGGCAAGGAGGCAGGCAAGGAAGGCAGGCAGACAGGCAAGGAAGGCAGGCAGGCAAGGAAGGCAGGCAGGCAAGGAAGGCAGGCAGGCAAGGAAGGCAGGCAGGCAAGGAAGGCAGGCAGACAGGCAGGCAAGGAAGGCAGGCAGGCAAGGAAGGCAGGCAGGCAAGGAAGGCAGGCAGGCAAGGAAGGCAGGCAGACAGGCAGGCAAGGAAGGCAAGGCAGGCAAGGAAGGCAGGCAGGCAAGGAAGGCAGGCAGGGAAGGCAGGCAGACAGACAAGGAAGGCAGGCAAGGAAGGCAGGCAGGCAAGGAAGGCAGGCAAGGAAGGCAGGCAAGGAAAGCAGGCAGACAGGCAAGGAAGGCAGGCAAGGAAGGCAGGCAGGCAAGGAAGGCAGGCAAGGAAGGCAGGCAGACAGACAAGGAAGGCAGGCAAGGAAGGCAGGCAGGCAAGGAAGGCAGGCAAGGAAGGCAGGCAGACAGGCAAGGAAGGCAGGCAGGCAAGGAAGGCAGGCAGGCAAGGAAGGCAGGCAGGCAAGGAAGGCAGGCAGGCAAGGAAGGCAGGCAGGCAAGGAAGGCAGGCAGACAGGCAAGGAAGAAGGCAGGCAAGGAAGGCAGGCAGACAGACAAGGAAGGCAGGCAAGGAAGGCAGGCAGGCAAGGAAGGCAGGCAGGCAAGGAAGGCAGGCAAGGAAGGAAGGCAGGCAAGGAAGGCAGGCAGACAGACAAGGAAGGCAGGCAAGGAAGGCAGGCAGGCAAGGAAGGCAGGCAAGGAAGGCAGGCAGACAGACAAGGAAGGCAGGCAAGGAAGGCAGGCAGGCAAGGAAGGCAGGCAAGGAGGCAGGCAGACAGGCAAGGAAGGCAGGCAGGCAAGGAAGGCAGGCAGGCAAGGAAGGCAGGCAGGCAAGGAAGGCAGGCAGGCAAGGAAGGCAGGCAGGCAAGGAAGGCAGGCAGACAGGCAAGGAAGGAAGGCAGGCAAGGAAGGCAGGCAGACAGACAAGAAGGCAGGCAAGGAAGGCAGGCAGGCAAGGAAGGCAGGCAGGCAAGGAAGGCAGGCAAGGAAGGAAGGCAGGCAAGGAAGGCAGGCAGACAGACAAGGAAGGCAGGCAAGGAAGGCAGGCAGGCAAGGAAGGCAGGCAAGGAAGGCAGGCAGACAGACAAGGAAGGCAGGCAAGGAAGGCAGGCAGGCAAGGCAGGCAGGCAAGGAAGGCAGGCAGACAGGCAAGGAAGGCAGGCAGGCAAGGAAGGCAGGCAGGCAAGGAAGGCAGGCAGACAGGCAAGGAAGGCAGGCAGGCAAGGAAGGCAGGCAAGGAAGGCAGACAGACAAGGAAGGCAGGCAAGGAAGGCAGGCAGGCAAGGCAGGCAGGCAAGGAAGGCAGGCAAGGAAGGCAGACAGGCAAGGAAGGCAGGCAAGGAGGCAGGCAAGGAAGGAAGGCAGGCAAGGAAGGCAGGCAGGCAAGGCAGGCAGGCAAGGAAGGCAGGCAAGGAAGGCAGGCAAGGAAGGCAGGCAGGCAAGGCAGGCAGGCAAGGCAGGCAGGCAAGGAAGGCAGGCAAGGAAGGCAGGCAGGCAAGGCAGGCAGGCAAGGCAGGCAGGCAAGGAAGGCAGGCAAGGAAGGCAGGCAGGCAAGGCAGGCAGGCAAGGAAGGCAGGCAAGGAAGGCAGACAGGCAAGGAAGGCAGGCAAGGAAGGCAGACAGGCAAGGAAGGCAGGCAGGCAAGGAAGGCAGGCAGGCAAGGAAGGCAGGCAGGCAAGGAAGGCAGGCAGGCAAGGAAGGCAGGCAGCAAGGAAGGCAGGCAGGCAAGGAAGGCAGGCAGGCAAGGAAGGCAGGCAGGCAAGGAGGCAGGCAAGGCAGGCAAGGAAGGCAGGCAGACAGGCAGGCAAGGAAGGCAGGCAGACAGGCAGGCAAGGAAGGCAGGCAGGCAAGGAAGGCAGGCAGGCAAGGAAGGCAGGCAGGCAAGGAAGGCAGGCAGGCAAGGAAGGCAGGCAGACAGGCAAGGAAGGCAGGCAGGCAAGGAAGGCAGGCAGGCAAGGAAGGCAGGCAGGCAAGGAAGGCAGGCAGACAGGCAGGCAAGGAAGGCAAGGCAGGCAAGGAAGGCAGGCAGACAGGCAGGCAAGGAAGGCAAGGCAGGCAAGGAAGGCAGGCAAGGAAGGCAAGGCAGGCAAGGCAGGCAAGGAAGGCAAGGCAAGGAAGGCAAGGCAAGGAAGGCAGGCAGGCAGCATTGTTGCTAATTTACAAACATATAGTATACATTGGAGAGCGTGTAGCAATTCGGCGAAAACCACTGTTTCCTTGCCTGAAAATCTGCCGTGCGGTGTTCGAAACCCGCTGAGATACAAATAATTTCTCTGTCGGGGTGAACTAAAATTTCCTGTGTCTCATACATCATGGGGATGATTCGACCAAGCGGTTTTTATGTCTCCGGTTCTGCCGTGAGCCCCCGACATTGACCAGCAATGGTAATATGTATCAATTAGTTTAATATTAGTCATGTAAGGTTAGTGAAAACTTACTATTTTTATTAGTCAATATCCCGACACATTCTCTTCAGTTATCTTTCACTTTAAAAAAACATATATTAAACGAGCGTATATATTGTTGTGTAGTGATATACGATACGATATAATTAGTGATATACTGTGTTTTATACATTATGGCATCTTAGAACCTACATCATCGCAGTATGTGTAGATAGCATGGTTGTTCATATATTTCTACCAACATGGTCAGAATAATGAGTCTCTTTCAGAGACCATCGACTTAGATGTTTAGTAGGAACTTCATTAATTATAGTTTACATTTTCCATGCCACCAGAAAGCTGTAAGCTGTAGACTACTTCAGTCTCTGCTTTTGAATCGTCGATTATATGTTTTCTGTGCTTTTGCACAAAGGCCCACATACACCACTTTTAGAAAGTCCTTAATCCCAAACATTGATAGCCTGTAAGCAGCTCACATATTAAATTATAACAGTGTTGTTATGCATGGTCACGGGAGTTAATAACTATTTTACAATAATACCTTTTTTTTTTACATGTAATTGACTTTGATCCCAATAAAACTGACTTGTTAATTCATTTATAATGAAAGTGTTTAACTTACTGCCTACATTAGAAGACAATTGCAATTTATGTGATGCAGTTTCTGTTTCTAACCCCAACATTACCATATATTGGCAGACAATTCTTGTCCGACTGGTAAGTTTGGTCGAGAGTGTGAATTGAAATGCAACTGTGCAAACAAAGATGAGCTGTGTTTTGCTAATACTGGTGCATGTCCTTCTGGCTGTGCTGCTGGTTACATTGGTGAAGGATGTCAGCAGAGAGGTTAGTATAATTATTTGTTCATTATATTACTGGCTGAGTTATTTGTGAACATGGAGACCAAATATGCAAAACAATAATACATAAAATTGTGGAAGTATTACTAACTGAAGTATCCAAATTAACATTCGAATTATCTACTGTTGTTTATTAACACCATTGACATTCATGCTCACTTATATATATATATATATATATATATATATATATATATATATGTTAAAACATTTTACTAGCTCAGAGCTCACAAACTCAATATTAAAGAAGCCACATAAAAAGAAAACAATTAATTCTTGCATTTTAACAACAAACAATAACCTATTCTCTACAAATGCACATTTCTATACACCCCTAATTCAAACACAGACTAGACATACATTACCTTTCTCTTTTTATCTTAGTTCTTCTTCAACACAAACATATAAATCTGAAAATAACTTAATTCAACGTTGTAGTAATAACCGTATGCTCAATACAAAACTGAGTAGATATATCAAAGTGGTAAGAGTCCAGGCCTCCTAGGGGACCAGCAACAGCTGATCAAGAAATTATTGATTTTATTTATTTAAAAAACTGCAATCGATCTTTCCTAACTTTCTTCCTCATAAAAAGGAAAACCTTAGATTAAATGTTTCATAAAAATAAAGTTAGTTCAAAGCTTTCCCACTAGAGTACACGCGCGAGAACATTCGTATGGAAGCACATGCCATAGTTCATTGTCGGTGTGAGTTCGTGTTCAGGAGAGCCTGAACAATTTCCCTAAAATATGTTGCTGATGATTTAAGGCATTAAGCCAGCGCTCTTCCCAACATCATGAAATGCCACCATATTTAACATTTTGTGTTTCAAAGAATGCAGTAAATACTCAATGTCTTTTAGTTTAAGTAAACCAAACGGATTAGATTTACATTATTCACAACTCCTGCCATTATGTCACTGATTCCTATAATATGTCCACAGTTGGTTTTTGTTTGATATGGCAAGAGAGGGAAAAAAAGAAAAGAGCAGACATTTGATTCTCCTTTACAATTAATACTAATCAGGATTATTGAGGAAACATTGCTTTAGCTCCAAGCTCAGAAAATGCCCTATTTATTCCATTAATTATTTAAATAACTTTGGTGATGGTCTTTATCTGTTCTAGTTTGAAAAGCTCTTTGTGAGTGTACAGAGTCAAAGATTATTGTGATAAAAATAAAAGCACAATAGTTCATAACATCATGGAGAACATTTGAAACTGTGATCCTTGTATATGCAATAGTTTACATACCGACTGACAGAAGAAGGAAACCGTCTCAAAATCTCCGTGCCTCCAAAAAGAGAGTATTTTCTTTTCTCACATTTTAATGAGAGTACAATCTATAAAATATTCATCGGCCTCCCTTCTTTGTTGTTGCTAACTCTAAAAATAGCCCGCAAGAAGATTTCAAACTGGTTGCGTTTGCTGGGTCATTAACGAAGCCGTCCAGATTTTGAGAAAAACCAGAGAATATAGAGTTTGTTGATGAGATCGTTCATTGTAAGAAACTTCGTGTCACAGTTACATTATAAAGGTGATGTTGTTGTTGACGGATTACCACGAGTTGATACGAGCATGTTTGCCCCTTGACTCATAAGATGTGGCGGTCGTAATGGCTTTCTTGACATTCCCGGCTCTTACTGGAGGTTTGAGGTCCTCTGTCCCAGGCTACGCTAGGAAACTACTAGTCCAGCCCAGAGGTACTGCAATACTGGGTCCTCAATCAGTAACAGCCACCACTACAGGGAACACGTCGATCCTAGCTTATGTTAGCCAGTCTGTTTTGACACAGACTGTTACCAGGGGAGACCACGAGGAGGTAGATCTGCTAGGTCTTGGCCAGCTGATGGTGTGCCGGCCCTGTTATTGCAACCGCAGGCGCTTATGCTCCCCCTATAAAGGTGATGAAACAACGCAAACTTGTAGACTCGTATTTGAAAATATGGTGAGATAAACGTCCCAAAATGTTCTGACAGCGTCAATAATTAATAAGTGTATCATGATCACGGTATCTGTTTCATCAGAAGGAATGACGTGGACTCATGGTTGACGAAGTCCTGTGCCCTTCCCACGTCCCGGAGGGCATTGATGAAGTCCACCTGATCCATTTGTTGATCGTCCTCAACAACAGTACAGCTAGCCAACCTGTCCGCTCTTTAATTTCCCCGTACCCCCGAATGTCCTGGGACGTAAATAAACGTGACCATACGTAGTGTTTTTACTTCTGCAATGACTCAATGAATGCCATAGATTTCCAATACCTATGAGTTTTATTGTCCAACTTTATAATAACATTATCCATATCTCTTGTCATAGTGTCATTTGTTTCAAGATCTTTTTTCAGAATTGCCTCTTTTGATTGATAATGTAATTGAAGATTAAGAACAATCAATTGATTGCATTCTCATTAACAAGTCAAATTAACCCAGGTGTATAATGAACCATTGCTTTAGCTTCAAGCTCAACAGCAGCACTATTCATTGCGTTAACTATGTCAATACCTTTTTGCTGGTCTATTTTCAGATGCAGTTTGAGATGTTGTTAGTGAATTTCAAATACACATTTTATTGTGATAATATGGCTAATGTTAGTTTAAAAATAAATGATCTCTCGTCTAGAAATTAGAAGTCACACTCACAAATGTTGATATTATGATGGAAAACAGTTAACACTTTGATCCCCTTCCATGAATCTTCTTTTTACTGCCTGATAGAAGATGGAAGCTGTTTCAAAATCACGTTATCCCAAAAGGGAGATACTTTTCTTAACCTTCCTTTTTAATGAGAACACCATCTCAAAAATATTGTGTCCCCTATTTTGCTGTTTTTTCATATCATCATCATCATCATCATGTACCATACCGGTTGGCGTAGGCGATCGTGTCCTTCCACAACCTTCTATATACAGTGCATCGTATTAGTTCTGTTGTTGACTGCTTTCCATGCCATGACACCAAGCTATTCAGTATTTTCTCTCTTTGTCGTCCGCGATCTCTCTTTCTTTTTATTTTGCCAGTTGTAACCAAGTATTCCAACTTTCCTCTTCGCATGATGTGCCCGGAAAATGTTCATTGTTTCTTTCTGATGTTTTTTAGGAGCTCCCTTTTTGTGTTGGCATCTTTGATAACTTCCTCATTGGTCTTTTTAGCTGTCCAGGGAACTTTCAACATTCTTCTGAGAAATCCCATCTCTGTGACCTCTAATCGTATTTTCATTTGTTTGTCTAATGTCCATGATTCGCTTCCATAGGTTAGAATTGGTTCTATATAGCACCGATGAACTCACTTTCTCATTTCTATTGACATAGATTTGTTGCACAAGATTTTTTTTCATTTTCTGAAATGCTATTTTGGCCTGAAATAAAACAGGGTGTTAGACAAGGTTGTGTGCTGTCACCAGAATAGTTTAATAATTATAGTGAGATTATATTAAGATCAATAAGGGGCATGCCTGGAATAACAAATGGAGGTCATAGTATAAATAATCTGAGGTGTGCTGATGATACAGTACTTAACATATGGATGCGAATCATGGACAATAGGACAAGAGACAAGAAAATCACTGGAGTCTGTAGAAATGTTGTTTTAAGAAGAATGTTGAGAATACCATGGACAGCTAAGAAGGGTAATGAACACGTTCTGAAAGAGGTCAAAGCTAAAGGAGAGCTAATTTCGAAGAGAATATCATCATTTTTTGGCCATGTAATGAGAAAAGAACAACTAGAATATATTGTAACAACTGGAAAAATTGATGGAAGAAGAGATAGAGGGAAGCAACGAGAAAAAATAACAGACAGCATAAGAGAATGTCTTGGCAGAAGGTCAACAACAGAAATGATAAATAGCTGCCGAGATAGAGATGTGTGGAGAGACATGATCACTTACGCCAGTAGGCCCTGCACTTGATGATGATGATGAATTCATGTAACTGATTGTGCATACATTTTGAGTCTTTATTTTGTTGTTTTTCCATTTCTTCACATTTTTGTTTTAACCATCCTTCCTTTGTTTCTCTGCATTTGTTCTGGATCTCTTTGTGCAATATTGTGTATTTCCGTTCCTCTTTCTTTAGTTTTCTTCTTTCATCCATTAGTTGCATATTTTTTCTTCTGCCATCCATTTCTTTTTGTTGATTCTTTTTGTCACTGGTATTACTTCTTTTGATGTTTGTTGAATCGATTGTTTGAGTATTTCCCACTGCTCCTCGATGACATGTATTTTCTCAATAGCCTTATATCTATTTTATACTATGGTGCCATACTTATCGTTCATTTGTTTATCTACTCTAAGTATATCTAATTTCAATTATAAATTTCTTGGGGATTTCTGTGCCTTTCGCAGTTTTATTCTTATATTTCCAACTACTGGTACATGGTCACTATTGCAATCTGCACCTTGTTTTAACAGCCGATTCCTGAATCTTCTCTGTACCAGTATAAAATCAATTTGATTGTGCACTTTTTTGTCTAGGCTTTGCCATGTCCATAGTCTCCTAGGGTGTTGTTTGAACAAGGTGTTACCTATAATCATGTCCTGTGTCTTTACCCACCTATCAATCTATCCCCTCTATCATTCGTCTCTCCAAGGCCATGCCCCCAGTCACATTTTGCACGTTAGCTGTTCGTACCTTTGCATTGAAATCCCCTAATATAATTGTTATTTCTTGGGATTTACACTGTTCCTTGGTCATCTCCAGCTCATTGTAAAAAGTGTCAATGTCTTATTCTTCGCTATTACTTGTTGGTGCATAAACTTATGCTGATATTATGTTGATATCCATTGGTCTACCTCTCAATTTTACTAGCAGAATTATATGTGATACTGGCCAAAATCCTTTCACTGTTTTGCTTCTTTCTCTATCTAACATGATGCCTACACCTCTTTCGTGTGTGGTTCCCCCAGAGTAAATTACATTTCCGCGGTCGCGTTGTAATAACCCTGTTCCTTTCCATCTCATTTCACATAGTCCCAAGATGTTCAATTTCATTCTCTTTGTTTATTGACTGATGTTTTCTTTTTACCAACCTAGAATGCTGATCTAATGTTCCAAGTTCCTATTGCTAGTGTATGTTTATTTTTTATCTTGCATACAATAGTTTGATGACGATCGGTGTCACCTGTAGCACATGACACTGCCTACCGAACGGAGTGGCTGTAGAGTCCCCATAAACGTCGTTAGCTGTAGATATGAAGTTGTGATTTGTCATGATTAGTCTAGGTAATACAAGAAGGTAGTTTGCCATTCCTTTCCTTCATGGCAGTGACTGTACTAGTCGGAGATCGCAGCCATTGTCTCTATACATGAGATCCTCTGCCTGGCATCGCGGTGTGGGGACCATAACCGGTACTGCTTGTCGGCTGCTCCCACAACACCATCCACCACCTGCTCCAATGGCTTAACATAACCCTGATAGGGGGGGGGGGGGGGGCTAAACGGGAGCTCCACCTTGCCCAAGGGTGTCCCGAAGACTAGCGGAGGAAAGGAGACGACTTACACCTCCTTTGGTAGGGCAGAACTCTACCCCGCTAACCCCTTTCATATCATACGAAGTTTTCCTGACTGATTAATGAATCTGTAAAACCTGCAATGTTTTCTGGCTGATTAACTAAGCAGTAAAACCCGTGTTTTCTGGCTGATTAACTAAGATGTACAATATTTTGTGTTTTTTGGCTGATAAACTACGCCGCCGAACGATTTAGAGAGATTAGTCTGAAGTCATAGATTTGAAGATTGTAGATGAAATGTAAAAGAAAAGAAAACGTTACATTTTCTCAAATATTGAACCTGCCGGTGGGATCTATAGGACTAGAGAATAAAGGCCGCTTGACCACTACAGTCACCACGAGGTGTTCGGGTCTGAGTTATTATTTTTTTTTCTATAGAGCAAATCCTTATACCCTACTGGCATTCGAACCCGCTTTCTCCTGGTTTGAAGTCGACAAGTTATCAATTCACCCACCCGCTATGTTCAACTCAAGTATTAACATATTTTACTTTATATATTTAGAAAAGAATTTAGAAGCGAGTAATGAAATAGTGACATCATTGCAATCAAGTTAAATATTTTTTTTTTTTATATTTTGCGATCAAAGTTACCAGATGTTATAACAGCGTTAAGAATGTTTAAATGCCACATGGTCGCGATCGCTACTGGTGAAGAAATAATTCAAAGACAAAACTTGTAAAATGATCATCGATGGTTACAAGCATTTTGTAATTCCGTACATTTACGGTTGATATTATTTAAACGTTCACTCTGTGGGGCAGTAGTTCGAGTATATTTGAGAAGTTAGATATGTGTTGTTTTGTGTGTGCTTCAGCAGGAACAAGTTTATGGAGGTGTAGCCGTGCTCACCAAGGGAGTCTTCTGACGACACAATCAGGTCTAATTTCTTATGTGCTGCTGGACCGGATGGTGAGGTCTAGGTCATTACCTCTGTTTCTCGACATAGAAAGAGACTGCGCTTGTGGCTCGTATAAGAGAAATAATAGCTGCTGGTTGCACTCATTCCCATGTTCATTTGGCTTGGTGCTTGCGCATGCGTATTGGGCAGTACTAACACATTTCCTGCTAAAACAGAGGGTACTAGAACTGTGACAGTCCCCTCAGGGTCCATTATTTAAATGCTTAGTGTATGACGTTAACGTTCTCCTCTTATAGGAGACAAGAAGTGATCACCTCAGATAATGTTCTGGATACAAGAACTACATCCACGGAACAAAGTTCAACATCCATGACCTGGCTATCCTCATTCAGCGGAAGGAAACGAATAGCTCACAGCAATCACAGAAACGATCGGTGTGCGTACCTGTAGTCGACTGTACTCTGCAATAACCACAACTTGTAGGAATATCACACACACACACACACACACACACACACACACACTAAAAAGAAAATACGTTTGTTTTGTGTAAAAAATTGAAATGTTGAAATTGTTGGTTCGTAAAATGAAACTTATAATAAGAGATCCTCGGGGACAGGGGGACCTAGGATGTCGGCTATTTGGGCCTCTACAAATCTTAGTCTTGGAACCAACAAAAAATGGAGTCTAACAATTTGTGCTATTTAGGGTGTGCGAGGGAATGGTTTGGCTCACGCTGTCAGTTCAAGTGTCACTGCACGGACGGCACTTGTGATGTCATCACTGGAGAATGTATTGGAGGGGCTAAGTGTCAGAGAGAATGGTTTGGATTAGCTTGTCAATATGGTAAGTTCCCAGAATGTGCTACCACAAATAAATAGTTGATCCAAACACACACACACACACACACACACTTCTAAGAAGTATTTAATAATATTATCTGTACCTGCCTGCAATGAACATGATACCAGAAACAACACTTTATTGTATTTTAAAGAAGATATATCTTTGTTAAGTATCATTATCATCGTATGAGATACCGGCTGAGGTAGGCAATATGTTCTCGCACAATAGTATGTGCTTAGTTCTATTGTTGATTATATACCACGGGGATGGCCAATAAGGTGCCCACGGGCCACAAGTGGCCTTTTTTGGCGGTGTATAACAAATACAATCAGGTTGCAGTGAGCAAAATTTCCTGGGTAAAATTGATTTAAAATTTGTTACACTTAACTTCTACCATGGAAAGAGCTAACTCAAATATTCCTGTAATAGTTTGTTAAAAATAAAGTATAATTATTGGTGGAAACATCCGAGGTAAATCAAAGAAGAATAATAGTACAAGTAGACCTATGTCTAACACTCGGAACACTCTAGTGGTTAGTTTAACGTCGCGTTCCCGTCATTCCCGACCCATACTTTTTTTCCGTTTGATCACCCTGCGATTGACTGAAACAAAGGAAGAAGCCGACGAATGGTTCTAGAACCGACTCTCGATTCGGCGAGTTCAAACAGTTTCCGTCAAGAAATACTGTCAGTCACCCACCTCTCCTCCACATTCACCCCACAATTATTTTACTTTCAGTTTCTTTCTCTCAAATCCTCTTTTCATCAGTCAAAATTATATATACGACATCCAGTTTGATCATTCTGATTTTGTCGAGTTACATTGAACAGTTCCATTTTTAACAGGAAACTGTGGTATTGTTGTAATCTGTGTTTTCAGTGCTGTTGCTTCGGTCGTGGTATAATATGATTAATAAACGTCAATTACATGAAAACAATCTGATTTTGTTCATGAGAAATGGGAACCTGATTTTTTATTTATCAACAATAAGGACAGAAAACCGCAGTGCCTTGTATGTTTGCAAGTGTTGTCTATTAATAATGAGTATAATCTTAAACGGCATTACACACAGCACCACGCCGCTAAATACAAGGGCTGCATTAGTACAATACGTTCTACACTTGTGTGCGATTTGAAGAAAAAGGTTAGTGCTCAGAAATCTGTTTTACTACATTAACAACAAAACAAGCAAGTTCCTTAATGGCATCGTTTGTTGAAAGCGCAGAAATAGCGAAATAATAAAAATAAATCATTATGTGACGGTGACTTCCTAAAGCGTTGTTCTATTAACATGACGCGTGCATTTGGGGAAGAAAAAATTGCCAGTCATTTTGAGAGCGTTCCACTATCAAAACAGACAGTCACTAGAAGAGTTGAGGAAATAAGTTCTCATATATCTAGTAAATTAAAGAGTGTAGTTACAAATTCCGCTTACTTTTCTCTGGCTTTGGGTGAATCTACTGACATATCAGACACAGCACAACTTCTAATTTTCATAAGAACTGTTTCAAAAGACTTTATTATCAATGAAGAGCTACTAGCTTCAGATTCATTGCATAATACGACCAAAGGTCAAGACATTTATAACTCAGTTATGAAAGTTGTTAACGGTATCGGTGACATAACAGACTTTCAGCAATAGTGACAGATAGCGCTAAGTCAATGTGTAGTACTCAAACAGGTCTAGTTGGATTATTAAGGAAGGGTGGAATCCATTGCCCAGCATTAAACACCAGGAGGCGCTGTGTGGCAAGATTCTAGACGTGGAGGATGTTATGACAACTGTAATAAAGTGTGTGAATTTAATAAACGGCGGGAATCGGTCTTTGACACACCGACAGTTTATAAATTTTCTATCAGATGTTGAGGTGGAATATGGCGATTTAGTGTTATACACACAAGTACGCTATGTAGATTGAGCAGAGGTAATTGTTTGGTGTGCTCTTTTGCTTTGGGAAACGAGATAAAGCAGTGTTTTGAGAAACATCATACTAACAAAGAACAGATCAAGAACAAATGTCTGATCTATATTTTAACAGCATATTGGCATTTTTAACTGACATCACCAGCACATGAATGAACTCAACGTGATGCTACAGGGACGTTCCCAAACAGTCTCTGATTTGGTAGGACACCTAGATGGATTTATAAGTCAACTACTTTTTTTTAGATTTACCCTGGCCAAAGAAAACTTCATTCATTTTCCTTCGTGCAAAGAATTGATTAACTTTATCTTTCTTAAGTTAACCCGTCTACCAGGAAAGAGAAGGGCCCTCTGTCTAAGAGACGTATGACGCAATCCGGAGAAAGCCATAAGTAGTCCGGGTTGCCGACTCATCCTTTGTCTACCAGGAAATCATCCAGAATTGGCACCTGGAATGTTCATACCCTTAACGAACAGGGAAAAGCGGCACAAGTGGTAGCAGAAATGACCAACTATAAGATAGATATTCTGGGAATGTGTGAAACAAGATGGCTGGGAGCGGAGAGAATACAATTGAATACAGGGGAGATGATTTTATCATCAGGACACCAGGAACCAGGAGCACAACATAGCGAAGGGGTAGCTATAATGCTATCAAAAAATGCATAGAAGACACAAATATAATGGGAGGCAGTGGGACCAAGACTGGTGAGAGCAACATTTAAAACAACCAAAAACAAAATAAAATTACACATTATACAATGCTATGCACCAACCAACGATAAAGATGACTCAGTTAAAGATGATTTTTATAAACAGCTACAATGGCAGATGTATGCAAGACGAGCCAAGGATATTATAATCTTGATGGGAGACCTAAATGCTAAGGAAGGATCAGACAACAGAGGCTTCGAAGAGATTATGGGAAAACATGGACTTGGAGATATAAACGAGAATGGTGAGATATTTGTGAATTTCTGCGCCCTTGATCAAATGAGCCTAGGAGGAACAATATTCCAACATAAAAGAATACACAAAGCTACATGGGTGTCACCAGATCATAGAACGGAAAATCAAATTGATCACATATGTATTAATAATAAGTTTAAGTCATCCTTACAGGATGTAAAAGTATATAGAGGGGCAGATATAGATTCTGATCATCATCTTCTGTTAGCCAAACTGAAAATTAAATTAAAAAGGTATAATACAACGAATAAGGGTAGAAAGTATTTCAATGTAGGGTTTCTTAAAGAACAAGGAATTAAAGATAAATTCGCAGTCACAATATCAAACAAATACCAAGTCCTCCAACAACTAGAAAATACAATAAATATAGAAGATCATTGGAAACAGGTAAAAAATATATGGAAAGAGACATGCGAAGAATTACTGGGGAAAAGAGAACGCCAGAATAAGGCATGGATGACAGCAGAGACCCTGGATAAAATGAAAGAAAGAAAGAACAAGAAAGCAGACATAAATAAAAGCAAAACAAGAAGTAATAAAGCCAAGACACGGAAGCTTACACAGAGGTGAACAAAGAAGTGAGAAGATGCATTAAAAGGGATAAGAGGAAATATATAGAAGAAGCAGCAAATAAAGGGAATATGAAGGAACTGTACAACAGCACAAAGAAATTAGGTGGAAAATACAAACAGATCAACGCCTTTATCAAAGACAAGAAAGGAAATCTGCTTAGTAATATAAGGGAACAAATGGAGAGATGGAAAGAACACTTTGAAGAACTTTTGAACAGACCCGGCTCAAATAATCCTCCAGATATACTACCAGCAGAAGAAGAGTTACATGTTAACTGCGGAAAACCAAGCAAAGAAGAAATAATGAAAGCCATCAAACTATTAAAAGATGGTAAAGCCACAGGACCAGATGAAATTCCTTCGGAAGCCATCAAAGCAGATATTAACACATCTACCAAGATGTTACATGATCTATTGGATAAAATTTGGGAGAAGGAAGAAATACCTACAGACTGGAGAGAAGGTTATATGATCAAACTACCAAAGAAATGAAGTTTACAGAAGTGCACAAATTATAGGGGAATTATGCTACTATCAGTGCCAGGAAAAATATTAGGCAGAATCATTCTGGAGAGACTAAAAGAGGCTATAGAGAAACACTTGAGAGATGAACAAGCAGGTTTTAGGAAGAACAGATCATGTGCTGATCAAATAACTACCCTACGTATAATAGTTGAACAAAGTTTAGAACTAAAATCCCCACTTTATATTGGATTCATAGATTACGAAAAGGCATTTGATAGTTTAGACAGAAGAATGCTTTGGAAGTTGCTGAGTCATTACGGAATCCCCACAAAGTGTAATAACCTGATAAAACCAATGTATGAAGGAATGAAATGTAGTGTGATGCAAAAGGACCGCTTACAGAAGCATTTGAAATAAGAACAGGAGTAAGGCAGTGATGCCTTCTGTATACATTTCTTTCTCTTTCTACTGGACATAGATTGGATTATGAAAATAAATCAAAACAACACAAATAGAATGCAGTGGTCACTGACCAAGCAACTTTATGATTTACACTTTGCTGATGACATAGATCTCCTATCACACAGCCATCAACTGATGCAGGATAAAATGAGCATACTTGATGCGAGATCACAACAGCTAGGACTAAAAATTAATAGATATAAGACCAACATTATGAGAATTAATGCAGTTGGCAATAACCACATGCAATTTAGAGAAATACGTCTACTGGACGTACAATATTACATATATCTGGGTAGTAATATAGATAACGAGGGAGGGGCAGAAAATCACACCAAATAAGAATATTAAAAGACCATCATCTCGATCGTCATGCTACTCGCAGTCATAACGCATGCCCCACTGTATTATTTGACTATTCTGAAGGTACTGTATATGCCCATGAACTCCTTTGGTATCATATTACTAATCTGTATGTATAGATGGCTGCATCTTCCTCGTCGGTGTTATTCCAGATGAGTGACGACATATCTGCATTGACACGACTACATTCTGCTTCCTGCATTTCCTGTATACTATCTTAATCACTCTTTGGAATGTCGCTTTTTTCTTAGTTATTATTTCCTTTGCACTTCTACCATTGGTAGTTACCATCGTTCCCAGGCATTTAAATTCATTGAAGGGGGACTGGTTGGTCTAAAGACAGAGACGTTGTGGGTTCAAATCCCGGCTGCACCAGTTGGGATTTTTATTTACGATTTCTCTCCGGCAACCATCCCTGGTCTCAGCAGCGAGGTTTGAAACGTCAATTACTAATGGACGGGAAACAAATTGTGAGTACCCCCAAAGACGGAGTTATCTGCCTGTGCCGCGAATGACGCCTGTGTACACTGCTGCTAGGGAAACACGGATTAACACGCAAAATTCAGTTCCCAGTCTTCTGGGACTTCGTCAGAGGTAAAAGCTGGCGAACGCAAAAAAAAAAAAAAAAAACAAACAAAAAAAACATTGATATGTTTCAAAAGTGGCCAATGTATTTTATTTCTACATTTAGGAGATTACTTTTTCCTGTTTTAAATTGTTACTTCCTTTTTCTGTTCAGGATAAGACCTTTAAGTGTTTTTATTTTATATTTCCATATCAATAATGTCAAGAACTTTCTGCATCTCGTTTTCACTTTTAGCGATTACGGCAGTGTGTCCTGGACAAACCATACCATGTTTATATTATGTGCAAGTCCGTTATGGATCTTAATATCATTTTACTATTAGTATTAAATAAATTTGGTTACAGAACACTCTTCTTTAACATCCTGTTTTATTTCTGTCGACATTGTAATTGATTTCTAGCTCTTATGGTTGTATTATAGTTGCCAGTATATTTTTTCATTAATTCTAGAACTTTACTGTGAACGTTTTTCTTTTTCAAAAGTTTGATTATTTCGCGACGTTTTACTTATTCCCAATGCGTGTGTGTAGTCTATAAAACATAAGTATAAAGCTGCGTTCAATTCATTGGCTGTTTCTAGTAATGATCTTATGAATAAAATATCTACTGCCTGACTCATCCATGATTTTCTTCTTTTTGACCTGCTCTACATTGTAATAATACATTAAATGTATTAAAGCCTTGTTAGTAGACAAGCATTGACACAGTTCATATACAATACACGTAAGCTTTTTATGTCTTTGCAGCATGTACTCATTGGATATATTGTTTCAAACTATACACTTCTTTATGAACATTTAATCGTAAGCGGAAACATTAACTCATATATGCAATGTGATATTCAAATGATGACTGTTAAAATACAGATTTTCCCGTTGTATCCTATATATATATGAGTACATTAATAAACTGATATCTCATTTATCCTCATGAAAACACACACAACTGCACAATTATAATTGCATACATATACACAATGCCTACAATCTCGTTGTTTCAATTGTACAGCTGACCTAGCCACTAGGGACATTGATGATAATGGAGACGCGGCGCTGACTGTGGTAACTGATGGTGATGACAAAACCTGTCTTGACAACACGGCAAATAAAGTAACTGTAGCCTGGAAGACTCCCTACTGTATTACCTGGTTCCGTCTACATGTCAATGATCCCCGTAAGTGAACATCTAAACAAAGTCTAACGTTAACACTTTTTGTACTGCTATAATGAGTATACCACAATGGTAGAGCTTATAAAAGCATGTACCAATTGGCATAGACTGCCATTGTCTGCAGGGAAATAACATGTTTATTAATCACTCTTCTTCTCGCCTTTCTATTAGCATTTATCAGTGACGTTTCGAATAAATGAACATAAATATGTTGTGGTTGCTATCAAGCTGCGATCTGTGTTACGTATGTTATTGTAAGTTAATTATGTTGTGGTTGCTATCAAGCTGCGATCTGTGTTACGTATGTTATTGTAAGTTAATTATGTACGGAACATCGTCCCTGCACTTCGGATACAATTGTGGGTGTTACGATCGTCACCACGAAATAATGAGAACCTCTGAGGTGAACCTTTGAACCTGACAATCGTGAATGGGATTAGCATGCGATAGTTTTATTTTGAAAAACATGTCCGACTCCACTATGACTCATTGTGGGTACATGATTGCTGTCCCTATCTATCTATTGACCTTTCGAGCCGTAGCCGGCCTATAGGGCGTAGACCAAAATACTCCTTCTCTTATCTACATTTTTATATTAGCAGTTTTCAATTCTTCTCAAGATATTTTATCAAATCGCGCCATTTGTCTCTGATCTCTAAAAGCAGCTCTATATCGGGATAGAGGGAGCCGATTCCTGCTGCTCTTGCCTCTCTCATCAATGTTCTGCTCAGTGTCTCTCTGGGTTTTCCTCTTACCTGTTGTTTCCCACATGAGGGCTTGCTTTGCTATTCGATTATTATCTCTTCTCATCACATGTCCAGCATATGACCATCGTCTTTTCACCTGGTTAGAGTCACAAGATTACACCCAGGCTTGCATACTGAGTGATTTGATGAACATGATAAGAAAAGTGGAGGCAGGCTATGTACGCATGCAATAGGTAGAGCCATTGCAGAAATCATAAATACGTAAGATCACCTTTGTGTACTTCCCAGGAAATGCAGGGAATTTTTATTTTTAATTTGCTCTCTTTAAAATGTGTTGTTAAATGTTGATTATTTAACCAACAGTTTTTATTTAATGAGAAACGAGTTATCTCGAGGAACGTTTAGAGTACAAACACGTGTATACTTCAAAGTAACTGAGGAACGTTTAGAGTACAAACACGTGTATACTTTCAAATAACTGAGGAACGTTTAGAGTACAAACACGTGTATACTTTCAAGTAACTGAGGAACGTTTAGAGTACAAACACGTGTATACTTTCAAGTAACTGAGGAACGTTTAGAGTACAAACACGTGTATACTTTCAAGTAACTGAGGAACGTTTAGAGTACAAACACGTGTATACTTTCAAGTAACTGAGGAACGTTTAGAGTACAAACACGTGTATACTTTCAAGTAACTGAGGAACGTTTAGAGTACAAACACGTGTATACTTTCAAGTAACTGAGGAACGTTTAGAGTACAAACACGTGTATACTTTCAAGTAACTGAGGAACGTTTAGAGTACAAACACGTGTATACTTTCAAGTAACTGAGGAACGTTTAGAGTACAAACACGTGTATACTTCCAAGTAACTGAGGAACGTTTAGAGTACAAACACGTGTATACTTTCAAGTAACTGAGGAACGTTTAGAGTACAAACACGTGTATACTTTCAAGTAACTATCATCGTCTTTCATGTAAATGATCATTTGGTTTTGCTATTGTTTTTTCATGCGTGTTGATATTGTTAAGTGTAGATATTTGCTTAAATCATGAACACACCATAATAACTAGTGACATATCGTTGATGCCTTTTATTAAATGGCGTACTGGTCTCATGATCGTTTATTTAAAACGTTCTTCATTATAATATTCACATCTGAATATTGATCATCCTTATGCTCTCTATATTCACAAGTCCACTTTCATTTTATTTTTACATTCAATTTTGTAGTGGGTCATGCGACATGTAAATATATAATACAAAATAGTTATTGATTTTAAAATATAACGTGACCGGATTGTATCTGTTGTTGTATAATGTTACGTAAATAAACTTACTCCTCATTTTTTTTCCCACTTCCTATTCGTTCAAATAGTGATTTCAGCTGCCATGCATTTTGTACCTATTAGTTTAACGTATCGGTCTCTGGTAGAATCAAATGAAATCCGTAGCCATGGACATTACCCATTCCCTTATACCGTTCAGCTCCTTGTGAAGCAAAGGTCTGCAACAAACACTGTCCTAGCCGTTCTGTTTCTTGCCCTTCTTTTAAGATCGTTCCATTTTTTCCCCACCATCTTCATCTTTGTTTCTATATTTCTTCTCCAAGAATTCCTTGCACTTACTCTTTGTCTTTTCCCTGGGGATTCCTAAAAAATGGTATGTTGTGTAATACTCTCAGTTTGCTTCAGCAGTGTGTTTCCAATCCAGCGCCATTTTCTTTGCTGTATCACTTTATCCACTGGTATTTGACTGGTACCAGTACATTACCCATTATGGCAGCTAATTTTTATTTGAAAAGAACAGGTTATCTCTGACCGGTTTTGATAATTTATCTGTGTATAATACATATATAATAGATGGTACTATTTGTGCTATATGTCTTTGCAGCAGTTATCAATTTCATATACATGTATTTCTATCTAAAATTTTTCAAGAAAATTTAAACTGAAAATATCCTATCCCGCTAAAAATCTCGTCGATCACTTTTCATATATAAATCTTCTCAACGCCTCACAATATACACCATCTGTATATTTTTTTTTTATAAAAGTCTTTGTTCAGGCATGATACAGCCATTTTATTCTTCTTTATCTATTGGTGAATTAATCTTTACCATACCGCCCCCATACCAAACATAGCTTTTTCTCCTCTAAAAACTATTTAAAAACGCTAACATTCAATAAAATGTATGACATTAGTCAGCTATACTTTGGACATCATCTTTAACCACCCAGCCATTGTGTCCACCTCTATAACCAGACCACCCTCGTTCCAATCCGCCTCTTCCGGCCATTAATATCTCATTAAAGGTCTTTACAATATCATTTTATAAATGTATTTGCCAGCTATGGCTCGATACTTTTATTCTTGTATCTATTTATCGGGTAATAGCTACCACATGATTCCCACATCGCACATACCACTTTGCTACAGAAAGCCGTTAATCTTCATTAAAATACAATAAATTGCTCAGTTATGGTTCGGCTTACCACCACCACCACCACCAAGTCCCCCCCCCCCCCCCCGACCCTACTAACCCTCCTCTAAAATTCCACCTTTTATAAAACAATTAAAAGCCACTCAAGCCAGTAAAAAATAATCAATCTGTCAGCTATGTTTTTGTTATCACCTTTTCATCATCATCATTGAGTGCCGTCTCCGCAACGAAGGTTGGCTACCATGGAGCGCCATTTTGCTCTATCTCTTGCTTTGATTGTGCAGGTTGTCATTGGTTGATTTGTCCATCTTTTGATGTTACTCGTCCATGTTAATCTTGGTCTGCCTCTGCCTCTTTTACCTTGTATTTTCCCCTCCAGGATCACTTTCAGTAGGCTGTTGTGTCTTTTAACATGGCCTAAGAATCGCATTTGTCTTGTTCTAATTGTGTTCAGAAGTTCTCTTTTCATTTTTAGTTGTTTTAAGACTTTGTCATTTGTTTTCTTTTCCTTCCATCCAATTCTACCTATTCTTCTATATATTCACATTTCAAAGGCTTCAATTCTCTGTTCTGTTTTCTTGTCTAATGTCCATGTTTCAGCACCATATAGGAATATTGAGAAGATGTAACATTTTGCTATTCTTAGTTTTAGCTCTGGTGTTATTTGTTTTGATGTTAGTATGTCCTTCATGACATTAAAATTACTTTTTGCCATTCCTATTCTTTTGTTTATTTCAGTTGTACATTTTCCATCACTGGTTATAGTATGTCCAAGGTAGTAACTGTCTCAAGGTCTATTCCTTCAATTTTGATATCCACTTGTGGGTTTTGGGTATTTTCTTTGTTTATGATCATAGTTTTAGTCTTTTTGATATTCATATCTAGTCCATATTTTTTGCTTGTCGTGTTTATTTCATTAAGTAATTGTTGTAGGTCTTTAGGATTTTCTGCTAGTAGTACAGTATCGTCAGCATATCTTAGGTTATTGATTATCTTTCCATTAATTTGTAGGCCTGGCATCTCTATGATGTTTTTAAAGATTTGCTCAGTGTATAGATTGAACAAGCTTGGTGATAGGATGCATCCTTGTCTTACTCCTCTTTTTATATCAATGGGTGTAGAGAACTCTTTGTTATATTTTATTATTGCTGTTTGCTCCCAGTATAGATTGCATATTAGTCGTATATCCATGTCATCTAGATGTATCTCTTTTAGGCATTCTATAAGTTGTTTGTGGTGTACTCTATCAAAAGCTTTGGTGTAGTCTATGAAGCAGGCATATATTGGTTTGTTTACTTCTGTGTATTTTTCGATTAATGTTCTCATGCAGAATATGGCTTCTTTTGTCTCGCTATTTTTCCTAAATCCAAATTGCTGCTCATCCAATTCAGTATTGATTTTATTCTGAATCCTTCCTTGTATAACTTTTAGCAAGATTTTTGTAACATGGCTCATTAGGCTTATTGTTCTAAAGTCACTGCATTCAACTGCACCATTCTTTTTAGGCAATGCAATGAAAGTTGATGTTTTTAGTTCATTTGGTATGTATCCTGTGTGGTATATGTCGTTGCATATGTCTGTAATCACTTCAATGCCAAAATCTTCAAGTGCCTGTATCATCTCTATCTGTATGCTTTCAGGTCCTGCTGCTTTTCCCCTTTTCATTGTTTTTATAGCTTTTTCCACCTCAGATTTTAAGATTTTATAGCCTGATGTACATTTTATAACTGGTTTCTTGTCCCTTTGATCATGAAATAGTTCTGTTATATATTCCTGCCATCTCTCTATGATATCCTTATTGTCTGTTAGCATTTTTCCTTTTTTGTCTGCAATGCATCATCCACCTTCTGTGGCTTTTTTATTTTTATTAGTCATTCTCTTTATTTCTGTGTGCATTCCTCTTAGGTCATGTTTGCTTTCCATAGTTTCTATTTCTCTACATTTTTGGCTGAGCCAGTCTTCTTTTGCTTTTTTGCACATTTTGCGTATCTCATTATCTATTTTATTGTATTGGGCAGTGTTCTTCGCTTGTCTCCTTTCTTCCATTTTTTCTAAGATGGTGTTAGTTATCCATTTTTTTTTGTTCTTTTCTCTTTTGGGTAAGGTGTCGCAGGCTTTTTGTATGCATTTCTTTATGCATTGCCATTTGGTTGTTACTTTTTCATCAGGATTTTCTCTTCTGTATTGTTCAATTCCTTCCTCTAGCAGCTTCTGGTATGTGTTCTTTACTTGTATTGTATAGGTATCTTTAATATCTTTTGATTTAAAGCTGTTATGTCGAGTGGGTTTGTTGATGAATCAGATTTTTGCTTGTTTCTCTTTAGTTTGATTTTCATTTTAATCATTACAGGATTGTGATCAGAATTAATATCTGCTCCTGGGTAGGTTTTGGCTTTCTTTACGCTGTTACGGAACCTTTCTTTTATCATTATGTAATCTATTTGATTCCTCTTCCTATCTCCAGGGCTTTTCCATGTGTATAGTTTCCTTTTCTCTTGCTCAAAGTAGGTGTTACATATTATCAGCCTGTTTTCTTCACAGAATTGTATTAATCTTTCTCCTCTGTCATTTCTTTTTCCTAAACCATGATCACCTTTTACTACCCCCAAAAAGCCACCATTACAACCGGACCATCTGCCGATACCATTCCGCCACATTTCGCCTCTAAATGTCCCATTACAATTCATTATAATACAATCAACCGGCCATCTATGCTTTGTTTTTTCCTATTATCAGTTACACGATTATATCTAGAGCAGTTATCTCTCTTTACTACTAAGTTTAAATTCCACAATTATCTCCTCTTACCTCAAGTTTAAATTAAACGATTATCTCCCCCTCTCATATCCTTAAAAGTGTCCCTCCGATTTTTAAGGGAGTCCCACCAGTTCTTTTTTTTTTTTTTTTGCCGGGGATAGAGGATGGGTCCGAAATATCCCTTTTATTTGTGGGGTTCCACGGAAAGTGTCCGGCCTCAGAGATCATATCATCAACACCACTTTCTCTAACACCTCGGTTTCCCTCCAATTATTCGAGTTACTAGTGGTCTCTTCAGAAACCGTCTGAACCAATTTCACATAATAAACAAAGTTTATTAAAATGTATTCATTAAAATTCTGCAAAAAATACGTAAAACACGTGCCAGCTGAACGTTCCGTCCAGTGTGCTGTCTGTGCTGTCACAAATTGGAATATGGGCAATGTGAGAGGACAGGACACGTGGTAGGACAGACATCTGACTTGCGCGTCCGATAAAGGGAAAAAAAAGAAAAGGCCAGATGGTGTAATCTGGTGTGAGGATCTCTTTCAGTTATATACTGGAGATCTATGACGAGTGTATTGGTCTGACCGATCTGGCCGAGGAGATTTCAAGATTTATTGACCATGTTGATCACCATAGCTCCTCGATCCGCTCACTTCCTTTATTCCCATATCATCTGTGACTTTCATAGAAAGTTTCATAACTGGTCTTCTCGCCTCCGTCTTCTCTACTGACTCCCATAGTTATCACTGATACGATTCTTCATAATCGACATGCTATAGAAACTCTCTTTCTTATAGTTACTAAGACTTTTTCCGTCTCTGCCAGAATGATGATGATTTCTTACATTAGGTTCACCTTTATTGTTTTTACCGTCTTCTCTATCCCGAATCAGTTCTTCTACCTCCTCTCCAGTGAGTTCTCAGCTTCGCCCGTCAGGCTGCCCTTACCCCTTCTACTCGCCCCTCCTCTAACTGGGTAGTTATTGCTCTCACCCTCCACCCCACCACTATGAGCTGGTCAGAATCATTCACCGCTACCTCCTTATCCTCCACTTCGACTCTATAGAGGCGTCTTCTTTTCCCTGATCCCTACCTCTCCATTCCCTCTGATTTGTCTTCAAGTGTGATCGTTACCTGCGCGACATGCTTGTCAGGAGCCGCCGTCCTTCCTCCACCAACCCCCATCGACGCACTATCCTGTGCGATCGCAATCAATGTCAAACTTGTAACCACGTTTTTGGACGCTTAGGGATTCCTTCTCTAATAGCGATTTCGAGATCATGTAACGGTTTACATGTCTATCACAACATCATCTATAACCATCATGTAAGCAATGTAAGATGAACTACATTGCAAAACAGAACGCCATCTAAGAGCATATGTTGTGGACATCTCTATATTTCAAGGGAGCCGCGATACCTCAGTGGTTATTGAACTTGATTACAAAGGACAAAGGGTAGGGTTCGATCCCAACGACGGCTTCCGGGTTCACCCAGCCTTAAATGGGTACCGGATAATTTTGTGGGAAAGTAAAGCAGCACGGGCTTAATACCGACCACATTACCCAAAAAAGCATGTGCTGAAGGTCTGTAAAATATAGGGTCACTAACACCATATTTCCCTATACGCCACTTGGTGTGACGGGGGTACTTTACTTTACTTTTTTTTACTATCTATATATTTCACGTGATGCAGATACCCTTGTAGCGATCCACTTTACTCATCATCTTGAGGGTTAGGCGAATGACCGTGTCGCCAGGCTAGCGTCATGATATTCAGACAGTCGCAGTTGATTCATTCTGGAGAATCGGCTGATTGCCCTCATGGGTTGTCTCACCCCAAGGGGTATGAACATGTCACTTTCTCACGGATCAACAATGACTTTTTTCACGTTCCTTTCTTTTTTTTATCTCTTATTTTTTTTTCCCTTTTCTTATTCCCCACTTCATCACCCTGAAGCTATTCTCCCATATAGTACTCACCGATTACACTTTCTCACGTTATGTGTATATATATATATACATAAATAAATAAATCATATGCAAAAGTGAACTTCTATATACTATATCATAGTCCCCTATGATCTTTGTTTACTTAAGCTTACTTCTAGGTTCGGTCACGTCAGTCTGACACTTAATCTTATACGTCACCTGCTTGAGTCACTATAGGTGCTAGCCTTTTTTAGTTAACCTCACACCAGATTACGTCATATTGCCATGTCTTCTTCATCAACTCCCTTTATCTGCTACCCATGTCAGATTGTCCGTCCTGTCACGTGGTCTGGCCTTCCCTACCCACATTTCCCAAGCTCCACTTTGCCACAGAACACTGAACGGATGTTCCAGCCAAGTGACACGTTTTTTTTACTAAATTTTACACAACTGTAATATATTTTAACACACCTTCTTACATTAATTTTCTATTCTCACTCTCTGCCATTCATGTAATACAGAATATTCTCCTTACATATTTCTTCTCCTCATATCTCTACTTTTTTGTAAGTAATAGTTTTATAACTTTAGAGCATAAAACACCTTCAATTCGTAGTCTCTTTGTGTTGTCCCTATTTTGTGAAGAAGACCGCATGTAGGCCGAACCGTCAACTAGTGTGTATTGTTCTTTGTTATAAAGATGTCACCATACTATGTGGGTGTGTATGTTACATCCCACCACTTGTTCTGTACATGAATCATATGGACGTTCAGGCAGAATTGTAGTTTATATATATATATATATATACGAATAATCAGAAGACTGATCATCCGTAGTCTATCTTAGATATACGTAATCAGAGAACATATATGCCCGATAGGCAGGGGTGTATCTTATACACGTACGTAGAACGTTTTATGTCTGAAGCATTGGTAACTATTTAAATTGAAATGGACGACTGTTGTTTAACATTCTTTACACTCTAACAGAATATCTGAAAAGCTTCACTTTCCTATATACGGATAACAGTAGTCCCACGAGAGCTGATTATATTACAGCCACATTTGCACCACTTAGTGACTCTATATTGGAGGTCCACTTTTACATGAACTTCCCAATTCAACACTTTGTTATAGCAGGCGAGGGTGTCAAGTCGTTATGCTCAGTTTACATTAGTGGAGGTAAGTGTCGCTGTTGCACGGCCACATTCTTTAATATAAAGACATCAACGTTGATTTAATTTTAGAAATTGTGACTTGTTCAGTGACAATGCCGTTGTCTACTTTTAGAACACCCATGAAAATAACCAAAACCAAACTGCTTTGGATTGTTTCTTCTCCATAGACAGAACGAAGGAGAACCAGAATCCTCAACCGGAAGTGATAAGAAGTAGTAGAGAAAGAACACCAGAAGGACTGCTATTTCATATGTTTGTGGAAAGGAAGATACCCTTCTACATCTCAATTTTTTCTTGTATCTTCACCGTCTATACTTGACATCACCATTTCTCACTAAGTTGAAGTAAATGCAATTTTCATTTTATTGTATAATATTTTTTTTTTTTAACCTATTACTTTTGCAGTTGAAGGGTATAATGTATACCTTAATATATGTGTATTAAATAAAATAATTCACTTTATATAACTGATGATGGACAAAAATGTAACTGATTCCAGAAAAGGGAGACTTATTATTTTAGCAGAAGTCTTACTAATAAATGTTGACACAATGACAAATGTTAATCTCTTCGAATTTGTAGGTCGAAATGTGGCACTGAAACAACCTACAAATCAGTCAAGCACTTACCGCTATTTTCATACAGTTTCTTCAATGGCTGTAGATGGTAACACCAATGGTGATTTTAACAATGGAAGCTGTACTCACACTGATATACATGAACACGGTATACCCAGCCTGAACCTGACCTTCACAACTCCGCGGGCAGTAAATAGAATTGTCCTTTACAACAGACTTGATGGCAGTGGTAAGTAATTTTAAAATAAAGCCACAAGAAGCTGTGTCTTAAGTTGCTCGTTCACTCTCCACAAATGATGTCTGTGGTTCAGTTACGTCTCTTGTGCTCTCTTCTTAGAAATCTAACACCATCTAACATCCAAAGCAAACCCATTCTACATGAACTTGTAAAAGATGAAGTTTAAAAAAAAAATGTTTAACCCCGTCACGCCAAGTGGCGTATAAGGAATATGGTGTTAGTGACCATACATTTTGCAGACCTTCGGCAATTGATTTTTTGGGCAATGTTATTGGTATTACCCCCGTGCCGCTTTACATTCCAATAAAAAAAACCAGGTACCCATTATAGGCTGGGTGAACCGGAGCACGTCGGTTGGGTTCGAACCCTACCTCTTGTCCTTTATAGATAGTTCAATAACTACTGAGCTATCGCGGCTCCCGAAAGATGAAGTAGACAAAGGGAAATAATGTATTGAGGCAAAATATTTCTTTCATTGGTAGGAAATATAGAACAACAACAAGGCACCTTCACTTCCTCTGGTCATTGATCATCTTTTTAATTGTGTTCCATGTATTGTCCACATTTTATTTCTCCGCCACTACTCTCTTCGTCACGTTAGCATTGGCCTGTCTCTCTTTCGACTTCTACATTTCACTGCATGTATTTCTTATTGTTGTTTCTGTCTCTCTGTTGATTACGTGACCTAAGCATATCCATATCCTATATAGTCTCAACACGTGGATCGCTTCTCTTGTGCCCCATAGAGTTGTTTAATGTTGATTTTATTTATTCAAAGCATTTTACACTTTTTCCCTCAGACAGGTTGTGTGAAGTGATAACCGTTTCCTTCTCTTCTGTTGACATTCCAGATACAGATCCACACAGAAGCATAACAAGTACACAACTCTCAGTTATCTTTAGTTTGTCGTTTGTGTTGTACTGGGTGGACCAGCAAACGGTGTATATATTGTGGCAGAATTGTCAAGAGACTGAATAGAGAGAACGTTCGCGAATAATCATCAAAATGACGCACACAATGGATGAATGAATTCACATATTAGACTCATCGTGTGGCACTCAAAGTCCCACTAGGGCGTTATGGGACTAGATGCGCAAGCAGTTTGATTTTGACCTCATTGTATTCGTCGTCTTTGACATAGTAATAATTACTAGCATGATACTGTGGGGACGTCACCTTACGTTCAAGGTAAATATTAATCTGTTATGGTAAATAACTTTTAATATGTTTATCTTGCTTTTTGCTGAGCTTGATGATAACTCATCTCCGTGGAGACTGTGCTATTTGGGATTATTTAGAATCTAATGAGAAGACAAGGGTATCCTCCACTTCATATTTATACTACTTCTGTATTATATAACATATTTATCAACT
This sequence comes from Megaustenia siamemsis, assembly GCA_032433765.1. NCBI lineage: Eukaryota > Metazoa > Mollusca > Gastropoda > Stylommatophora > Ariophantidae > Megaustenia > Megaustenia siamemsis. The sequence goes on along the minus strand of JAVIAB010000041.1, from coordinate 11,587,868 downwards.
GATGGTTACACAAAATTAAATGAGGTATTCGTAAAATGACAAACTTTATTATTGTTGCTAGTATTTCTATTTGATATTGTGTCATATTATTTATAATTTCAGTAAGTTTAATTGCCCCAAACTTCAGTGAGTTTAAATATTACTATATCGTTAACAGGATACTGGTTTGCCAAAGTGTTTAATGAACTTACATAGATGCAATATGTACTGTTCGTCTTTGTTTTCTCTCTTCCTTTGTTTTCTCTCTTCCTTTGTTTTCGTCAATGTGTGGTGTAACTTTCACTTATTTCTTTGTTTCTGTCACTGTGTGGTGTCATCTTTGCTTATTGTTTTGTTTCTGTCACTGTGTGGTGTATTCTTCACTTATTTCTATGTTGCTGTCTCTGTGTGGTGTCATCTTTGCTTATTGTTTTGTTTCTGTCACTGTGTGGTGTATTCTTCACTTATTTCTATGTTGCTGTCACTGTGTGGTGTAATCTTTACGTATGTAATTCTTCCCTACAGGTGTATATCTCTATCGACTTATGAAATTTAAACTAAGAATTTTTAGTGAAAGCAATACAGAACTTTTGACATATACAGACCCTTCTGCATTCCGCAAAGCAATTTACAAAGTGGAACTAAATGAAACGTTATCGTATGTAAGCCTGATTAATGTGGAAGGTACAACAGCTGGGATAAGTACCAGTAAGCAACTAACCATCTGTGAACTTGAGGTATATGGAGGTATGTATACTATTTGAACATATATATTTCAAGCGTGTCTTTAATTTTAAATGATTCGATTGGCTTAATTATTGTTGATATGAACCGGACGCGCTTTAGAGCTCGTGTCTCATGTAATAAATGCACGTCAGCTGTAGTTGTTCTGCATGTGAGAAGGGTGTGACGTCAGTGGTTGAATGTTTTGTAAGATAATGACATCTATTAGGTGAGTGTAGTGGTTGAGCGTTCTGTAAGATAATGACATCTATTAGGTGAGGGTAGTGGTTGAGTGTTCTGTAAGATAATGACATCTATTAGGTGAGGGCAGTGGTTGAGTGTTCTGTAAGATAATGGCATCTATTAGGTGAGGGCAGTGCTTGAGTGTTATGTAAGATAATGGCATCTATTAGGCAAGGGCAGTGGTTGAGTGATCTGTAAGATAATGGCATCTATTAGGTGAGGGCAGTGGTTGAGTGATATGTAAGATAATGGCATCTATTAGGTGAGGGCAGTGGTTGAGTGTTCTGTAAGATAATGGCATCTATTAGGTGAAGGCAGTGTAAGAAAAGAGATCAAGTATCTAGGAACAACATCCTCAAAATATCGCAAAATTGATTTTAAATTTAACATTTGAAGGAGTAAGACAAAAGACGATTTTGAACTGGTAGCACCTTCCCTACGACACAAGAGAGTGCCGATGAGCAAATAGAATCATCTTATACAATCATATTTACGTCCATTATGGAACCAGCGATAAACACGGACACTCACAACATGTTAAAAAAAAATAAATTCTGTGAAACAGAATTCGAAAAGAGATTATAAAAGAAAGAGTTGGCGTAAAACATAGTTTGAGTTGATCTAGACAACACATACAACATATTCATTATCATCATGTGCTTTACCGGTTGGCGTAGGTGATCATGTCCCTCCACAATCGTCTATCTACAGTGCATCGTATCAGTTCTGTTGTTGACTGTTTTCCATGCCATGACACCAGGCTATCCAGTATTTTCTCTGTTTTTCGTCCGCGATCTCTCTTTCCTTTTATTTTGCCAGTTGTAACCAAGTATTCCAACTTTCCTCTTCTGATGATGTGCCCGAAAAATGCTGATTGCTTCTTTCTGATGTTTTTTTAAGAGCTCCCTTTTTGTGTTGGCCTTACAACATATTACCTGTAGCTTTTCTAATGTCTCAGATTTTTCAACTTAAGTTTAGCCCTTTTCCTTCTTAATTTGATTTATGGGGTATTTTCACAACAAAAAGTTGCATATACATGTTGAACCTGGATTTCTGAACCGACTCATCCCAGACTACCTAGATTTCACCAACAGCTTCAGTATTTCCTACTGTCTGTGCCGGTCAAGTGAAAAATATGGGTGGTCAAAGAAAACAAAACCATCCGAGCTGTTATTTTTTAACAAGAAATCCGATGTATTTTTTACCGATAGATTTTCCATTTCGAACACTTCGGGCTTGTGTCAATAATGTAACCGAAGGTTCAAACTCTTCGCCGGTGCAACAGGGTTTCTTGCATCAGTGCTGAAGATTTTCATCCACGAGCGATCAACAAGAGTCGTTTGTATTAAAGACAATTTATACGGTTCCTATGGGGATTCCTGGTATGAACATTGTGTTTACCCTAATATGTCTAAGAAGTTCTTCCGCGGAAAGCGCGTCAGACATGGTAGGCGGGCCGGAGCGAGGAAATTCCGAATAAAGTGCATGCGTCTTGGTCTAAATAATCTTCGGATTATATTTTGGATCTGTGGAAGTGTCAAACAGCGTAGAGCTGTACGTGATTGTCTCGTCTACAGCGCCGATATCATTTACCTCCAAGAAACGCGTCTGCATGATGGTGCACTACGGATGTCTGGCTACATTTGTTTTTACAACATACCATATTAGGGTACAGCCATCCTCGCACGAAAGGGCATGGTGGTGACTGAGATGGACATATCTCAACGAAACTGCGATGATAAACAGATCCAGGTTATTAGAATACTGTACACACAAAAAAAACATTTTGTGTTTGTCAACCTCTACGTATGTAATAAAGAAATGGACTCACATATATGGCATTGTTTATGTGAGTTTACATCTGAAGAGAGTAATGTCATTCTCCGTGGTTACGTGTTCTATAGGATTGCCCCCAGTACACAGACCTCAGAAGGACACCGTGGTCCACACCCACCTCCCTGGAAGAGGAACTATATGGGGCAATCGAATCACTTTAACTGACAGCTGACTTCATAAGAGAGTCTGGAATCCTACTTTGATTGGGACTTGATTGCAGAGAGAGTGAGAGAGAGTGACAGAAAAAGAGAGATTCCCCGTGGTGACCTCAACACAAATGGCAAATAATCTTGGGGTAAGATCTCTTCCAACAAATAAGGGGAAGAGCTTGAATATGTACTTGAAGATTTAGATTTGGTCTGCATCAATAGTGATTGTATCACCAGAATGGCGAGTCAACCTGAAGTGAGGACAGTGCCATTGACCTTGCTCTGGTATCTTCTTCACTCGCTAGAATCTGCTAATGGAGTATCCTAGAACAACATGGCAGTGATTGTCGCCCTTGCAACATTCTGGTGGACAAGGGTAGATCCAGGAAACAGTTCTTCATGTATGATAACTCAGACCCAGATATTAACAAGACAAGTCTTAACAAGCGCAACATTGACAAATGTAGTATGAAAAGTTTGGGGCGGCTGACATGGTGGACCGACGATCGCGAGAGGGCGTTGTTGGATAAGTGACAAGAAGTTGGAAAGTAGCAAAAAGCCTTAGAAGAAAGACAAATAGCCCAATCTAACCACATCGTGTTGTTGAAGCAAGACATGGATTTGAAATTCGACTTTATTAAAGCAAGTCAAAGGTGAGAAATGGGTAGAGTTCTGTGAGAGGGTGAGCCAGGATAAATTATTGAAGTTATTCTGGCGGCTTCACTGGCGCAGTGAAAAACAAAATATTTGTGGCTTACTGAGCTCAGATCTTACCTGGCAGAGAACTGACGGAAACAAGGGTAGAGCGCTATTCTCTCACTATCTTGAGCAGAGTGATCAAAAGGATATGGAGAATGGTTGCGTTACCAGAGCGGCTATCTCTAACAAGTGTTGGTCTCATAGAATGTAGGACAAAAGGTTATGTCATGGTATACGATTTCAAAACGTGTTAAAGCGTGAAAAAAACAGGGCTCCAGATACACATGGCATTCGGTATGAGGACAGTGGCGAGTTGTCTGATGAGGTTTACATGACCAAGCCAGTATCTATACTGGCAATATCGACAGCGTGATTGTCCGTGAAAATTACACACATGGGTAAATTGTTCGAGAAGATAGATGCTGAGAAATTAACCTACCAGCTAGAAAGGCAGTGTCTTCTTCCACCTACCCTCGAAGAGTACCGTCTAAGCAGAGAGACTTAGGGTAAATGCTTTGCCCATGATGTATATGAAGGTTTGCATGTAGGCATTAACAGGTTTGCTGCTGCAAAGAGTGCAGTGGCACCTTTCCGTCGTCATCAACCTGATCAGAGAATGTAGACAACAGAACTCAAATGTTGTTCAGGCAGAAGTTCAGGCGTTGATTTTCGAGAACTTTTCTGATATGAACAGAGAACACAGATGGGTCTGATATTTTACCGATACAGATCTTGTGGGCTTTCACGGTTCATGTTAGTGGCAGAGCTATGAAAGTTGACAGTGGTGCTTCGCATTGACTACACGTAGTTTGACTGTAACAATTATAGCAGTTACAACCGCATTGACAGGGCTTGAGACACACCCTTATACACTTGCGTTTTCTCAGTGAGTCAAGATGTATCTCTGCAAGATTGCAACTGGCTGTGCTCGACGGCAGAGGTTAGAGACTCTGCGGAGGTCTATTGTAAAAAGTATTTCCTTCATTTTTGTGCCAGAGCACGCGGGTGAAACAGGTAATGGACGTGATGACTGACTTGCCAGTTCGCTGATGTTCGCTGATCCACATTGTGGTTGCTGTACCAGCGATATAGTTCACGCAAGTAGTTTTTGTCTCATTATCAACAATATTATTAACAAGAACGGGTGACGTCATCAGCTGGACCGTCAGACCACAGACATTGATATATAAAGCTCATGGACTACAGTGGACCATCCAAAGCTTGTGACGTGTTCAGCTTTACGAGGGTGTTAGGTTGTGGGTAAAATAAAGTCAGCCGTCTATAAAATCATTAAAGTATCGGAAGACGGCACGAGCTTTGGCTGATTTTAAGAAAACCCTTTAAATTCTAAGTCATTAATAAAGTTGCCTCTCTTCAGACTTGGTTTTCTATTTTTAGTTCTTTAATTAGGTCACCGAATCTATCTTTACCCTGAACTTGTGCTGTGACAAGTTTCATCCAGACCTACTGGTTCAGCCACTCTTGTTGGCCGATACTTCTAGAAATGTGTTATTAATGTATTCAAGCTAATCCGTTTTACTATCTGAAACAATTATGCCCACAATTTAAATACACAATCTATTTTTACTTCAGAACTGAGAAAATATACTAGGAATATTTCCCGCCACAGAATTCACAACAACAAAAAAAAAAAACAGATAAAAATGTTATGGCCACGTGATAAGACAGATATAACAGAACACAACACAATGAGCCTTTAATAAACGTTGCGAGAATACAAGACTCAAGAGCCGACCAAGAAAAAGACAAAGCGATGTATATTAATATTAGAAACACTAGAAAACATATCAGCACGGGAGGCCAACAGAAGAGCAAGAGACGAATTACACCCCCATCGTAGCTGAAAGGGAAATTAAGAAGGAAAGTAAAATCAATTTTTATTTTACCTGAAATATCAATATTGCCAGGGACCAATTACCGAGTAAACTTCACGTCATACGTAGTAGGCAACTAGAGGGTTATTTGATTCATTTGTAAAAGCAAATCACATATTGAGACCAACAGAGTACTAAATCATTAAATTTAGAAATGTATTAATTTTTTGGGGTCTAATTATTAGAACATTTATTGATAAGTATCCAAATTAGTTTAAAATTAGTCCTGTAAGGTTAATGAAAACCTATTCTTTTTCTTTGTCAATATTCCGACACATTATCTTCAGTGTTTTTTCACTTAAATATATATATTTAAGAAACGTAGATATCAGTATTGTCGATGTGATATAATTAGTGATATACTTTGTTGTATACATTATGGCATCTTAGAAGCTCATCTATTTCTACAAACATGGTCAGAATAATGAGTCTGTTTCAAAGACCATCGACTTAAATGTTTAGTAGGATCTTCATTGATTTTGGTTTACTATCTCCATGCCACCAGAAAGCTATAAGCTGTAGAGTATTTTCAGTCTTTGCTCTTGATTCATCGATTATATGTTCTCCGTGCTTTTGCACAAAGGACCACGTACACCTCTTTTAGAAAGTCATTAATCTCAAACGCTTATAGTTTATAATCAGATCAAATATTAACTTATAGTAGCGTTGTTATGTTTGGTCACGGGAGTTAATAACTATTTAATACAATACCTCTTTTTACAAGTTATTGACTTTAATCCAAATAAAATTGACTTAGGTATTCATTTATAATTAAAGTGTTTAACTTACTGTCTACATTAGAAGATAATAGTAATTTATGTGCTGTAGTTTCTGTTTCTAACCCCAACATTACCATATATCGGCAGACACTTCTTGTCTGCCTGGAAGGTTTGGTCGAGAATGTGAATTGAAATGCAACTGTGCAGACAAAGATGAGATGTGTTTTGCTAATACTGGCACATGTCCTTATGGCTGTGCTGCTGGTTACATTGGTGAAGGATGTCAGCAGAGAGGTTAGTATAATTATTTGTTCATCCTATTATAGTCTGAATTATTTGAAAACATTGACACCAAATATATTCTTCTACTTCTACATTTTGGCTCCCAGTGGATCATAGGTCTTCAACAAACACTCTCCAAGTCGTTCTGCTTTTTGTCATTCTTTTAAGATCCTTCCATGTCTTCCCCATCATCTTCTTCTCTGCTTCTATCTGTCTTCTCCAATAATTCTTTGGTCGTCCTCTTTGCCTATTCCCTGGGGATTCCAAAAAGGGCCTGTTGTGTAATTCTCTCAGTTGGCTTCCGTATTGTGTGTCATATCCAGCGCCATCGTCTTCTCTGTATCTCTTTATCCACTGGTATTTGACTGGTACAATTCCATAATTCTATGTTAGTGATTTTGTCCTGCCATTTCCATCCTTTTATTCTGCGTAAGCATCTATTAATGAAAGTCTGTATCTTCGTGAATGTCAATTTTGTTGTTCTCCATGTTTCACATCCATATAATAGGACCGACTTAACATTTGAGTTGAAACTGTTTATATTTTTATTTAGCATAATTTATTTTGATTTCCATATGTTTCCCAATGCAATGAAAGCTGCTCTTGCTTTTGATATCCTTATTTTGGTATCATTTTCTGTTCCTCCCTCTTTATCTATATTACTGCCCAGATATATGTAAGATTGTACGTCTAGTAGAGGTATTTCTCCTAGTTTTATTTGGTTATTACCAACTGTATTAATTCTCATAATGTTGGTCTTGTCTCTATTAATCTTCAGTCCTAGCTGTTGTGATCTCTCATCAAGTATGCTCATTTTATCCTGCATCTTTTGATGGTTGTGTGATAGGAGAGCTATGTCATCAGCAAAGTCTAAATCATCAAGTTGTTTGGTCAGTGACCACTGGATACCATTTCTGTTATTTTGGACACCAAATATGCAAAACAATAATAAAAAATAATTTGTGACGTATTCCTAACTGAAGTATCCAAATTATCATTTGAATTATCTACTGTTGTGTATTACCACCATTGCCATTCATGCTCACATACGTATATTCTTAAAACATTTTACTAGCTCAGAGCTCACACACTCAATATTAAAGAAGCCGTTAAATAAACAATACAATTCTTACATTCTAACATCAAACAATAACCCATACTCTACAAATGCACATTTCTATATACCCATAATTCAAACACAGACTAGAGACATACACTAACTTTCTCTTATTATGTTAGTTCTTCTTAAACATATAATCTTAAAATAACTTAATTCAAAGTTGTAACCGCATGCTCGATACAAAACTGAGTAAATATATATCAAAGTGGCAAGGCTCCACGCCTCCTAATGAGACCAGAAACAGGTGATCAATAAATTATTGATTTTAGTTATCAAGAAAATTGCAATCGAGCTTTCCTAAATGTTAACTGCACTATTTATTACATTCAATATGGCAATAACTTTGGTGCTGGCCTTTATCTGTTCTAGTTTGAAAAGCTCTTTGTGAGTGTCAAAGTCAAAGATTATTGTGATAAAAATAAAAGCTCCCACATTAGTTCATAATATCATGGAAAACATTTGAAACTGTGATCCTTGTCCATGCAATATGTTACATACTAACTGATAGAAGAAGGAAACCGTATCAAAATCTCCGTGTCTTCAAAAAGAGATTATTTTCTTTTCTCACGTTTTATTGAGAGCACCATCTCTAAAATATACATCTTCTTTGTTGTTGGTAATTCTAAAAATAGCCCACAAGAAGCTGTCAAACCGGTCGCGTGTGCTGGGTCATTAGCGAAGCCGTCCAGAGATTGAGAGTAACCCGAGGATATTGAGTTTGCTGATGAGATCGTTCATTGTAAGAAACTTCATGTCACAGTTAGATGTTAAAGGTGAAGAAACAATCGAAGTCTTGTAAACTATTTTTTTTTATATGATGAGATCAAAGTTCCAAAATGTTCTGACAGCGTCAATAATTAATGACCGTCTCCTGATGCTGGTGGATGAACCATTGGAAGATAAAACTACAGAAAAAATGGTCGTTGAGGGATAAATCAGTATAAAAGGCCGATTCTATAATGGCGGATGGCAGTTGTACATAGTATCTATGGGGACGTTCTTTTCTTGTATATTTCTAGGTCGGAGGTTAGATATGTTTTTTTCTGAGTGAACATTCATAAGATAAGACCACCATATTTTTTTCCCACAATATCAGGGGACAAGTGTAAATATAACAAAAACTACTTTGAAATGTACCTAATATTAGTTTGCCATTAAATTATATTGTTTCAGACACACGTTAAAGAATTTCGAAACTCAACTATTTATAATATAAAAGATTTAATATTCTTATTACAGTACTCACACACTACTTACTCAACAGTCAACAGTACATTTCTCAAGAGTTAATCTTTCTTCACCATAACTTCTCTGGATCTGGTTTTTTGTGACAAATTCTTCACAGTTCTTTTTAAAGGTTTCCAACATGACAAGCAAGACTCGAGCAGTTCCTAAACTCATGTTGGACGTTTGCAATTTCCACATCATGATCATTGAAGTGAAAATCTCTATCCACTAAAGCATTACTTCCAGGAAAAGATAATTCTCTCCAGTGAAGCATTAACTCCAGAAAGGCATAACTCTCTGCACTGAAGCATTACTTCCAGGATCAGATAACTCTCTTCACTGAAGCAGTACTTCAAGGAAGAGATAACTCTCTTCACTGATGTATTACTTCCAGGAAAATATACTTCTCTTCACTGATGTATTACTTCCAGGAAAAGATAATTCTCTTCACTGATGTATTACTTACAGGAAGAGATAACTCTCTTCACTGTAGCTTTACTTCCAGGAAGAGATAACTCTCTTCCCTGTAGCTTTACTTCCAGGAATAGATAACTCTCTTCACTGTAGCTTTACTTCCAGGAAGAGACAACTCTCTTCACTGTAGCTTTACTTCCAGGAAGAGATAACTCTCTTCACTGTAGCTTTACTTCCAGGAAGAGATAACACTCTTCACTGTAGCTTTACTTCCAGGAAGAGACAACTCTCTTCACTGTAGCTTTACTTCCAAGAAGAGATAACTCTCTTCACTGTAGCTTTACTTCCAGGAAGAGATAACTCTCTTCACTGTAGCTTTACTTCCAGGAAGAGATAACTCTCTTCACTGTAGCTTTACTTCCAGGAAGAGATAACTTTCTTCACTGTAGCTTTACTTCCAGGAAGAGATAACTCTCTTCACTGAAGCATTACTTCCAGGAAGAGATAACTCTCTTCACTGAAGTATTACTTCCAGGAAGAGATAACTCTCTTCACTGATACATCACTTCTAGGAAGACACGAGAATGATTCAGTAAACCTGCAGTAGTTCTGCTAGATGTAATCACTTCTTTAAATTTTGCTTGAGAAGAATTTGAAAACTTCACTTATTTTGAGGAAAGCATGGCATTTCCTTCATTCCTCATAGATATTTTATTCTGAAGTCACACACTGCTTCAAGAACGAGATTTTGTCAAGCAAGGTATTTTCATTCAAGTCAAGGCCATCTAAATGTAAATATAAAATATTGATCAGTTTCTTCAAATTTCTCATTTTCCGGAATGCGATCTCAGTAATGTACATTCCATAGTTTTGTTATCTTGTGAATGAACTATAACGAAAGTAAACTATAAATACAAATTGGTGTAGTCATTAAAAATGGCGAGTTTAATATTCATGGAGTGGTACTGTTGACTGAAAGCTATACTAATTAAGAACATGGAAAATGCGGGGGCAATTTGTGCAATCAGAGACATCACAGAGAGACAGATTTCCCGAGGACAAGTAGCTAATTTCTGGGACTAGTCCCAGAATCCGGGGTCGCCTGGTAACTTATAATAGGAATGTGTTTTTCTACTAAAATTAGTGTTTGGCTTACCCAGGGAGTTCTTCTGGTGACGACATGAGGCTTTATTTAGCGTGCAGCTGGGTCCGATAATGAGGGAGAATTGCAAAAAAAAAAATGAAAAAATGATATTGTAAAAGCTTTACGTGGTTGGTAGACGACACAGATTTGAACGACGTTTCGGCTCAATAAGCCTTCAGCAGGAACAGACAAACAACAACACACACAGATATGTAAGTAAATATAACTAATCCTACATGGCTAACTAGTAATGAAATATCCAAAACAAAATAATCGAAAAATGTTAAAGAAAAGCAAATTGACTTCCCTAATGCCGTGGACGCTGGTCAGGACGGGAAAAGGGTGAGTCACACGGGTCTGGCTGTAATTATACCCTCTGGACAGGGGTAAAGGGTTCTAAAAATACACGAGTGGGGGGGGGACGCTGTCTAGGTAGCGTCGACTAGCAAAGACACCGATAATCTCTGAAAGTATATAAGGGTCCATACATACATGTAAACACACATCCACACACACACACACACAGATGCGTGTATACATATATTCATGTTCAAACAGGTACTCAAAAGGCGGAAAGAGTGAGAAGTCTGAGAGTGGGGTGCAATAAAAACATATGAGCGGTGCGTAGCACAGAAAAAAAAGGTGTATAGGAGAACACCTCTCACTGGGTGTCATAAGTGTCTCAATGGGGACCAGTGGAGAAGAACTTTGAATAGCATGGCGTAGAAGATAAATTGCTGTGATAATTTGTACGTGAATATATGTATACACGCATCTGTGTGTGTTTACATGTATTTATGGGCCCTTAGATACTTTCAGACATTGTCGGTGTCTTTGCTAGTCGACGCTACCTAGACAGCGTCCCCCCCCCCACTCGTGTATTTTTAGAACCCTTCACCCCTGTCCAGAGGGTATTATTACAGCCAGACCCGTGTGACTCGCCCTTTTCCCGTCCTGACCAGGGTCCATGACACAGGGAGGTCAATTTGCTTTTCTTTACATTTTTCGATTATTTTGTTTTGGATGTTTTATTACTAGTTAGCTATGTAGGATTAGTTATATTTACTTACATATCAGTGTGTGTTGTTGTTTGTTTGTTCCTGCTGAAGGCCTATTGAGCCGAAAAGTCGTTCAAATCTGTGTCGTCTACCAACCACGTAAAGCTTTTACCATACCATTTTTCTATTTCTGTTCAATTCTCCCTCTCATTCAGCTTTACTGCAGCTTCGCAGTTTTATGCATTCATTTGCATTCCTTTGCCTTAACCCCTCCGATAATGAGGTCAAGGTCATCACCGCTGTTATTTGAAAGTGGAAGAGTCTGAGGTTAAAGCTCGTGCAAGAGAAATACTGGCTGTTGGTCGCACTTTCATGCTAATTCGTCTAAATGTGCACACATATGTTTTATGCGGTTATAAAATTAATCTTGCGAGTATAGAGAGTGCTAGAACTGGGACAGTGTCTTCAGAGTCCAGTATTTAAACACTAAGTATATGACGTTGTTGTTATTTTGTTGCAGAAAACGGGAAGTGGTCGCCATAGGTACCGTTCTGGATACAAGAGCTAGAGCCACGGAACAAAGTTCAACATCCATGAGAGGCTATCGTCATTCAGCGGAAGGAAACTAGTAACTCACAACAATCACAGGAACTATCAATGTGCACGCCTTTCGTCGGCCTTTGGATTGGGGAGGGGGAGGGGGGACCACACAAAATATAGGAATGCCGTGTCGGCAGTGACGATATCTCATAAAAAAAGGGGAAAAAAATGATTTCTGCAATGCAGTTGATTTTGTTATGTCTGTATAATAAATTGGTTCGGCCACATAACAAGACAAAAAGAACTAACAATGACTAAAAGACCCACAAACAAACGCGACGAAAACGCCAGATTATGAGAAAGACCGAGAAGAGATGGATACAGGGAATACTAGAGTCAGTAGGAGGGATAACAATAGAAGAGACCAACAGAAGAGCAAAGAATCGCAGAATGTATCTACCCTCGACACCAAAGGCAATGGAGGAAAGATAGGAGAAGAGGAAGAATTTGATTTTGTTGAACTTGTTAGTTGGTAAAATTAAACATCCACTAGAAGATCACTGGAGACAGAGGCCTCACTATTTCGACCGTCTGGGGACCTCCATCTGCTGTAATCTAGAACTGAATAGTAAACATCAATAACCTAAAATCTTGGAACCAAGTTTAACACGAGTCTAACAATATGTGCTATTTAGGTTGTGAGAAGGATTGGTTTGGCTCACGCTGTCAGTTCAAGTGTCACTGTACGGACGGGACTTGTGATTCCTTCACTGGAGAATGTATTGAAGGTGCTAAGTGTCAGAGAGGATGGTTTGGACCAGCTTGTCAATATGGTAAGTTCCCAGAATGTGTTACCAAAAATAAATATTTGATCCAAATACACACACACATACCCACACAAACACGTCTAAGAAACATTTAACAGTATTATATGTACCACACTGCAATGATCATGATGCCAGAAACAACACTTGATTGTATTTTTCAAGAAGATATATCTTTGTTAAGCACCATTATCATCGTATGACATACGGCTGACTTAGGCAATATGTTCTCCCACAATATTCTGCCCTCAGTGCATCGTATCAGTTGTGTTGTTGATTGTTTACAGCGCCATGACATAAAACTATCTAGTATATTTATATTTGTCGTCAGCGATTCGACCTCTCTTTCCCTGCAATTTTCAAGGTGCAGCCTGTTATTCCAACTTTACTATTCTCATGATGTTCCGGATAAATGTCGATTGTTTCTTTCTGTTGTTTTTATGAGCTCTATCACTGTGTTAACCTCGTTAAGAATTACTTCGCTGGTCTTTTTGACTTTTCAGAGACACCTCAACTTCCTTGTGAGAAATCCCATTTTTCAGCCTGTAATCGTAATTTCCTTTTTTTTCTCTTATTTGTCTAACATTCATAATATTTTGTCTCCAATAGGAGAATAAAGGAGACTAGATCTTAATGTCCAAAGACACGTAGAAAGTGTTTGTTGACAATTAAGAGGGGATACTATTTACAGTAAATTGGATTTGTAGAATTAAATGTTAATGAATCTGCGATATGTTTTATATAAATGAGTTCACGAGTTACAGAACAATTACGAGTATTCTGATTCATTTTACATTTCTAGACTATGCAATACAAAGTTATTTCATTTGGCTTGTTACACAGTGGCGAAAATGTGGCTAAGCAGCAGTTGAAGGGTAATTGCTGATAATAAAGAAAGCTCTGTGAATTCGCAGTGTATTCTAAAAGTATATTTGTTAGTGCATGTTGAGATGGTTTATAAGACCTAAAGTACTTTAATTCTGGTCAATAATTAATAGACGATACGATCTTTCCTGAAACGGTTACCAGATTAGAAACTGACCTTTACTAGACTTGACTTTCTTAGACTTAATTGATGAGCAGCACAATACAATATGTCAAATAAGGATGCAACTGATTGTAATATAAACATCGCAGAGCCAACCTGCCCTTTGTGACCATTCTCAACTACCTCAGAACCTGTTTCATTAGAAAAGTCTAAATATAAATGTTACACGAAACAACAAACCATGTCCGTGCATGAATCACAATGTTTCGTTTGCCTAATCATTTACAACTCATCTATTTAATTTCATTGAAGAATTATCAATTTCATTAACCACAGCCCGTCTCTAAACTAAGTATCTGCTAATTGTGTATATCTTTACAATCTTCTGTCTTCCCCATGACTGTCTGCAACCTTATGTTGACACATCGATGTCCGGAACTGAAACTGATCACATTTACCAGAAACACCCCCCCACCCTCGCCCCCTATGCAGCATATACAACATACATCTAGTTCATAACCATGTCATTAATACACATAAGAAATAATGTGCAACTTAGGGCTGTTCCTTGAGGTAGGCCTTCCTGCAGAGTTCTTTGTTTGGACGTTGTTCCCGTGTATGTTGTGTGTATTGTTCGATTACAAAAGAAGCCCTTTATCCACTTGTGCATTCGTCCTGCCATTCCCAGTTTTTGCAGTTTAAATACAAGACCTTTTCTCCAGACTCTGTCATACACTTGTTTCAGGTCAATGAATGTGGCTATTACGTGTTTTTGCTCCTGGAATGAGTTACCTATCTCTCAAGTGAGTCTTATCAGCTGGTCCATACGCTTGTTCTTTCTGAAGCCTGCTTGGTAATTGTTCTCAAGCCACCAGTACAGCCTTTCGTTGATCATTAGTTCTGCTATTTTCCCCAGATTGGAGGTCAGGGAAATTGGTCTGTAACTGCTGAGGTCGTTGAGAGTTTTCCTTTCTTTAGTAAGGGTATTACATTTGCTTTCTTCCACTAAGCCGGCAGTTTACCCTCTCTTTACGTTATGTTGATAAACTCTAAGATGATATCAACTTCTTTGATTGAGAGGCTGGTAATAAGTTCGTTAGTCAGTGTATCGGGACCAGCAGATGCCCCCTTTTACACTCATCAATGGCAGCTTTTAGCTCTGGGAGGGTGAAATCTTAATCAGAATAGCTAAAGCAGCAATGTCTTTCAGAAGCCTTGAAAAGTTGTGGAAATAAAAACTCATCAGCACAAACACAAAACTTAGACTATTCAAATCAAATGTAATATCTACCCTTACGTATGCGTGTGAAAGCTGGAAAACAGCAAGAGACATAGAAACAAAGTTGAATGCATTAGAAAATAAATGACTAAGGAAAATACTTGATATAACATGGAACGAAATAAAAACAAACAAAGAAATTAAAGAAATCGCCAATCACCCACTACTATCTTCAGTAATCAAGAAAAGACGATGGTCATAGGTTGGTCATGTGATGAGAAGAGATAATAACCGAATAGCAAAGCAAGCCCTCATGTGGGGAAACAACAGGTAAGAGGAAAAGAGACCGACCCAGAGAGACAATGAGCAGAACATTGATCAGAGAGGCAAGAGCAGCGGGAATCGGCTCACCCAATGAGATATAGTTGCTTGCACAGAACAGAGACAAATGGAGAGATTTGATAAAATATATTTACAGGGATTGAAAACTGCTAGAATAAAATTTAGATAAGAGAAATAGTATCTGGGTCTATGCCGTAGAGGCCGGCTACGGCTCAAAAGGTCAATAGTCAGATTGTTCTTGTTTCTAGGTGTGTGTATTACTCAGTTAGTTCGTAAACTATTATATAATTATATAGGTAGTCCTAACATTTCTATCATAATCTGCGACATGTGGTGGATGACCCCCCGCCTGTTTTCACGAGGCTTACTAGATATTTAAATTCCTTCACCTGTTTTAATAGTATGCTACTAGCGTTATTTTGATATGTATTTTCTCTTTACGATTTTCATGACTTCTTGCTGTTCAATCTAGTTAAGTGTTTTTTTTTAGGTTTCATATTTTTTTCATGTACTAACACCTGATATAATTCAAAAGAAAGTTCGTTAATCACCTCTGTCTGCGATAGCTTAATTAACGTATTTATGTATTGATCATATTGTTAATAAACAATAGGGGAGATAGTACATACCCGTGTTTTGCTCCAGTTCTAACTTCCAAGTTATCACTGTGCAACTGCTGTTGATGTAGAGACATATATGGTTGGTATAAGGTTGGCTTTCACCGTAAATTGTTATTATCTCCCATAACTGGTGTCTTTGTAAGGAAATAATGTAAACTAACAGTGATTTTTTCTTCTGGCTGTACGCAATCGTACGCAGTACAGGTAACATGTTCATATTATGTATATATAGAATAAAAAGTTCTGTAAAGTGTGCAAATTGTAGAGTATGTCATTTTAGGAGAATCCCATTCACAACAGTTAATGTCTTTAAGAAAGACGACTTACGACCATAAAGAGAGTGTAGCGCAGAAAGTGTGTCCACATATATAATCTGAAAATAAAAACGAAACAATAGAGACTATTTTCATACGTTGTCTCGTAGCAACAATGTTACAGGAAACGTGTTTAAAAATGGTTACAAAGTTGTGAAGAACAATCAATCATTCAACAACTTTGAGGATTACATTAATATGCTGGAACTTATTGGTCTAGAGATTTGATTCATTCTACATTCGGCAAATGTCTGCATTAATATTATGGTCATATCGCAAGTGAAATAAGAAAAACATTGTAGTGAATTCCAAGAACAAAATATCGTTACCTCTTGATGAAGCAACAACTGTGAGCAACAAATCAACATTATTATTGTTCGCGAAATTCTTCTGACCTTTCTACTCCAGATTATTTTCCTAGATTATCATCAGATGTAACTGCTAGAGGAATTTTATACTCTTTAATTTGTTATCTTTGGATGTTATAAATTTGCTGACGATTACTTAAATGAGTATTTATTGTCTGTAACATGTGAGTATGCGGTGTGTTATCTGGTGTACGTAACGGTGTAAGGGAGATAATGCAAGAGACGTTTCCTGGTGTTAGTTTCTGGCACTGTGCTAGCCATCGCTTTGAACTGTCTCTTAATGACATAGTGAACACTGTGGCAGGTGTGAATCGCTTTAAGAATCCAAAGGTCAAACTTAATGCGACTTAACATGATTCGCCTAACAATGCCAGGAAGCTACAGGAATGTTCGGCCACTCTAAAACTTCTAACTAATGTACATTGACAGAATGTTCAGCACTCGCTGGGTTGTATTTAGCTGTCGCGCTGTGTATGCGGTGTGGACGGAATTTGAAGCTCTCATCCATCACTTTCAGAAGACAAAAGAAAATAGCAGAAGGAGTAAGGCTGATCCTGTCATTACGGGGGCCTTTTTTGTAAAATTACGTCATGCGAATTTGTTTTTAATTTGGGCGTGTGTGTTATTGGATCCAAGAACTTAATTAATTAAGTCGAGGTTTGCAAGAAAGAAATGTCGACCTGTACAAAGCAGACTGGACGATTCTTTCTAGCGTGTCTGAAACTATAAAACCGACATGGCAAACTAACATGAGGTACATTTCAATAGTTGTTTTTTTTATTGGTTATACTTGTCACCGGAAATGTTTTGAGAATAAACTAATCAAGTAACCTATTCTAAACTATGATTCAATATTTGTAATGTTATATATATATATATATATATATATAACATTAGGCAAAAGAAAAACACCCGAGAAGTCAATATAAAATTTGTTTTGTTTCATTGTTTGTTCATTATTTAGACAAACTTGTCCAAATGGGTCTCAATTTAAGGGCATTTTGTTGTAAACGAAAGGATAAAAGGGTGTAAATAATGGGGTTTTAAACCGAAGTCAAATGAAACATAAATTATGTAGAAGCATCATTAATATATTAATAGATTTAATTTCATATCAAGAATAAGCACGTTTTCAAATGGGAATCCGCCATAACTCAGTGCTTAGTGAACCGGAACACAAAGGTCAAGAGGTCGGATTCGATCCTGATCTACGGATTCCGGGTTCACCAAAAGCGGCATGGGCGGAATACCGACTACATTACCCCAAATTACATGTGTCGAAGGTCTATACAATGTATGGTTACTAACACCAGATTCTCTATACTCCATTTAGCTTGGCGATCTCTTTACTTTTTTTTCCCTTTTTTTTAACCTTTCAAATAAAAATACACCTGGACCCATTAACGTATATCACCCACATAATGTTAAAATGCCATTGTTTCAATTATACAGTGGACTTGTTGTCAAATAGTGACAATGTTATTAAAAGAGACAAAGCCCTGGAAACCATAACTGATGGCGATGAAAGCACGTGTCTCAATAACTTGACCAAGGACGTAACTGTGGACTGGGCTGTCCCCTATCTTACTACATGGTTCCGTATCTATGTCAACGATCCCAGTAAGTGTACACACATTTAGAAGAATTCAATTGAAATACGATTATGGTATTACAATGAGTACACCATAAAGATATTGCTTGTAAAATCGTGTACTAGTTGACATGGGCAAGAAATATCTACAGGTAAACATTATATTTGCAGTAGCCGCTCATAGTCTTTTGTAGTCACCCAACAATTTATTTGTGTTTTGGGTCCAAGAACAAAAAGAAAAAATAACCACTGCGGAGTTGCAATTTGTTAGACGCATGACAGGAAACAGCCTAAAAGATACGATCAGAAAGGAAGAACTGAGAAAAGAGCTAGAATAATCCTCGCCACAGAATACATCCGGTAACAAAAAATAACATGTCTTTGCCACGTGATAAAGCAGAAAGATTAAAACACAACTCAAAGAGCCTTAAATAAACGTTGAGGGAATAACAGATCCAAGGGCTAATCACGAAAAAAGATGAATTAATGGAAAATTAGAAACACTAAGAGGCATAGCAGCTACAGAGGCAAAAAGGAGAGAAAAAAGACCACAAATTATATATCCCCTAGACGCTGAAAGGCAAATGAGGAAGGAAAGAAGAGGAAGGAAGAGATATATTTTATTGTCGTTGTCATGGAGTAGCGGTGTGTGTTTATTTTTTTTTTTTTGTCTCGACATAGTTAACTTAAGTACGACATGTTGCCCCCTAGTTTGCCTCCCCTTTTCTGTTTCAACCTGTTCTGGTTGGACATATTAGTCAGTACTCAAAGTTACCACAGGAGGTGTTTGCAAAGTTATCAATGGAGTGTGATCATGATGTTAGTTTTAAGTCAATGACTTATTCTGTACGCAGTCACGTTTAAGTCGTCCATTTCAGCCTATGCATTGTTGTGGGTCTTTGTCACACTGTAGATGTCAGAGTAAAAGTCTATTTTAAGAGTAGTTCTTATGTTTGTAAAAGTATGGTTACATAGTAATTGTTAAGTGGTGCCATGTATAAGTTATGATGGCTATAATATATGGTGCATGCGTCACTAAATAGTTAAAGTAGTTTTAGTTATACTTGAAATAATAGTTGTCGCTTTTGCATCAGTAGTATTTGTACATTAATATAAAATATAACTCATTTAATGAAATGTAACAGTATGTGTGTGCATATACATAAAACGGTGTATGTATGTATATATATATATATATATATATATATATATATATATATATATATATATTGAGAGAGAGAGACAGAGAAAGAGAGAGTACTACTTTAGGGACAGGACAATCATTAAAGTGATCCCCCCATAGTTCACGTCACAAGAAAACTATTGTGGTTCTGAAATACTTAAAAGTATCTCAATGTTCATCAATGTTATTCACTAACGCGATTTATTTCATTTGTTGGGTTACAGTTAGGCAGGGGTCTTCTAAAAACAGATCTGAGAACCACTGAAAAATGTACAATGTTTTTTTTTCAAAGGCATGTTACTCTTTTGAAGTGAAATAATATATGTCCCTAAACTAAGACTTTACGAATAAATATAATGCTTTATTAATTAAAATTAATGCTTAATTAGGATAAGGGTTCTCAGTATTTACAGTCTCAGGTTTACATTCTAGTAAAGACTGGCCAAAATGTTCGACACTTTTCCAGGATTTGCAAGAGAAGCAATGGCTTTATATCAAGAATATAATGTTGGACTGTAGAGTGTGTCGTGATGTCGGGAATCTATCAGTCGATAAACAGATGGGAATGAACATCTCGAGTGGGCAAATTGTAGAATGTCTTTTTATAAGAGTCCCAGACACGACAGCTAATAACTTTAATAAAGGAGATGTAAGACGACAAGGAGAGTGTAGTGCTCAAAGCATGTCAAAAATTCACATCTGAAGCTAAAACGAAATATTGGAAACTTTTCCTAAATAAGTCTCGTGACAGAAATGTTAGAGTAAACGTGCTTCGAACTGCTATCATTGTGTGACAGAAATAAATCATATAACAAATTTAAAAGTCAAATAAATTTCCAGGAACTTAATGGTCTAGAGATGGGATTTATTCTACATTGGCAAATGCCTGCATTATTATTATTATTATTATTATTATATATATATATATATATATATATATATATATATATATATATATATATATATATATATATATATATATATATATATATATACAGGGTGTTTTTAAAGTCGCAGTGCAGTGAATTTCTACTCTCGGAAGAAAAAACGTCACCAGAAATGCGGTTAACTAATGCGTCACACAAATTGTAAAATAAATGGTATTATTCAAATATACTTGACTGCTATCGGCGAGCTTATAATGGGTAATGTTGGTATTAACACAATAAAGTTGTGCCTAAAGCATATGTTGAAAATGTCCACCACGGGCCTCAAGACATGTCGTGATTCGTCTTTCCATATTTGCGAAAACCTTCAGAATAATGTCTGGTGATATTTGTTTAATCTTGTCTACTATTTCAGTCTTTAGGTCATTAATTGTCTGCGGATTATTTTCATAAACTTTCCCATTCAATGCCCCCCACAGATAATAATCTGGGGGTGTTAGATCTGGTGAACGAGCAGGCCAGATTCCACGTGAAATAATGCGATTTGCAAATATGCTTTCTAAATAATTGAGTGTTGTTGTGGCTGTGTGTGCTGTTGCCCCATCCTGCTGAAACCAGGATTCCATAATTTCCCGTTCTGTAAGGTGTGCTATGAACGGTTCCAGAATTAAAGTACGGTAAAGTACTGCATTTATTGTTTCATTAAAAATATAGTTTCTATTATCCGCATACGACTTATAGCGCACCACACTCCGACTTTTTGATTGTAAAGCGGCACTTGTTGAAATTCATGGGGTTTTCACTCCTCCACAGCCGATTGTTCTGACTGTTCACATAACCGGATAAATGAAACCAGGCCTCATCAGTGAAAAAGTGACGTCAAGGATGGCAGCGCCATGTTCATAAATAACATTCTGAAACCACATGCAGTAGTTTGAACGGGATTCATAATCTCTTTCTTGGAGTTGAGACACTTCAGTTAATTTGTATGGACGATAGTGTAGTACACTTCTTAAAACCTTGTGAACAGAACTCTTAGATATTTGCACCTGTTGAGACAAGTGGTTTAAAGATGCATTTGGACTCATTGTAATTCTGTCTTGGAGTTCCATAATTTGGTCTTGTGAAATTGAAAGTCTTCCAGATCGGTATGCATCTACCACACTACCGGTTTCACGAAACTTTTTGATCAATTTTGTAACAGAATTTCGGTGAGGGACTTGTGAGTCTGGAAATTTCCTCACGAATTGTCTAATGACCTCATCCGCATATTTACCGCCATTACGAAAGACATGCTCAACCAGAAATACCCTGTTTTCAATCGTCAACACCATTTCATTCAAGCAATGAGACAGTGAAAGTAGCGTAGTGCCCGTCCTTTACGTAAATAAAACCTTAAAGGAAGCAGCGGTTTGTTCATAAATGTGGTTTACAAAATTGTGGTACGTAGATGATGATTACGTCATTTACTGAATATTAGAAATAGTCACTGCACTGCAACTTTAAAAACACCCTGTATAATATATTTAAAAATATTATATGTATATATTTATATTTATATATTGAAATCGGCAGCTGTTGTTAAACACTCTTTCTGCATTTTCAACAGAGCAACTGAGAAATTTAAATTTCCTCTACAAGAATGAGAGTACCTTTCCGCCACATGTAAATTTCAATGTAAGCAAGGTAGTTATCAATGGCACTCAAATGGATGTCTACTTTGACATGAAATACTCGACTAAACAAATTGTTATATCAGGCCAGGGTGTCCAGTCTTTGTGTTCAGTTCACATCAGTGGAGGTAAGGACATCAAACAGCGCTATACTTTATCTAAAAGCTTCAGATAAGCAATTTATCTTCGAATTGTTATAACATTTATTGGTGAAGATCTATTTTACCAAAAACTGATGAAAATAAATACTATCATAAAACATTATAATTTGATAGGTACAACAATAATTTCGAATTTGATAAATGTTATATGCGTTATCATCATCATCGAGTACCATCTACGCAACGAAGGTTGGCAACGACGGAGCGCCATTCTACTCTTTCTGTTGTTTTGATGGTGCAGGTTGTCATAGGCTGATTTGTCCATCTTTTGATGTTAATCGTCTATCTTATGATTTTTGGTCTGCCTCTGTTTTTTTTTTACCTTGCATTTTCCCCTTCACGATTACTTTTAGTAGGCTGTTGTGTCTTTTAACACGGCTCAAAAATCGCATTTGTCATGTTTGAATTGTGTTCAGTAGTTCTATTTTCATTTTTAGTTGTTTTATGTCTTCGTCGTTTGTTTTCTTTTCCTTCTATCCAATTCTACCTATTCTTCTATATATCCACTTTTCATAGGCTTCAATTCTCTTTTGTTTTGTTGTCTAATATCCATGTTTCTGCACCATATATTTCAGTTGTACATTCTCCATCACTGGCTATAGTATGTCCAAGGTTAGGTGTAGTTCTGAACTGTCTCCAGGTCTATTCCTCCAATGTTGATATCCACTTGAGGGTTTGGAGTAAAACATTATTATTAAGTATTAATATCCCTTATATATTTACCATATATTTATATGTACAAGCCGTGTTCACATAAAACCCGTGGCTTTACAAATATAGGTAAGGTGCATCAGCATGTGTGAACAGCTAAATAAATCCCTTTTTATTATTAATTGCGTTTTTATGAATGGAACATATAATGGTACGGCAGGATGGATACAAAATCAAGAGGTGTTCTCATTGCAATAGGAAACATACGGAAATTGGACGAAATTCAGTTAAATACAGAAGTTAAAATTGTCCAATGTTAAATCAGTCATGTTATATGGCTGTGAAACATGAAGAAAACAACAGTTATAGTCACGAAAATATAGACCGTGATAAATCGATGCTTGTGCATAATAAACGGATGGAAATGTCAGGATATAAATTATCAGGTAGAATTATTGGAAAGTACCAGTCTAATAGACAAAGAGATGCGACGAAGATATTAGCGTTGGATCGGACACACACTGCGGAAGTCAACTGAGAGTATTACACCACAAGCTCTTTTATTGGATCTCCAGGGAAGTAGACTTACATGAAGACCAAAACATACTTAGAGAAGACAGGTGGAAGAAAAGATAAGAAGATAGGGAAGACTTATGATGATTTGAAAAGAATGGCAAGAAACAGAACGACTTGGAAAGTGTTTGTTGAAGACTTGTACTCATAGAGAATTAAAGGAAGAAAAAGGAAAACAGTAACGACACAAGATTCACCTACCAGAATTCTTTAGAAGAAGTCGACATAGGCATTTAGAGACGCATTAAGCTGTTCGGCTGGAAGCCTGAAGTCGTCCGAGAAAAGTTACCTTTGTTGTTCGTTTTAATCATTTTATAACCGAGACCATCGAAGTCGAATCGTTGTCCATTTGGAGATTTTGTTTAAGGTCAGAACAAAAGCAAGTCACATCTTGACAGATCGAGGTTATAGGCTGGGTGTTGCAGGATGTCCCACTTGTTTCTTGCTAATGACTCCGGCACTAGGTGCGGGACATAAGGGCGAGCATTGCCGTACAATAGAATCACACTACGCTAAAGTAAGGATGCTGGGTCTCTGTATGACTGTATGCAGTTTGTGTAGTGTGTATGTGGAGCGGATGGCATTGATGGTCACACTAGTCTCTTTACAGATTGATCAACCTTGGACGGTATCCGTATCACACCGACATGGTTTGTGCTTCAAATGTCAGATATGACAACATCATTCCTGCTATATTTGTGCACTTGGAACAGTACGTGCAAGTTTCATTTGAAGATATATGTATGTATGTACATATTTTTACAATGTGTACACCCTTTGATGATTTTAAGATTAATCACGATCATTTATGAATCTTTCAAGCTGTTTCCTGTCAATTCTCTAACACATTTCATCATTGTAGTGATTGTTTCTCGTGTTTTCTTGAGTTTAAAGTCCAGAGCTGCCTTAGTGGCACAGCTTTGGTATGGAGGTTAAAGTAGTGACTACAAAGAAATGATCAGTACACCTGAGGTCTGAAGAAAGATGGTCGTATTGATATTATAATAAAGTATTGATAGCTCGTGTCTTTGTACTTAAAATATAGACACAATATTATATTTTAATTTCTTTGTATTTTAGGCCGGAACGTAGCTCTGAAAGAAACGAGTAATCAGTCGAGACATATTTTTCGCAATGCATATTCTTCTTCATTTGCTGTTGATGGTATCACCAATGGTGACTTTAAGAACGGAATATGCAGTCGCACGGTTGGAGATCTTCCCTTCCTGAACATAATCTTTAAAAATGACATGACAGTAGTTGGATTTACTTTGTACAACGTCAAAAATAAAAACAGTAAGTACTTTTTTTCCCCCATAAAACGAGAATTCCGCAGAATCAATGAAAGAGTTATATATTTGTTGATTCATTCTGTTTAGTGCTTCATCTATATCAATTGCGTTTTTTTTAGAAATTTAACACGATGCAGGTCACAGAAGTCCTACAAGAAACTATGAAAGGTTAATGAGCGAAGAAAGTAACGATAAATGGATTGAGGATGAGAAATGTTTTCTTCTTTGCTTGACGAGAAACGTTGAACAAACAAAATAGTTCCTTCACTTCGTGCGTCCAATGTCCTCCGTCAAGTTATCATTGTTCTGTCTATCCTTCTACTTCCTTCATCAGGTTATCTTTGATTTGTCTCTCTTTCAACTTTTTTCCCAATTTATCTCTGGTCTCAATCTCTTCCGTCTTATTTCATCAATTTTTCATTATTTTGTCTCTACGTCTACTTCATTCATTGAGTTATAATTGTTTTGTCTCTACGTCTACTTCATTCATTGAGTTATAATTGTTTTGTCTCTACGTCTACTTCATTCATTGAGTTATAATTGTTTTGTCTCTACGTCTACTTCATTCATTGAGTTATAATTGTTTTGTCTCTACGTCTACTTCATTCATTGAGTTATAATTGTTTTGTCTCTACGTCTACTTCATTCATTGAGTTATAATTGTTTTGTCTCTACGTCTACTTCATTCATTGAGTTATAATTGTTTTGTCTCTACGTCTACTTCATTCATTGAGTTATAATTGTTTTGTCTCTACGTCTACTTCATTCATTGAGTTATAATTGTTTTGTCTCTACGTCTACTTCATTCATTGAGTTATAATTGTTCATAATGACCTTCAACTTCCTCTGAAAAGTTACACCAGGTCGCTCTCTTTCTCTCTCCTTATTTTCTCCAACAAGTTATCCATGGTCTGTCTCTCTCTTTTTCTCTCATACTTCATTCCACAAGTTATCATTTGTCTTTCTCTCCTTCTTCCTTCGTAGTTATCATTTTCTTTCACTCAAGTCGACTTCTTTCGTAAGTCCACTGCATGCAGGACGTTTTATTGCTTCTGGATCTCTTCTGAACACATGGTCTACCCATATCCTACTTCTCCCTATTATCAGTGTTTACGTCTCCTCTTGGTTGTTCTTTTGAGAAGTTCTGCTGATTTTATTTATTCACAAAATTATAAACAATTTTCCTCACACAGGTTGTGTGAAATGATGACAGTCTCCATTTCTTCTGTTGTTCTCCCTCATTCAGACCCATACTGAAGCACCTAAAGTACACAATTCTCAGTTATCCTTAGTTTGACTTTTGTTTTGTTTTGGGTGAACCTCCAAACTTTGTTTAGATTGTGATAAATATATCACAGACTAAATAGAGGTCTAAAAAATCCATTCAAGATATAAATTATATTCTCATGATGAAATTCTACGTTGTATGTTTATCTTGAATTGTGTTTGTCCACTACTTCATATCAACTGCTTTTGGTCATTTATATGCTAATGTAACACTTTAAAAAAATATATAGATAATTGTGATGAAATAATCATAAAATATGAAACTGTTTTACTAATGCTGATATGTTCTATCTGATATATACTATCTTATCGATTCTCAAATCTTCATTCATGAGTTAAAGTATTGCCATATCGCTACCAGGATGGTGTATATTCTCAAATGTACAGTAGGTTTAACAAACATCAGCATTTCGTGCTGGTCAATGTTTGAAACATTCTTTGAAAGCAGAAGAGATTTTTTTTATTACCCACTACTCTATACCTTACCCCGTCTATCCTTCCTTCCTTCCTTCCTTCCTTCCTTCCTTCCTTCCTTCCTTCCTTCCTTCCTTCCTTCCTTCCTTCCTTCCTTCCTTCCTTCCTTCCTTCATTCCTTCTTTCCTTCCTTCCTTCCTTCCTTCCTTCTTTTCATTCTTTGTTTCCTTCACTATTTCGGTTTTTAAAAAAAAATATATATTATTGATTTCTTTTTTTCCATAGATACACTATTCCCTTTAATTAAAGTAAACATGATAAGACTGTTCGACACAAACTTAAAAGAGTTGCTTAGACACACAGATACTGAGCCAAATGTTCGTGAGGTGTACAAGGTGCAACTAAATAGAATTGTTTCCGGTGTACACATAATTAATATTAAAAATACGGAAATTGGAGATAACATCAGGATAAAATGTTTAACTGTATGTGAATTTGAAGTATATGGAGGTAAGTATTATGTATCGCTAAACAATTCATTGTGTGCTACATAACAGTCTTACATATCTATATCAGTAATAAATTTATTATCTTTATAGTTCTGTCATGAAAGTGCACGCCTACTTCAGTTTTTGTGTTTTTCTTGTCAGAAGAAAGTGACGTCATTGGATGGATGTAATGAAAGATACGGGTATCATAGCTCTATTGGGTGGGGCAGAGATGCAGCAGTAGTTTAGGTTTCTAGGAAAAAAACATTCTCCGAAGATGGCAAAATGGATAAAGACATTAACATTTGACGCAAACAGGAAGGCAACATGACTATTGGGATCGCTAGTTCTTCTTCTACGTCATAAGACCGTGTTAATATGCACAAAGAAACATCTTATAGGAAGCATATTTAATCCTATTTCTTGTTACCAGAGCCAAACATGATATGTTAGAGAAAGTGTGTAGGGTTGACCTGCAGATACACATTTAGAAACGAGATTAAAATAGGAGATAAGCACACACATCAACAATACTAAATATTATGCTGGGCCTCGTGTAGAGCTGCAGAGAACATATCAAATAAGTATAAACCTGTATGGAGCAGCTAAACCAATTGCACGAGAAAAAATAACTACTTCGCAGCTTCTCTTAACCTTCTATTATTTATAGGGCTATTGAATTATTTGCGGGTCACCAACATTGCACTCCTAACAAGTTTTATAAGTGTTCAGATCTCTTTCCTTAGCAACATCAGAGTCCAGCAACTTACGACTCCAGTTATGTGTTGGGTGATAAGTCTTTTTACACGCCCACTACGTTTCTCGCTTCTGGCTGTGCCAATCTTAACACCCATCTCTTTATTCCGATGGAGTGCCGTGAACTCATGGTTCTCGAAGTAATGCACTCTTCCAACATGTCAGAGGGCATTGATGATGTCCGCCCGATCCATTGGTTGGCCGTCCTCAACGATAGCGCAGCTAGCCAACCTGTCCGATCTTTCATTTCCCCGTATCCCCGCATGTACATACTAAGCGTGTATGTATATAAATGTGACCTTACGTATTTTTTAAATTCTGCAATGACTCTACAAATCGAATGCGCACAGAGCCCGCCTCCACTTTCTTTATCATGCTCAGCGAATCACTCAATATGTAGGCATGGGTGTAGTATTGTGACTTTAACCAGTGAATGCCCTGGTCACTGCCATCACCTCCATCGTCGTAATACTCGTTGTCATCACGTATGCACCTCTGTCTTCCTTGACTATTATGTATGCCGTGCATGATGTAAATGTCCATGCACTCCTTTGGTTTCGTATTATGAATCCTACCTTATAGATCTGCATCTATCTCATCGGTGTTATCCCAGATGATCCAATCACCTCATTAACCACAACTATTTCCTTTAGTTTAGTTGCTCCAACAGTGGGATGTTTATTTCACATGAAATTACAGTAGAAATTGTTGGCATAGAACTAATGTTAATTACATACACAGACAGCAAATAAAATGGCCCGCCAAAATGGAAGGAAAGTCTAGTGATACCGCTTAGTAATAACATGTATGCATTTATAAAACGAAGAGCACACAGAACTCTAGGTAGACTTGATCTATGTTGGAGTGGCAACATCTGAGAAACTTAACAGAAGCATCAGATGTTAATAGCCAAGGTGGAAAGATAAGCAAGAGTCATAAATTTGTATCACCCTCGACGTCCAAAATAACATGACTAAAATATTCAGAGGGGGGAAACATTGAGCGAGAGAGAGAGAGAGAAACAACGAGAGAGATAGAAGGAGAGAGATAGAAGGAAAGATATAGAAGGAGAGAGATAGAAGGAGAGAGATAGAAGGAGAGAGATAGAAGGAGAGAGATAGAAGGAGAGAGATAGAAGGAAAGAGATAGAAGGAGAGAGATATAGTAATAACATTGTAATTCAATATTTTCAACAATGTGGTGGCACACCTACAATTTAATTCAAGTAAGTATTTTTCTCCATATCCGTTCTTTTGCTCGTGTCACCAACTATCGAAGTGTTTTTCTACTGATTGCTACTGTCCTGTATTGACTGAACGTGTTATGCTCTTTTCCACTGCGGAGGCCATTACTGTTTTCGCCCTTCCTGACCCACATACCACCATTCATTTAATATGCAGGTTGTTCTCCGCATCGTTGTCGACTTCCTGATAGAAGCGGTCTCTAACAGCCCTCCCAATGTCATGTATGTCCATTTTTTCAAACTTCCCTGAGCAATGGCAAACTCCTCCAAACTGTCGGCCATCTCTTTGTCACGAACTCTCGTGTACCCGTGGCAATATATTTGGTTTTTAATATGAGACACGTCAAATAGTTGCGTCCACTACCTGCGATGCAAATTCTTGGCAATCCGGTGAAGTATGTTTTGTGAGTCAGTCAGTATAACATCTTGTGCTGTCGATCTTTTAACCAGCCATATTATAACCTCTGCCATAGCCTCAACATCCTCGCATTGTTGGCGCTATTAGTTCTCTATATAAAGTACCTTTTCTATAAATGTTTCATTGGAAAACACAGTAAAACCGCAGTCGCCCCAATCATCACTTGTGGCCAAGCCGTCTGTGTAATTCACGTAATTAATTTTGTTTATACTTATGGTTGTCAGGGCATTGCAAGATGGCCGCATGGTCACATCAGGTTTGGGACTGGAGACATTCTTTTCACATAACCACAAAGTCAACATGGTGGTGGCGCTTTATGCTGTGATTGTGGAGATTTGTGCAGCGAGAGATTAACCTTTGACTGAAATGGTGAGGTACCAAGCCACCGCTTTGCCTTGTGAGGGTATATGTGGTATGTATTGGCTGCAAATTTGCCACCAGCTAGACTTTGGTCGGTTAAAATATTTCACCGAAGTGGATGCCTGACTTCATTAGTTGGGGCAGCAATGTTTGGGGCCCGCTCACTGATCTTGACTTCTATAGACATACTGCGCGTGTGCATGATGGTTGTGATATCCGAGGCGACCTTTACAGAGACCCGACAGTGTGCATCATGAGCTACGCATATTTTGTTTTAGAGCGCTACACGATCACTAGAACAGTATGAACGATCATGATGAACTATTTATTGGTTGTTGGAACGAGCATACATTCGGATCAGTGTACACACACACCACACACATCGTCATCTACACAGTTAATTTATAAGTAGACACGACAGGTGGTTGAAAATATGAAAATCAAGGAAGGGACATGTTATGCATATTGCTCAACAGGTGTGTTCAATTGAGGAACTTAGACCATGTGGTAAAAAGCATGCGAGCGTCGCTTGAGTGCAGTACGTCCGTTCTGGTGGTCATCACACAGGTCAGAGAATGTATACAACAAAACACATTGTCCGTTGACGTAAAAGTGCAGACCTTGATTTTCGAAAACTTCTGAGAGCGAAGCAGGATATTTACTTGATGGGTCTGACTATTTAAAGTAATGTTTTCACAATTGTCTACTAGAATGTTTAAACGCTTCATCAAACGAGCAAAGTAGTTGAAATCTGAAAGAAGGCACATAGATGAGATTTGTATTGTCTTGGTATTAGAGAATGAAGATAATCAGGCGCACATGAGAACTGTCTATATTCTTGGCCCAGGATTCTTCTCAAATTTTATTGAAGGGGCTATCGCAGCACATCTGGATTTATTCGGTGTGCTGTGATGATGATCCTAATTACAAAACGTGTAGGTAGCGTGTTTACCTTTCCTCATCAATTTCTACTAACGTGGTCAGATTATTGAGTCTGCTTATGTGGTCCACTTAGATATGAAGTAGGATCTTCATTAATTTTCGTTTACAATAGCCACGCCAGCAGAGAATGAAAAGTTAATTACATTCAGTCCGTGTTTCTCATTCATCAATTTCTGTTTCTCATGTTCTTTGACCAAAATCATCTAAAACTCTTTTAGAAAGTACTAAATTATCAAAAACTTTTATTCTAAAAGCAACTCAAAGATTACGTTATTGGAGTGTTTTATGACTTAACATGAATACTTATTTTGTAATAATTTGTGCATTGACATTAATTGTCTTGTAACCACTAAGGCTGTCTTGGACAGTCATTGATAATGACAGTGTTTTAATGACAACCTACAGACAAGACAATTAGAAGACAAATGTAACATAAGAAGTAATACAGTTCCTGACTCAATTTTTGCCATGTTTATCGGCAGATACTTCTTGCCCACATGGCTGGTTTGGTCGAGAATGCGAATTCGAATGTCACTGTGCAAACAAAGAGGAGCAGTGTTTTCCTAGTACTGGTGGGTGTACTTCTGGCTGTGCTAAGTTATTCACCGGAGAAGGATGTCAACAGAGAAGTCAGTGAAAATATTTTAAACACATCTTATCAATGTGTGAGGTGTTTGTGAGCAAGGCGACTAAATAAATCAGACAATAATAGACTATCATCATTGCTGTTAATTTACAAACATATAGTATATAATGAGGAGTGGGTAGCGTACGGCTAAATCCACTGTTTCACTGGCTGAACAGCCGTCGCGCGGTGTTCGAAAGCCACTGAAATAGAAATGGTTTCTTCTGTCGGGGGTGAAATACAATTCTTGAGTCTCACACGTCAAGGGGATAGATTTGAACAAGCGGTGTTTATCTCTCCGGTCTTGACGTGAGCCCCCCGACATACACCAACAATGGTAATATGTATGGTAAAGATAGTTTGTGATAGTCTATAGCATATAATATCACACCAATTTTACTAGCTCATATTTCACACACATTTTCTCACTGTATGTCTGTCGGTCTCTCTCTCTCTCTCTCTCTCTCTCTCTCTCTCTCTCTCTCTCTCTCAGAGACATTCACTGTTAACATATGCCTAAAACGCAAAAATCTATTATATAACAATCACCAACCCTCAAACAAACACCTCATTGTAACACATACAATTGCTCTTTCTGTCTCTTTCCTGTTTTCCCAAACACTCACATTTATTCATTCATGTTCTTCTCGGGCCGAATACGGCACATAGAGTGGAAGTCATAGTTCTCCACCACTGACGATTTGCTGCTAGATCCTGTAGGTCTTCGTTGTTTTATAGTCCCAATGTTTAAAAACAAATTATAGCAGTAGGAAGTATAACCGCTTAATGTCGTGAGCCCAGCACAAGTCATGTCTAATGTCTCTTTTCTTCAGACTGCCCGAAGGGCCGGTTTGGCACTGACTGTAAGTTCATGTGTCACTGCACGGACGGCACTTGTGATGTCGTCACTGGTGAATGTTATGAAGGCGCTAAGTGTCAGAGAGGATGGTTTGGACCAAGTTGTCAATATGGTAAGCTCCAAGAATATGTTGGCTAGAAAACTGTCTATTCCAAAAACACAGACGCTTTCTCTAATAAATGTCAAATAATACTATATGTAGTTGTATTAAGCGTATGTTAGGTTATGATGCCAGAAACAACACAATTATATTTTAATATTTCCTCTAAGATAGTAATGGAGAATTGATCGTTTTTCCTTAGACATTTAAACAGTGAGTTTAGATATGAAATATAATATACTGTTAATAGAAAATGTGATTTATGCATTATACATTGAGTGATAATGTGATATGTTTTATTAAAACGAACGAGCCCATTACAAGAAAATTTATGGAGTTGATAGCGCTATTTATTTTCAAAATTTTGTAATAACGAACCAGCAATAGAAAAACGTGAACAGTTATAGTATTCAGAACTTTCTTGAAAAAATCTAACCGTCCTACACACTGTTTTTAATTTGCCATACACAAATTGACGACATAAACTGATAATAACATTGTTAGTGCACGCGGACACGGATCATGTCGGCGTTGACGCTGGTCGCCGGCTGCACTGACTGTCGACCTCCTCCCGACATAACTTGCTGGAAGGATGGACTTGTGATTTGCGTCACTGCCTGACTGCTTCTTACTTGATGGAACAGCGGCTCAAGACTGGCCAGGAAACTAATGCTGAGCTTGCCCTTGTGATCTCCATATAGCGGTACATCGCTCTGTTTCACTGATGGACGACCATGCAGACATTCAGACCCCAGAATTCTCCGCAAGCCTACTGTTCGTTCTTCATCATACCGACCATAACCACAAACACTGGCAAAATTACTAACCAACAGTGTCCACTCATAATTGGGACTGATTTTATTCACAGTTTATCTGACCAGTAACACCACAAGTTAGAAACAGACTGATGCACTGTCAGTACATACAGCTCTAAAAAGCCCCATGAACAATGAACTAAATGACTTGAGAACACCCATAGACCAACTATGCATTGACTTCCAGAGAATATTCATTCAATGGATACCTTCACACTGTAATATACACGGAAATGAACGCGCAGACAAATTAGCTAAAGAAGAAGGGAGATTATCACAAGAGAACCATCCGGTTAGTTATGATGAAGCCAAATCGATCATCAAAGGTCTGTATCATGAAAAATGGAAACGAGACACCCAAAGCATAACGAGAGGGACGGATACCTCCAACTATCAAGGATGGATCAAGTCATCATACTTCGCCTATACACTGGCCACAAAAGAATGAGAAACCATATGCTCACCCAATTAAAAATAGGTACAACCAGCCAAAGCAACTGTACACTGGACAACATAACAACAAAATATGTTCTACATGATTGCACCCAGTAAACAGACCTGAGAAGGACAACGTGATCCACACCCACCTCCATTACCAATGTGGGCTTACCAATATCAGCGTTGGTGAGGAGTGGATACCATTGCCTACGTCATTCAAGGGGACTTTCTCGTGTACTGTTACACGCGACAGGAAATGTAGGGAACAGAACCCTGTCGTGGTTACTGCTGAGGTCAACGGTCTCATCTGCGACAACATCGATTTGAAAGATTCAGTCATATATACATACGGATCTGTAAAACGACACCAAAGATGTACATGGGCATTTACAGCACACTCGGCAGGCAGAATAGTCTACGAAGACAGTGATGCATACGTCATGACCACGAGTAGCATGACAATGGAGGCGATGGCAGTGACCAAGGCATTCAAATGGTTAGAGTCACAAGACTACACCCACGTATGTATACTGAGTGATTCGATGAGCATGATAAACAAGTGGAGGCGGGCTCTGTACGCATGCAATGGATAGAGTCGTTGCAGAAATCCAAAATACGTAAAGTAACATTTGTCTATATCCCTGGACATGCGGGAGTACGGGGAAATGAAAGAGCGGACAGGTTGGCTAGCTGCGCTGTCGTTGAGGACGGGCAACCAATGGATCGATCGGACATCATCAATGCCCTCCGAGATGTGGGAAGAGCACATGACTTCGATAAACACAGTTCCACGTCACTTCTTCGGATGATGGAAATAGGAGATGAGCACAGCCAGAATTGAGAAACGTAGTTGCCGTGTAAGAAGACTTATCAACCAACATAGAACTGGAGTCGTCATTCGCTGGACACAGCGGAACTTGCTGATGAGGGGATCTGAGCACATATGGGCATGTTTGAAGTGCAATGATGATGACCCGCAAATAACTCAATAACCCACCTCCCTGGAATAGAAACGATATGGGGCAATCGAATCCCTTAAACTGACAGCAGACTTCATAAGAGAGTCTGGAATTCTACTCTGATTGAGACTTGATCGCAGAGAGAGAGAGAGAGAGAGAGAGAGAGAGAGAGAGAGAGAGAGAGAGAGAGAGAGAGAGAGATAGAAACAACCAGCGACTTACTCAGCGTTCGACTGCTCACACACATGAAATAAATAGCAGGCACCGTTCATTACACCCGTGCCTCATACATTCTAGCACTCCCATAGACCACACTGAAACTCCTCATCTTAATCTGTATATCAACTTCTATTCCCTACGTAACCAACCTAGCTGTCTCGACTGTAACCTCATGGCTGACTTCTGCACACCTATAACTGTAGAGACTCGGTGGACTAACTCTAGTCCCTCTATGCTTCTATGAGCCCGTGGCTTATTGCCTACTCTAACTAGGGTCCCTACAGCAAATTTGCCTTACAGGCCGTCCCCTGTGCGTCTCTACTTGAGTCTCCCTGAAATGGACCTGGCTATCAACAACTTAAATGTTCCTAGACGTAATAACAGTTCGAACTCTTTGCTCGATCCTAATTAACATGATAAACAGTCAGCTTTTCAACTAATTACTACATCAATTGGCAAGCTCCTTGCTCACACGTAACGAATATTAAAAAAAAACAACAACATTGAGCTCACACATAATTAACATGAATATTATTCAGCTCTTCTACTAAAGCTGAATCAATTGGCAAGTTCATTGCTCACATATAACAAATATGAACATATTCAGCTCTTCTACTAAAGCTGAATCAATTGGCAAGTTCATTGCTCACATATAACAAATATGAACATATTCAGCTCTTCTACTAAAGCTGAATCAATTGGCAAGTTCATTGCTCACATATAACAAATATGAACATATTCAGCTCTTCTACTAAAGCTAAGCCAGGTAGCGAAGTCCCTTTCTCAGGCCTACCGTATTAGTAAATCTCCCCTACCTAACCTTGTAATTCCACTATATCTTTCATCTTCAGCCAATCACCAACATTCTTACATCCTCTTCCCCTCTAACTGAACCCTCTCAAAATCCTGAGAATTCGTTATTCTAGCTGAGCAGATTTCCTCACTCACTCCCCGTGAAATGTCCACATTTTCCTGAATCACTCACTCATCTTATTGTTACACATTTTCACCCCCCCCCTTTCCTCCCACTGTTTAAAAAAAACACATTAGAGCATTAGGCTTGTGATTTGCTGTAAGTATTCAATTTTGTATTGATAAATCAAGGCAATCATACATGTATTGTCTATCTGATCTCTTTTGTTTCTTGGTACTGCACTTTATGTCGTATAGCATTTGATAATGGTCACACTACTGGGTTAGCTTTATTGCTTCTGTGAATCGTTGTTTCCACATTGTGGTTGTAGTGCCAGCGATATAGTTCACGCAAGTAGTGTTGTCTCATTATCTGGATATTAACAAGAACAGGTGACGTCATCAGCTGGAACGTCAGACCACAGACATCTATATATAAGGTCCATGAGCTGCAGTGGATCATCCAAAGCTTGTGAAATGTTCAGCTTTATGAGGATGTTATGTTGTACGTAAAATAAAGTCTGCCATCTATAAAATAATTCAAATAATTGAAGATGTCACGAGCTTTGGGTGATTTCAAGAAGACCCCTTCAACCTACAGGCCGGGCCTTTTATAAAAAAAGTTGTCTCTGTTCAGACTTGGCTTTCTATTTTTAATTGTTTAATTAGGTCACCAAACCTATCTTTGCCTTGCACTTGTACTGTGACGGACCAATTAAATAAAAGCATACTGGTTCAGCCACTCTTGTTGGTAGATACTTTTAGAAATGTGTTATTAATTTATTGAAGCTAATCTATTTTACTATATGAAGCAATGATGCCCACAATTTAAATACCCAATCTGTTTTTTCTTCACAACTGAGAAAATATACTAGGAATATTTCCCGCCATAGAATTCACAAAGAAACAACAGATAAAAATGGTTTGGCCACGTGATAAGACAGAATTATCAGAACACAACATAACGCCTTTTCACAAACGTTGGGAGAATACAAGACACATGAGCCCAGAAAGCTATAAGCTGTAGACTTCTTTCAGTCTTTGCTCTTGATTTATTGATTATATGAACTCTGTGCTTTTGAACAAAAGCCTACATACACCTCTTTTAGAAATTCCGTCATCTCAAAAATTAATAGTCTATAAAAAAAAAGTAAAAAAGTAAAGTACCCCCGTCACGCCAAGTGGCGGCGTATAGGGAATATGGTGTTAGTGACCATACATTTTACAGACCTTCGGCACATGATTTTTGTGGCAATGTGGTCGGTATTACGCCCGTGCCGCTTTACTTTCCCATTAAAAAATCCGATACACATTTTTAAGGCTGGGTGAACCCGAAAGCCGTCGGTTGGGATCGAACCCTACCCCTTGTCCTTTGTAGTCCATTTCAGTAACCACTGAGCTATCGCGGCTAATAGTCTATAAGCAGCTCACACATTAAATTATAACAGTGTTGTTATGTTTGGTCACGGGAGATAATGACTATGTTAATATAATACCTAATCTTACATGTTATTGACATTCATCCAAATAAAACTGACTTGAGCATTCTTTTATAATGAAAGTGTTTAACTTATTGCCTACATTAGAAGACAATTGTAATTTATGTGCTGTAGTTTCTGTTTCTAACCCCATCATTACCATATATTGGCAGACACTTCTTGTGAGCTTGGAAGGTTTGGTCGAGAGTGTGAATTTAAATGCAACTGTGCAAACAAATATGAGCTGTGTTTTGCTAATACTGGTGCATGTCCTTCTGGCTGTGCTGCTGGTTACATTGGAGAAGGATGTCAGCAGAGAGGTTAGTATAATTATTTGTTCACCCAATTACTGTCTGGGTTATTTGTGAACAAGGACACCAACTATGTAAAGCAATAATACATCAAATTGTTGACGTAATCGTAACTGAAGTATCCAAATTATCCTTTGATTTATCTCGGGCTGTGTATTATCACTATTGCCATTCATGCTCACATATGTATGTTGTTAAAACATTTCACTTGCTCAGAGCTCACAAACTCAATGTTAAAAAAGCCATTAAAAAACAATTAATTCTTACATTGTAACAACAAACAAAAACCCATTCTCTACAAATGCACATTTCTATATACCCCTAATTCAAACACAGACTATAGTTCGTTTCAAATCATGTGTCCAACTTCAAAACGCTATTACTCATTAAACATTTGTTATAAACTGTTGAAATTTTTCAAATGTTATTAGAATGCAAATGACCCTTTAAATGCATATTTAACAAATATCTTGCAGCTGCAGTTTTCTTAAAGCGGCGAATTTCTTTGATGTTTGTCAAAATTGTAAATTGTGAGCCCCTAAAGAATAGAAATTACCGTAGTTGCTGGTCTATGATTAATTTTCACTAGGTAAAGGCGTGGCCGTAATTGGGAAATAACTGGATAAGACAAAACACCAGGTGAATTATTGTCTGCTCAGATCAAGGACAGACGATAATATCAAGGTATACCTGTATGTCCAATTTTCATAGTTGTGTGGTCCTGAAAAGGACCGTTTGTTGAACTAATTTAAGGTAATATAGGGGCCAACATTGTGGGGGCTATATACTTTCATTCTGAATCAGACGAGTCTAAAAGATTAATAACTGTTTGGGGTTGAACATTCCACAAACCATCATTTTTCCAATATTCCTCTTCCTGTTTTAAGACGTGGTCTTCACATTTAGCCCAATAATCTTTGTCTATATTTAATAAAGCGAGATTAGCAAGAGCCTTTACATCGCATATTTTGAATGCTGTATTTCCATCTGCCACTTGTCCTTTTAATTTTGCCCAGATTAGTTCTATTGGATTTAAATGAGCATGGTAAGGTGGCAGCCTCAAACCTATATGACCGTGCTCTTGGATAATCTTATCAATTTGAAAAATCTGTGTCCTTTGTTTTTGCTTTACTAGAGATAGTAATTCAGGTTTTAAGTACATTTTATTAATTGTATGTGCTCCTTTGTGAGCCATATCTTAATAGCATCTTTTGTACTGGATGACGTCTGGACTTTATCTTCAAGTGCAACAATGTTGTGGTACGCTGCATTGTCCATTATTAGGCAAGATGGTCGATCTAGTGAGGGAGAACAGAATTTTCAATCCAATGTCTAAATATGTGACCATTCATCTCAGAGTGATAATCCCGATTGTCTATGGATTTTGAAAGAAAAATGAGCTCTCCATTCTGTATTAGTCCATGTTGTCGACTACCTGCATGAGCAATTATCAAGCGCTGTCCTTTGCTGCTAGGTATTAATCTCTTAATCTTTCCATCTGATGACTGCCATTCCCTTTGGTTAGTGTGGTGAGCATTGATCCATGTTTCATCCAAGTACACAATATCATAACCTTGCTTGCGCATCTCTTTTACTTCACGTAAGTACTTGCTTCTCATGACTACTATATGTGGCTTCTCACAGATGATGTTTCGTCCATTGGAATACTTTCTGAATGTAAAGCCTGCAGCTCTCACATTCCTCCATAATGTAAACTTTGATATTTCAATACTGTTGTTCTTTTTCAGCGATACTTTTAATTTCTTATTGTAACAGTTTCATTCATACCCAACATTTTGCGAATTTCACTTCTAATAAGTTCACTGTCGAAATTATCCAACATTTTTGCTCTTCCTTGTGATTTTGTATATTTGGAACATTGACGGTCACGTGCTTGAATCCAGCGATTAAATGACCGTTTAGATAAATCCAAAATGTGTCTTGTCCTATTCTCATGGTTTTCTAAAGAATGAAATAATCTTCCTCGTTTACCCTCTTTGCAAAAATAGCGATACATTTTTATTGCGATGTTTTGTAAACTGCAGAATTTCATTTTAAGACTCATGATAAATGTTATCGTTCCACGTCTGCGCCGCTGAATGAACGGAAATGGAACACACTATGTCTCGTGTTTTTTAAAAGTGTCTAATTGTGTCAGAAAACCCACGTTGAAAGCGTGCAAACACGTCAATTTGACCGTGTATGGATTTTTACTCGCTATTTTTAACTTAAATACTGCAAACATTAAGTTTCGACTACATCAATGGGTCGTTATCAATTCATATAAATCAAATAAGCAACAATAATAACCAAATGGTTTTTTTTTATGAAATTAATTCCCTGTTGGGTTCTAATCATTATAACTTTACATGCAAATTTTGAAGAACTTACAAAAAGCATTTAAAAAGATATCGATTTTAAAAGTTGGGCACGAGTTATGAAACGGACTATAGACATACATTAATTTTCTCCCATTATCTTCATTATAATCGTGTGCCTTCTCCGCAAGAAGGTTGGCTACCATGGATCGCCATTCTACTCTGTTTCTTGATGGTGCAGGCTAACATAGATTGACTTGTCCATCTTTTGATGTTACTCGTCCATGTTAGTCTTGGTCTGCCTCTGCCTCTTTTACCTTGTATTTTTCCTTCCAATATTACTTTTAGTAGGCTGTTGTGTCTTTTAACATGCCCCAAAAATTGCGTTTGTCTTCTCTTGATTGTATTTAGTAGTTCTGTTTTTATTTTCAGCTGTTTTAAAACTTCATCGTTTGTTATCTTTTGTTTCCATCCAATTCTACCTATTCTTCTATAAATCCACATTTCAAAGGCATCAATTTTCTGTTCTGTTTTCTTGTCTAATGTCCATGTTTCTGCACCATACATGAATATTGAGAAGACGTAACATTTTGCCATTCTTAGTTTCAGCCATGCTGATATTTGTTTTGTTGTTAGTATATTTTTCATGGCATTAAAATTACTTTTTGCGATACTTATTCTTTTGTTTATTTCAGTTTTGCATTTTCCATCACTGGTTATTGTATGTCCCAGTAGTGGTAGCTCTGGACTGTCTCCAGATGTATTCCCTCAACTGTGATATTTAATTGTAGGTCTTGAGAATTCTCTTTGTTTATGATCATAGTTTTAGTCTTTTTGATATTCATATATAGTCCATATTTTTTTGCTTGTCATGTTTATTACATTAAGTAATTGTTGTAGATCTTTAGGATTTTCTGCTAGTAGAACAGTATCATCAGCATATCTTAGATTATTGATTATCTTCCCATTAATATTAAGACCTGGCATCTCATTGATGTTTTTAAAGATTTGCTCAGTGTATAAATTGAACACGTTTGGTGATATGATGCATCCTTGTCTTACTCCTCTTTTTATATCAATGGGTGTAGAGTTCTCCTTGTTATATTTTGTTATTGCTGTTTGCTCCCAATACAAATTACATATCAGTCGTATGTCTGTGTCATCCAGATTTGTATCTTTTAGGCAGTATATAAGTTGCTCATGGTGTATTCTATCAAATGCTTTGTTGTAGTCTATGAAGGAGGCATATATTGGTTTGTTTACTTCTATGTACTTTTCAATCAATGTCCTCACGCTGAATATGGCTTCTTTTGTCCCACTGTTTTTCTTGAATCCGAATTGCTGCTTATCTAGTTCATTATTATTATTATCTTAGTTATTCTTAAACACAAACATAATTCTTAAAATAACTTAATTCAACGTTGTAATAACCGTATGCTCAATACAAAAATGAGTAAATATATATCATAGTGGCAAGGCTCCTCGTTTTCTAATGAGACCAGAAAAAGCTGATCAATAAATTATTGATTTTATTTATAAAAAAATTGCAATCGAGCTTTCCTAAATATCTTCCTCATAAAATATGGAAACCTGACATTAAAATTTCCATAACAAAGTAAACTTAGTTCAAAACTTTCCCACTAGAGTACACGCACGAGAACCTTTCCTATGCCATATATCATATAAAACATATAGTTCATTTTGCCATAGTTCATTGTCGGTGTGAGTTCGTATCCAGGAGAGCCTCAGCAATTTTCCTAAAATGTATTGCTGACAATTTAGAACAGAAATCAGGGCACTTCACAATCTCATGAAATGTCACCATATTTAACATTGCGTGTTTCAAAGAATGCAATCAATATGCAATGTATTTTAGCTTAAGTAAACACACGGATTAGATTTACATTATTCACAACTCTTGCCAATATGTCACTGAATCCTATAATTTGTCCACTTTTGGTTCATGATTTATAATGCAAAAAAAAAGATTAAGAACAAAAAATGTGATTAATGTCTCCTTTACAGTTAATACTAATCATTTTCTACGAGGAAACATTGCTTTAGCTCCAAGCTCAGAAACTGTACTATTTATTCCATTAAATATGCAAATAACTTTGGTGCTGGTTTTTATGTTTTATATTTTGAAAAGCTCTTTGTGAGTGTCAAAGTCAATGGTAATGTGATAAAAATAAAAACTCTCACAATAGTTCATAATTTCATGGAAAACATTTGAAACTGTGATCCGTGTCCATGCAATAGGCCACATACTATTCGTTTCCAGTTGTTATGGCCGCTGTTTGTTGCCAGTACATGTTCTTTATTATTCTTATATCTTTGCTGTCTACGTTTATGCTTTCTAAAATTTTGATTATTTCTTGGTGCTTTACTTTGTCAAATGCCTTGGTGTAATCTATGAAACATAGGTATAGATCTGTTTTCACCTCTATGTATCTTTCTGCTAAAGATATTATAATATAAATGGCATTGGTTTTTCCTTTCATCATCATTGATTGCCGTCTCCGCATGGAAGGTTGGCTACCATGGAGCGCCATTCTACTCTGCCCCTTGCTTTGATGGAGCAGATTGCCATAGGCTGACTTGTCCATCTTTTGATGTTACTCATCGATGTTAGTCTTGGTCTGCCTCTGCCTCTTTTACCTTGTATTTTCCTTTATAATGTTACTTTTATTAGACTGTTGTGTCTTTTAACATGACCAAAAAATTTCATTTGTCTTGCTCTAATTGTGTTTAGTAGTTCTTTCTTCATTTTTAGTTGTTTTAAAACTTCCTCGTGTGTTTTCTTTTCATTCTATCCAATTCTACCTATTCTTCTATAAATCCACATTTCAAAGGCCTCAATATTCTGTTCTGTTTTCTGGTCTAATGTTTTTTCTTTATCTCTAACAAAACCACACTGTTCATCGCTAATTTATGGACTGATTTTGTTTCACACTCTTCGCATGATGATTCTTAGTAATATCTTAGTCATATGATTGAGGGATACATAAGTTTAAAAGGCCGGTTCTATAATAGCGATGGGAGTTGTAAGTACGCTCTGTGGGGACGTTCTTTTCCAGTATATTTCTAGGTCAGGGGTTAGATATATTTTTTCTGTGTGAACATTCATAAGATAAGGCTACTATATGTTTTTTTCCTCAATATCCGCAGACATGTGTAAATATATCGCAAACTACTTTGAATTGTACCTAATGTTAGTTTGTCATTCAGTTATGTTGTTTCAGACACATTTTAAAGAATGTAGATACTAAACTATTTATAATATATGAGATTTAATTCTACTTACACACACTACTTACCTGAAAAGTCTACATGTACTTTTCTCAAGAGTTAATCTTTCTTCACCATAACTTCTCTGGATATTTTGTTGTGACAAATTCTTCTCGGTTCTTTTTAAAGGTTTCCAACATGACAATCAAGACTCGAGTGGTTCCTAAACTCATGTTGGACCTTTACGATTTCCACATCATGATCATTGAAGTGAAAATCTCTATCCACTAAAGCATTACTTCCAGGAAGAGATAACTCTCTCAACTAAAGCATTACTTCCAGGAAGAGATAACTCTCTCCACTAAAGCATTACTTCCAGGAAGAGATAACTCTCTCCACTAAAGCATTACTTCCAGGAAGAGATAACTCTCTCCACTAAAGCATTACTTCCAGGAAGAGATAACTCTCTTCACTGATGCATTACTTCCAGGAAGAGATAACTCTCTTCGCTGATACATTACTTCCATGAAGACACCAGAATTGTTCAGTAAACCTCCATTATTTCTGCTAATGTAATCATTTCTTTAAATTTTGGTTGAAAATAATGTGAAAACTTCATCCATTTCGAACAAAGCGTGGCATTTACTTCAGTCATCATCGGTATTTTATCCTGAAGTCACACACTGCTTCAAGAACGAGATTTTGTCAAGCAAGTTATCACCATTCAAGTTAAGGCCATCTATATGTACATATAAACAAATTATCGATTTCTGCAAATTTCTGTCTTTCCGGGGGCGATCTCAAAATTGTACATTCCACAGTTTTGTTATCTTGTGAATGAAATATAACGAAACAAAACCATAAAAACAAATTGGTGAATCATTAAACATATGAGTTTAATAGTCATGGAGTGTTATTGTTGTCGGAAAAACTATACTAATTATGAACGTGGAAAATTCGGGGTCAATGTGTGCAATTAAAAACATCACGGGGAGACAGATTTCCCGAGGACAAGAAGTTAAATCTTGGGACTAGTCCCAGAATCCGGAGTCGTCTGGTAACTTGTAATAGGAACGTGTTTTTTTTCTACAAAAATTGTCGCTGTGCTCATCAAGGGAGTCCTTCTGGTGACGCCATCAGGCTCTATTTAGCTGTGTCCGATAATGAGGCCAAGGGCATCACCGCTGTTATTCAAAAGAGGAAGAACC
Organism: Megaustenia siamemsis; assembly: GCA_032433765.1. NCBI lineage: Eukaryota > Metazoa > Mollusca > Gastropoda > Stylommatophora > Ariophantidae > Megaustenia > Megaustenia siamemsis. Next base: position 11,543,836 of record JAVIAB010000041.1, on the reverse strand, counting down.
CGAACTTGAAGCTCGTGCAAGAGAAATACTGGCTTTTGGACGCACTTTCACGCCCATTCGTCTAAATACAGCCACGGAACAAAGTTTAACATCCATGACTTGGCTATCGTCATTCAGCGGAAGGAAAAAAACTAATTCACAACAATCACAGGAACGATCGGTGTGCATACATTTCGTTGGCCGTTGAAATGGGAGGAAGGCGGGGGGGGGGGGCAGAGAAAATATAGGAATGCGATGTCTGCAGTATCGATAACTCATAAAAAAAACGTTTGTTTTCTGCAATGCAATTGATTTTCTTGAATTTGTTAGTTGGTCAAATTAAAAACCCACTAGGTGATCATTGGAGACTGAGGCCTCAGGATTTCGACCGTCTGTGGTCCTCTACCGGATGTAATCTGGAACTGAATAGTAAACATAAATAACCTAAAATCTTGGAACCAAGTCTAACACGGGTATAATAATATGTGCTATGTAGGGTGTGAGAAGGGCTGGTTTGGCTCAAGCTGTCAGTTCAAGTGTCACTGCACGGACGGCACTTGTGATCTCTTCACTGGAGAATGTATTGGGAAAGCTAAGTGTCAGAGAGGATGGTTTGGACCAGCTTGTCAATATGGTAAGTTCCCAGAATGTGTTAACAAAAACAAATATTTGATCCAAACGCACACACACACACACACAAACATGTCTAAAAAGAAATATTTAACAATGTTAGCTGTACCTCTCTGCAATGAATATGATACCAGAAACACTTTTTGGATTTTCAAGAAAAGATATCTTTGTTAAGCACCAATATCATCGTATGACATATCAGCTGACATAGGCAATATGTTCTCCCACAATATTCTGTCCTCAGTGCATCGTATCGGTTATGATGTTGATTGTTTACCGCGCCATGACACAAAGCTATCTATAAGTATGTTTTTATTTCTCGTCAGCGATCCGACCTCTCTTTCCCTCCATTTTTCCAGGTGAAGCCTGTTATTCCAACTTTACTCTTCTCATGATGTTCCGGAAAAAAAATGTCAATTGTCTCTTTCTGTTGTTTTTATGAGCTCTCTTGTTATGTTAGGCTCGTTAAGAACTACTTTGCTGGTATTTTTTTACTTTCCAGAGAAACTCAACTTTCTTGTGGGAAATCCCATTTTTCATCCTCTTTTCCTTTTTTCCCTCTAATTTGTCTACTATTCATAATATTTTGACTCCAATAGGAGAATAAAGGAGACCAGATCTTAAAGTCTAAAGAGAAGTAGAGAAAGTGTTTGTTGGCATCTAAGAGGGCATACAATTTACAGTACATTGGATTTGTAGAATTATATATTGAAGGAATCTGTGATATGTTTTATAAAAATGAGTCCATTAGTTATAGAAAAATTATGGGCATTCTGATTTTTTTTTTTTTTTACATTTCTAGATTGTGCAGTACATCGTTATTTCATTTGGCTTGTTACACAGTGGCGTAAATGAGGCTAAGCAGCAGTTGAAGGATGATAATTACTGATAATAAATAAAGCCCTGTGAATTCTCAGTGTATTCTAAAAGTATCTTTGTTAGTGCGCCTTGAGATGATTTAATAAGGCCTGAAGTACTCTAATTCTGGTCAATAATTAATAGACGATAGGATCTTTACTTCAACAGTTACCATATTAGAAGCTGATCTATAGTAGGTTTGATTTTCTTAGACTTAATGTATACAAACATAGGTGAGCAGGGCCATACAATATGTCAAATAATGAAGCAGCTGACTGTGATATAAACATCTCAGAACCAGCCTGGTCTTTGTGACCATTCTCGGTTACCTCAGTATATGTTTCGTTAGAAAAGTCTAGATATAAATTTTACACGAAACAACAGACCATTTACATGCACGAATCACAATGTTCCGCTGGCCAAATCATTTACAACTCATCTATTTAATTTCATTGAAGAATTATCAATTTCATTAACCGCAGGCCGTCCCTAAACTAATTATCTGCTAATTGTGTATATTTTTACAATCTGCTGTCTTCCCCATGACTGTCTGCAACCGTATGTTGACACATCGATGTCCGGAACTGAAATTGATCACAATTACCAGCAAACCCACACCTCTACCCCGCTTCCCCCCGTTCAGCATATGCAATATACCTCTAGTCCAGAACCTTCTCACGATCAACGTGCTGCAATAACCTCTAATGTGTTTGTCTTGATCTACTTCTTGAGTAGATCTTCTTGAGTCTTCATCTACTTATTGTTTAAATCTGTACTTTTAACCTACGGTCTTTTTCCTGTTTCTACGTGTGTAAATCTCACTCACTTTGGTTGTAGTCTATGATATAATGATATAGGTATCCCTAACTTTTCTATCTAAATCTGCGACATGTCATGGATGTTTTCACGATACTTCCTAGATAGTTAAATTCCTCCACTTGTTTTAATTGTATGCTACTATCGTTATTGTGGTGTTTTGTTTCTTTTTACGATTGTCATGACTTCTTGCTGTTCAATCTAGTTAAGTGTTCTTTTAGGTCTCATATTTTTCCATGTTCTAACATTTGATCTAATTCAGAATACATTTCGTTAATCTGTTCTGTCTCCGATGACTTGTCTAACTTACATACATAGCCCATATTGATAATAAACAATCATCATCATTACGTACCAAACCTGCCGACGTAAGTGACCATGTCTCTCCATAACTTTCGACCTCTTTCAGAACGGTTTCATTACTCTTCTTAGCTGTCCATGATATTCTCAACATTCTTCTGTAAAACCACATTTCTACAGCCTCCAGTGAATTTCTTGTCTGTTGTCCTATTGTCCATGATTCACATCCATATGTTAAAACTGGTTCTACATGATGCTAAAGAACTCGTTTTCTTGTTTCTATTGTCAAAAATTGTTTTCATAGTGTTTTCCTCATTTTTTGGAAAGCTGCTTTTGCCTGAGCCATTCCGCATCTCACCTTTGTTGTACACCTACCGTCTGAGGTTAACATTGTTCCCAAATATTTAAATTGATTTACCTGTATTAATAGTGTTCCACTTTTTGTGTTCAACTTTATTGTTTTTATTTTGCAGTGAGGTGATGTCTTTTTCTTTATTGTTACGATTACTTATGTCTTTTTGCTATTAATTCATAGTCCTTTATTTTTCCTTTCTTTCACTATAATGTCTAACATTTCTTGTAACCATTTTCACTCTTAGCGATTAAAACAGTATCATCAACATACCATAGATTATTTATATTATGTCCCCCCGATTGTTGTTCCCGGTATGCCTCTTATGGTTCTTAAAATAATCTCACTATACATATTGAACAAATCTGGTAACAACATACAAGGTACAAATAAAAATACATAAATATTATTATATGGGGAACTTCCGAGGCGATAATAGGGAATAATAGAACAAAGAAGTATGTGTTAGCACTCGGAAAAATTGACAGACAAACAATTGTTTGTCTGTCAATTTTTCCGAGTGCTAAGACATACTTCTTTGTTCTATTATTCCCTAACAACATACAACCTTGTCTAACACCCTGTTTTATTTGTTGAAACATTCCAAATTGGTTTCCAGTTCCTTTGGTCGCTGTTGTTGCCAGTACATGTTCTTTATTATTCTTAGATCTTTGCTGTCGATGTTTATGCTTTCAAAAATGTTGATAATCTCTTGGTGCTTCTTCCTCTCCTCTTTTCTCTTTCACTGATACCTAAAAGGTGTCGTGGTTTATATCATTTGTCGTTCTTGTGCTGCTCGAATTGTCTGAATTAGTGATTTTCCTTTGTTGTTACATGTCTCTGTCACTGCATCTATCCATCTTCTTCTGGGTCTTCCTCTTGGTCTTTTTCCGTGCATTCTCGAGAAGAACGTCCTTGATGGTGATTGGTGAGGATTCATTCTGACCAGGTGACCAAACTATTTAAGTTGTTGTTGTTCTATATATTATTGACAGGGTTTTGTTCTTACTATTTTTTCTCCTCTTGCTTTTGATATCCTTATTTTGGTATAATTTTCTGTTCCTCCCTCTTTATCTATATTACTGCCCAGATGTATGTACGATTGTACGTCAAGTAGAGGTATTTCTCCTAATTGTATTTGGTTATTGCCAACTGCATTAATTCTCATAATGTTGGTCTTATCTTTATTAATTTTCAGTCCTAGCTATATATAGATTTGGCATCTCCATTTTGTTGCATCCAGTCTCTCTGCATCTCTCTTTTAGCCATACTTCTTTTGTTTCATTGCATTTTATTACAATTTCTTTATTTATCCTCTTATACTCATCATTATTTTCTTTATTACTTCTTTTTGTGTCCATTAGCGGCAAAGTGTCATCTGTCATACATTTCTTTCTTCAATTTGTACTCACTGGTGGTATGAACTCTCTTGATATTTGTTGCATTTATTCTTTTAGCATTTCGTACTGTTCATCAATGCTTTGTATATTCTATATTGCATTGTACCGATTCTGAATTGTGATTGCATATTTGTCTTCCAACTTCTTGTTTGATTTGAGTAAATCTAAATTTAACTTTGAAGTTAAGTTACCACAAAAACATAAATTATGTAGGAGCCTCAATAATACATAAAAAGTTAGATTCTACAGGGTGTTTATAAAGTCTCACTACACTTGGTATCTAGGTCAATTTGAAAAAAAAATGTTTATGACGTCATCACAATATGTGCTCCCACTGTCAATGAAATTTGTTGAATAAGTTTATTGCTACTGGAAATGTGGAAGATGCTCCACGATCTGGTAGGCCTGCTGTGAATGATGAAATATGTTTAGATATCCAAGACAGAATCCTTAAAAGTCCAGACAAGTCATTAAGAAAACTGTCGCAACAAGTGAACTTACCATTGAGCACATATTGTGATGACGTCATAAACATTTTTTTCAAATTGACCTAGATACCAAGTGTAGTGAGACTTTATAAACACCCTATAGATACCAAGTGTAGTGAGACTTTATAAACACCCTATAGATACCAAGTGTAGTGAGACTTTATAAACACCCTGTATGTCATTTAGCCACTTTCAAATGAGAACCGCGATAACTCAGTGGTTAGTGAACTGGACTACAAAAGGCAAGACGTCGAGTTCGATTCTGATCGACGATTTCCAGATTCATCCAGCATTTAATGGTACCGGATTTTTCATGGAAATTAAAGCGACACGGGAGTAATACCGACCACATTACGACAAACATCATGTGTCGAAGTTCTGTAAAAAGTATGGTCACTATACGCCACCTGACGTAACGGGGTTCTTTACTTTCTTTGTTTAAACTTTCCAGTAAAAATACACCAGGACACATTTATATATATCACACACATCATGTTAAAATGTTATTGTTTCAATTTTACAGTGGACTTATTGTCCAATAGCGACAATGTTATTAAAAGTGACAAGACGTTGGAAATAATTTCTGATGGCGATGAAAGCACGTGTCTTAACCACTTGAACAATGACGTCACTGTTGCATGGACTGTTCCCTATCTTACTACATGGTTCCGTATACATGTCAACGATCGCAGTAAGTGTACACACATTTAGAAGAATACAATTGAAATACGATATGGTACTAAAGTGAGTATGCTACAAAGGTATAGCTTGTACAATCATATACTAATTGACATGGGCAGTAACTATCTACAGGTAAACAGTATATTTGTAGTAGCCGCTCATAGTCTTCTCTGGTCACTCAACAATTTATTTCAACAATAAGTAAGATAATAAGAAAAAAATAACCACTACGGAGATGCAATTTGTTAGACGCATGGCAGGAAACAGCCTAAAAGATAGGATCAGAAAAGAAGAACTGAGAAGAGAGCTAGAATAATCCTTGCCGTAGAATGCATCCGGTAACTATAAATAACATGACTTTACCACATAACAATAATAATAATATAAAGCAGAAAGATTAAAACACAACTCAACGAGCATTCAATAAACGTTGCGAGAACACCAGACCCAAGGGCCTACCACGAAAAAGATTGATTGGTGGAAAATTAGAAACACTAGGAAACATAACATATTGAGAGGCAACTAGAAGAGTAACAGACCACAAATTATATCACCCCTAGACGCTGAAAGGAAACATGAGAAACGAAAGAGGAAAGAAGAAGAAATATATATTGTGTTGTCGTTGTCATGAAACAGCGTTTTTTTTGTGTGTGTTTTTTTGTCTCGACATAGCCAACGTAAGTTCGACATGTTTGGCTCAAGATTGCCTCCCCTATTCTATTCCAACCTGTTCTGATAGACAGTTTAGTATGTACTCAAAGTTACCACTGGAGGTGTTTGCAAAGCTATCAATGGAGTGTGATCATGATCTTACTTTTAAGTCAATGACTTATTCTGTGCGCAGTCATTTATGAGTCTCAGTCCGTTTCAGCCTATGAATTGTCGTGTGTCTTTGACCTACAGTAGGTCTCATAGTGAAAGTCTGAGATGGCTCTTATCTTTGGAAAAGTATTATTAGGCAGTAATTGTTAAGTGTCACCATATTGTATAAGTTATGATGGCTATAATAATATTGATAGTGGTTCCTGCGTCAACAATTAGTTGAAGTAGTTTTAGTTATACATGAAGTAATAGTTGTCGCTGCAGTATCTTTAGTAGTTGCAGTTTAATAATAAAATATAAATAATATAATGTAGTGTAAAAGTACCTGTGTACATATTCATAAAGCTATATATATATATATATATATATTGTAAGAGAGAGGAAAAGAGAGTCCTACTTTAGTGGCATACATTAAAGAGATCTCCCCATAGTTTACGTCAAAAGAAAACTACAGTGGTTCTGAAATACTTAAAATTATCTATATGTTCATCGATGTTGTTCACTAACGCGATTTATTTAATTTTTGGGTTACAGTTAGGCAGGGGTTTACTAAAACTAGATCTGAGAACCACTGAAAAATGTACAATGTTTTTATCAAAGGCATGTTACTCTTTCGAACTGAAATAATGTATGTCCCTAAACTAAGACTTTACGAATATATATATATATATATATATATATATATATATATATATATATATTTATATATATATATATACACATACATACAATGCTTTATGAATTAAAATTAATGCTTAATTAGGGCAAGGGTACTCAGTACTTGCACCTTTTTTATATTAAATATCTGATTTTTTACCCTAAAAATATACTCTCTCTCTTTTATCAAACATCACTGTGGCCATCTGTGTCATAGGTGCTAAACTATTGCGTCAGCGTGACAGTGACCACCTGCATTCAAATATTTAAAATACCGTACGCCCGCGCAGCCTGTCTCAATCTAGCACAATTAGTCACGAACTAACGTTTTTAAACTGCACTCAAGTTCTATGTATTTATTAGTTGGGACAGCAAACAAAAACATAAATCAGTTTTCGTTCCTAGCATCTTCTAAGATATTTTTTAGCAGTTATGTACCAGCGGGCAGTTGATGTAAAGGTTTTACGTGAGTTTGGTTAATATAAGTATAATATGTGTTATCGTTGTACAAAATAAGTAAAACAAGTAGTTACTTTAAGCCATTGAGTAACCAAAGGAAGCTTGAAGAAGTAGAAATGTTGGACTCTTCCCATTTTCTTGCAAAACATAAAAGTATAACCGAAAATTCGCCCAGTGAAGAGGATCACGAAACCAAGACAGAAGACCAATGCGGTCAAAGTGAATCAGTTTCTGGTAAAGATTTGCCAAAATGTTCGACACTTTTGCAGACATTATTTTTGCAAGAGAAACGTGCGGATTTATATCAAGAATATAATATTGCACTGTAAAGAGTCCCAAACACAACAGCTGTTGTTTCTTTAATAAAGAAAATGTGAGACTATAAGGAGAGTGAAGTGATTAAAGCATGTCAAAAATTCAAATCTGAAGCTAAAAATGAAGTATTAGAAACTGTTTTCCTAAATACGTCTCGTAACAGAAATTTTAAAGGAAACATGTTTCGAACTGCTTACATCGTGTGAAGAAAAATAAATCACCCACGTTATTTATTTGGTTATGGAAGGCCTCGGTATCACTGCGAACGAATTAAAATCCATAATTGCTCAACCGTGGAATCATCCGAATTACTAACTCATCTCCCAAACAAAGAACGGTAGCTGTAGTCCCCATCATAACAGTCTCAGCACACGCCAAAAGACATAAGGCGAAACCGCACAGAAAGTGAACACGGCCAACTGTTCCCTATCATACGATATCATAATTCATCGTAAACAATTGGAATATCGGAACATGATAAAAACGGATGAAACACACAGTTCACGGTGTGCACAGAGCACTTAACTCAGTAGCTCCTGCAACAAGCCGGACTTGGAATATGAGGAAACTGCAACAAGGAACACTTTTCAGACATAGCCTTCAATGGTTCCTGGCGCCTATCCACCATATTGACATACACAGACATGCACACACAAACATATGAGATATGACTAACATAAACATGCATACAAAGATATCTCTCTCTCTCTCTCTCTCTCTCTGCGTTCAGGACTCAATCAGAGTAAGGATTCCAGACTCTCATGTGAAGTCAGCTGTCAGGCTAAGTGTGTTGATCGCCCCCACAGACAGAACATCACAATTAGAGTCTGTCAGATCCACTCTGACTGAACACCCGTTAATACGTTGCACTGTGTTCTGCGCCAGTGGCCCAGTGCATCCGATTTCAGCCAGCATTTTATTCGGGTTTGCTTTCCCTAGCCTTTGATTGTCCCCAATCTTCCTGCAAGGCAGCAGATGATCTTTTCTGTAGGGGGATTCTGCCCTTAGATGGTAGGCCCTCCCAGGTTTACGAGCACCATCTGCCCGAGTCACTAGAGGTGACTAATACAGACACGGACACACAAAGATGTGAGATGTGACTAACACAGACATACACACACAAAGATGTGAGATGTGACTAACACAGACACGCACACACAAAGATATGAGGTGTGACTAATGCAGACATGCACACAGCGATACGAGGCATAACTAACACTGACACACATCAAGATATATGACACATGACTAACATAAACATGCACATAAAGATATGAGATATAACTGGCATTGACATGCACACACAAAGATATGACACATGCCTAACATAGACATGCACACAAAGATAAGAGATATGACTAACATAGATATGCACACACAAAGATATGAGATGGGACTAACATAGCCATGCACACACAAGGATAATAGATGTGACAAACACAGACATGCACACACAAAGATATGAGACATGACTAACATAAGCATGCACACAAAGATATGAGATATCACTAACCCAGACATGCACACACAAAGATATGACATATGACTAACACTGGTACACACTAAGATATGAGATATGACTACACAGACACACATAAAGATATGAGACATGATTAACACGGACACACCGAGATATGAGACATGACTAACATGACACACACCAAGATATGAGCCATGGCCAGCACACACAAGCTAAGATGTGAGCCATGGCTAGGACAGAAACACAGCAAGATATGAGCCATGGCTTCACTAAAAAACACCAAAACATGAACCATGTCTAGCACAGAAACACATTAAAGTGTCCATATGCTTGGGCTTGTTGTAGTCGGCAGATTCTTCTGAACATGGGAATCACAGGTTTCGTTAAACAGTTGTCCGGAGATTTGAGAGTGCAGTCTGACGCATAGAACGTTCTCTTGCATGTACAGATTCCCGATTGACTGTTGACAGGTGTCGTTGAAACAGTTGTCCGGACATTTGAGAGTACATATGATGTCACAGCCATCAGAACACATCTGTTCGCACTGTAGCCCAAAATTACCATCTGGACAAGTGTCATTACAGGTATAGCCAAGATGTTTACATTGTAGGCATTTTCCAGATTTTTCCTCAAATAAAGGACAGACACTGAGACAAGACCCGGAACAGTCGTGTCCATAGATCTCATGTGAACAGTAGCCGTGACAAGTACCGATGATGACATTGCAGCCTTTACTACACCCACTACACACTGCACAAAACGACAAGAATGCTCGTCGAGACAATAGGTGTCTGTAAATGTTTGCACCTCACATACCGTCAGTGCACTGTCGGTCTGCGAAATGGTCGGTGAGAACTCAATCTTAATGTGTGTCATTGACGTTTGTGTTTTGACTACAATAGTGTTGACAGATAAATTAGGGTAGGATATATCATTATACTGGAACACTACTCCGCCACTGTCAGAGAAAGCCTTTAGAGTGGCATTCTTTATCCGAATCATAGTGCTAGGTCGATGATAGATTCGAATGATGTGAGTCTTCTGGGGCGTTGCAAAGTTCAGATACCAGTAAACAGAATTGATTCCACTTCTACATTGTGTGTGTGTGCAGTCATTGTCATAGAGATTGGTCTTTCTTTTGCTATTAACTGCGGCCTCTGGTCCACATCCGTCTCCTGTATAACAAGCATCAAATGTTTTGTGCATTAAATCGGTCTGGTTTGTGTTCTGTTTGAGAGCCAGTTTCCGACCCCCGCCAATGTAGTTGGAGCAGATATTTGCAACTATCGCCCTTTTAATCCGTAATTTGTTGATCAGACCAGCCCCAGGGCAGAAGGCATCAATCTCGTGCGGACTAACTACAAACCTTGATACATTGTTACATGAGGCAGAACCATTCAGTTTTACCGTGAAGCTGTCCGGATATTTTAAGTCATTCGCATAAATCCTAAACCAGGTGCACGGCAAAGATTGATTGAGAGTTGCCTCAACTGATGTAGAATCTGTATCCGGATTACATGAGGTGTCGTTGCCATCAAACAGGAAAGTACGTTCAGATTTTTGGGCATATTTGCAAATAAAATCCAAGTACTGACACTGGGGTCCGAAAATTTTGTGCTGACAACTGTCATTGTTTGGGCATGTCCCTGTAGTTTTGTCACAAACTAAGCCATTATAGCAGTGACATTGTAACGTACAATTTGTCCCAAACCAACCGGCTGCACAAGTAAGGTCATTAGCTTTCATTGTTGCTAACGAAGCCAGCGAATAAAGACTTGAACTGCAGCGATGGTTAACGAACTGTGTACACACATTTATTATCAAACCCGTGTTTACTTTGCAAAAAAATCCGCCATCTCACTGTGGTAACAGATAGCGTGAAATTCTCTAATAGAATGAGATAAACCGTTGGAGACAAGGAAAGTCAACATTGTTTACATGGCTTGGACGCAAGAAGCGTCCATTTTGGTGCGTCCCATGACGTCCAGTCGTTCCAAGCATACAAAGATATGAGATACCACTAGCCGAGACATGCACACACAAAGATATGACACGTGACTAACACAGGTACACACTAAGATATGAGATATGACTAAACACTGACTAACATAAAGCTATGAGACATAATTAACCCGGAAACACCAAGATATGAGATATGACTAACATGACACACACGAAGATATGAGCCATGGCCAGCACACACACACACACGCTCAGATTTGAGCCATGGCTAGCACAGAAACACATCAAGATCATCCACGTGGTACCATCCACGTTTGAAAACGAAATAAATTTGCAGGAAGTTAATAGTCTAGAGATGAGATTCATTCTACATAAGGCAAATGCATGCATTAACATTGTGGGCCATATCTCAAATGAAATTTTAAATAAAAAACATTAATAGATTATATAGTGGGCACCAAAAGTAAATTATCGTTACTTCTTGATGAATCTACAAGTGTGAGCAACAAATCGATATTAATTATTATATGGTCACGTAGATCTTACTGAACTTTCGGGCTCCGTGAGTCTTTGCCTAGGTTTCTAAAGGAATTCTCAACTTGTTAATTTGTCAACTTTTTGTGCTTAGAATGTTGTGAAATTACGTACAGCAGTTTTTATTGTCTGTAACTTGCGATGGCACAGTGGTGTGATTTAGTGTGAGTAACCGCGAAAGGAAGCTAATGCAAGAGAAGTTTCTGTCATTGTGCTAGCCATCGCTTTTAACTGTCTGTTAGTGACACAACGAGCAATGTGACAGATTTGAATCGATTTATAAATGTCATGGACAGCATTTATGTGACTTATCATTATTCATCTAAAAATGCTAGAGAGCTACAGAAATGTGCAGATTCTCTAGAGCTTCCAACTACTGAACATTGGCAGAATTATGAGCTCTCGTTGGATTGCTTCTAGTTTTCACGCTGTGTATGCGTTGCGAAAGGAATTTGAAGCTCTCGTCCATCACTTTTAGAAGACAGAAGAAAGCAGCAGAAGCAGTAAGGATGATCACTGTCCTTACGGGGGCCTGTTTTGTAAAATTACGTCATGTGAAATTGTTTTTAATATGGACTTAAGTCTGATGCTCTCCAAGAACTTAACAAACTAGGACTAGGTTTACAAGAAAGAAATGTTGACTTGCACAAAGCAGACAGGAAGATAAACAATACAATTTAACTATTTGAGGAAAATTGAAAATCCTGGTCCACACTACTGTATGTCTCTTCAAAGTCAGAAGATCTTGAGGATCAGATGGACTGAACTCAACACGTATGCCAGGCACTGTCCTGCAATAAGTTCTGCTCATTACAAAAGACAGAAAGAAACTGTTAGAAATCATCTGCTTAAATAAGATGATGATGATTTACCTGAATGTATCAAGATTTTTAGATTCTAAGTGCTGGCCAGACAATCCTGGTAAGCCTCTGGTAATTGGGGAAGCTGAGATTAGAACGTTAGCACCCAACTTCTGGTTAATTGAAAGAAAATCACTTCCTCGTTTTCGTGAATGTCTTCACTAATATAAATCGCAAGAAATACCACTTCCTCTCAAGCACACTTTGGAACATCTTCACTTCCGTTTCCAACATGGTGGAATAGTGTTCATGTTCTCTGGACCGCTGCAGTAATTGCATTTGGGGTCTGATTATTTTCGGCTCTTCAATGCAATTGTATGCGTTGGAGTAGATATGATGATCCAATTGGCAAATTTCGCCGATGATTCTCAGTCATGCACACTTCAATGCTTCCCTTTTTCTTGTCCAAGTTTGTGAATGCCACCTTCCTCTGTTTAGAGTTGATATGCGGTTTAGGTCAACACAATGAGTGCTGTTCCAAGGCCATCTTTGGAATTGTTTGACGTTAAGTATTTACATGTTACAACTCATTAATATGGACTGCTCTGCCAAGTCAGTCAGTTAACACTTAAGCGATTGTGCATCACTTTTTCATGCGCTGTTGGCTGCATTTATTAGAGTAGTTGGGATTTTATGGGCGCATCCATTGTTGTGTGTGCTACGTCATCACAATGGCTGATTGTATGTTCCTAATTTGGCCGTCCGCTAATAGTGAAAGGCTGAGTGGAGTTTCGTGCGTGATTTGGCAGCACCGGGGTGACTCCCAAAGGTTCATGTTAGTCAGGAGGGATTCATAATTTCACAAATTCACATTGCAGGGAGATCTTACAGTCTGTTGTTCGATGTGCGACGGGTATAGTCCGATGACTAACTGTGTTTCATATTTTCGGATTCGGAGTCAAGGTGATGTCGTAGTATCATCAAGCGCTATACATTTTTGTGTATATGGTGATCATCATTTGGACGCGAGGACGTGAACTAACGTTCAATATGGTGGATAGGCTGCAGGGACCATTAAACGCTATGTCTGAAAAGTGTTCCTTGCTGCAGTTTCCTCATATTCCAGGTCCGGCTTTTTGCAGGAGTTACTGAGTTAAGTGCTCTGTGCACAATGTGAGCTAAGCGTTTCATCTCTTTTGATCGTGTTTCGATATCCCGATCTGTTACGATGTATAATGATATTGTATGATGGAGAACATGTGGCTGTGTTCACTTTATATGCTGTTTCGCCATACACATTTTTTTGGCGTGTGCTGTGACTGTTATGATGGGGGCTACATCTACATTTCTTTGTTAGGGAGATGAGATAGTAATTCGGATGATTCCACTGGCACGGGCGGTTGAGCAATTATGGATCTTAATTCGTTTGCAGTGATATCGGGGCCTTCCATAGCCATAACCCTTTGGACACAAGCCCAGTAACATGCAGTGAATGTGAATATGGGTCTCTCTCAGATGAACTTTATAGTATCATCATCTAATCCCTCTCTTTTTTACGGATAACATCTGAACATATGTTCATCTGGACAGTGGAATCTCCTATCACTAATTTATTTCTTGCAAATAGGGGGGTTCATGGCTACTCCCAGGTCGTCATGCTTCATTTGTTACCAAAAGCAAGAAGTGGTCTATAGCCTATGAGGGTATATCAGAGGATATGCTGGAAGTCTAGAAGTTGATGTACAAACTTCACGATGAGTAACGGTACTTTCTCCCCATTAAAAGCACTGTATTAATAAAAATAAGTTCAGCTCTAGTAATTATGTAGAATGATGGTCATAGGTCATTATTCTGCAGTTGAACCCAATGGAAGATACAATCTAGACGAAAAGAGGTATATAAGCGGCTATGTTAAAAGTGTGAATAATATATAATAACATCTTCAGGTATAACATCTGCCGGTACCTTTTTTCCCGAAAAAAGCACTATAGATATATATTTCAATCATCAGCTGTTGTTAAGCACTTTTTTTGCATTTTCAACAGAGCAATTGAGACAGTTAAATTTCCTGTACAAGAATGACAGTAGTTCTCCGTCAACTGTAAATTTCAATGTAAGCAAGCGAGTGTTCAATGGCACTCAAATGGATGTCTACTTTGACATGAAATACACGACTGAACAAATTGTTATATCAGGCCAGGGTGTCCCGTCTTTGTGCTCAGTTTACATCAGTGGAGGTAAGGTTCGTCATCACACAGCGCTATACTTTATCTAAAAGCTTCAATTTATCTTTAATCCTCGAATTGTTATAACATTTATTGGTGAAGATTTCTTTTACTAGAAACTCATGCAATGTGCAATAATTTTTTTTTTTTTTAAATCAAGATTTACTCTTTGAAGTACTGAATGTTTTTAATTTTAGTCTGATAGTACGATAAAACATTATAATTTCACAGGTACAGCAATAATTTAGATATTGATAACTGTAATATTCGTTATATATATATATGTATATATATATATATATATATATATATATATATATATATATATATATATACACTCCTATTTACGAGGCGTGTTCAAATAAAACCCGTGGCTTTATTACAAATATAGGTAAGGTGCATGTACAGGCGTGAACAAAACTAAATAACCTTTTATTATTATTTTTTTTTAAAGGAACAAGGGAGTTTCTCATTGCACTAGGAAACATAAGGAAATCCAAAGAAATTAAGTTAATTGCAAAATTTAAAATGTTCAACTCCAATGCTATATCAGTCATGTTATATGGCTGTGAAGCATGGAGAAAACAACAGTGACAATCACGAAAATATAGACCGTTGTAAATAGATGCTTGCGCATAATACAAGGAAGGTAATGGCTGGACATAAATTATCAGGTACAATTATTGAAAAGTACCAGTCAAATAGCAATGGACAAAGAGATGCGACAAAGATAATAGCGCTGGATCGGACACATACTGGGGAAGGCAACTGGGAGTATTACACCACAAGCCCTTTTATTGAATCTCCAGGCCGAGAAGACTAAGAGGAATACATATGTTTAGAGAAGTCAGATGGAAGCAGAGATGAAGACGTTGCGGATGACTTATGATGAACTAAAAGGAAGAAAAGGGAAAACAGCAACTACGCAAGACTCGCCTACCAGGATTCTTTAGAAGAAGTCGTGTCGCCAAAGGTATTTAGAGATGCATCAAAATGTTTGACTAGACGGCGGATGTCGCCCGAGAAAAGGGAGTTTTGTTACTCATTTTACTTCCGTTTTCTAGCAAACGCGTCGGGCAAATTGTGGGGGACATAAGGACGAGCATTGTCGTGCAATAGAATCACACCACACGAAAGTATGCCGGGTCTCTTGATGGCTGGATGCAGTTTGTTTCACCTGGAACAGTACGGACAGGTTTTATTTGAAGATATATAAGATATATGCATGTATGTATATACACACACTTTGTACACCCTGTGATGATTTTAAGTTTAGTCACGATCATTTATGAATCTCTCAATCTGTTTCATATCAATTCTTTAACACCTTTCATCACTGTAGTGATTGTTTTTCATGTTGTTTTGAGTTTAAAGTCCAGATCTGGCATTAGTGGCACAATTTTGGTATGGAGGTTAAAGTAGTGAATACAAAGAAATGACCAGTACACCTGATGTCTGAAGAAAGATGGTCAGTCATATTGATATTAGAATAAAACATTAATAACTCGTGTTTTTGTATTTAAAATATAGACACATTATTATATTTTAATTCCTGTGTATTTTAGGCCGTAACGTAGCTCTGAAACAAGCGACTAGTCAGTCGTCACATATTTTACTCAAATCACATTCTTCGTCATTCGCTGTTGATGGTAACACCAATGGTGATCCTAAGAACGGAATGTGCAGTCGCACGGTTGGAGATCTTCCCAACCTGAACCTAACCTTTAACAATGACATGACAGTAGTTGCATTTACTTTGTACAACGTCAATAATAAAAACCGTAAGTACTGTTTTTTTTTCATCAATCGAGGAATCCGCAGAATCAATGCAAGAGTTGTATATTTGCTGAGTCATTCTTTTGAGTGGTTAATCTACATCAATTATGTTATAATTTTAGAAATTTAACACGATGCAGGTCACAGAAGTCCTACAAGAAACTATGAAAGGTGAATAGGCGAAGAAAGTAAACAAAAATGGAGTGAGGATGAGACATATTTTCTTATTTGCTTGACCAGAAACGTTGAATAAACAACATAGTTCCTTCACTTCGTGAATACCAGTGGATAAAGGGATGCTCCAAAGATGATGGAGCTGGATAGTACACACACTACGGAAGCCAACTGAGAATATAACACAACAGGCCCTTTTTTTGAATCCCAGAGGAAAAGACAAAGAAGAAGACCAAATAATTCTTGGAGAAAACAGATAGAGTAGGATGAAGTTGGCGGTGTAGATATGAAACGATCTTCATAGAATGACAAGGAACAGAACAGCTTTTGTAGAAGACCTATGCTCCACAGGGTGCTGAAATATAGAAGAAGAAGAAGTAAAAAGGTTGTGTTAAATAATGACAGTCTCCATTATTTCTTTTGTTCTCCATCATTCAGAACCATATAGAAGCACCTACAGTACACAACTCTCAGTTGTCGTTAGTTTGACTTTTGTTGTGTACTGAGTGGACCTTCAAACGTTGTACAGATTGTAACAAAAATATCACATACGAAATAGAGAGAAATTCATTCAAGATATAAATTATAACTTTATGGTGGCATTTAAAGTTGTAAAATTATCTTGAATTTCGTTGTCCACCACTTCCTATCCACTGCTTTAGGAGAATGTTATGATATTGGAACACTTTTTTAAATAAAATTATAGATAATTGTGGAATGAAATAATCATAAAATTTGAAACTGTTTTACTACTGCTTAAATGTTCTATCTGATACATGATCTTTTTGATTTTCAAATCTTCATTCACGAGTTAAAGTATTGCCATATCGCTACCAGGATGGTGTATATTCTCAAATGTGCAGTAGGTTTAACAAACATCAGTATTTCGTGCTGGTCAATGTTTGAAGTATTCTTTGAAAGCAGAAGAGATTTGTTGTATTACCCACTACCCTAAACCTTACCACTTCCTTCCTTCCTTCCTTCCTTCCTTCCTTCCTTCCTTCCTTCCTTCCTTCCTTCCTTCCTTCCTTCCTTCCTTCCTTCCTTCCTTCCTTCCTTCCTTCCTTCCTTCCTTCCTTCCTTCCTTCCTTCCTTCCTTCCTTCCTTCCTTCCTTCCTTCCTTCCTTCCTTCCTTCCTTCCTTCCTTCCTTCCTTCCTTCCTTCCTTCCTTCCTTCTTTCCTTCCTTCCACCCTCCCTCCCTCCCTTCCTTCCTTCCTTCGTCCCCATCCATACCCTTCCTTTCCTTTCTTGCTCCCTACTTCCCTCTTTAATTTCTTCTTTTCATTTTTTGTTTCCTTCACTATTTCTGTTTTTAAATAATAATTTATTCTTATCCTTTTTCCATAGATACACTATTCCATTTACTCAAAGAAAATATTCTAAGATTTTTCGACAAAAACATAACACAGCTGTATAGAGTCATAGATACTGACTCAACTGCCCGTGAGGTGTACAAGGTGCAACTAAATAGAATTGTTTCAGGTGTACATATGATTAATATTGAAGCTACCGAAATTGAAGATTTAACAGGGATCAAATTTCTAACTATTTGTGAGGTTGAAGTATATGGAGGTATGTATCGATAAACAATTCATTTTGTGTTACATCACGGCTTGTCTTATCTATTTCATTTATAAAATGTATGCTCTCTATATTTCTGTCACCAAAGTGCACGCCGCCTACTTCAGTTTTTCTGCTTGTGAGAATAATGTGACGTCATTGGAAGGATGTAATGAAAGATACTGGCATTATAGCTCTATTGGGTGGGGCAGAGATGCAGCAGTAGTTTAGGTTTGGAGGTAAAACATTCTTCGAAGATGACAAAATGGATAAAGACATTAACATTTGACGCAGGAAGACAACAGGTAAATTGTGATCGCTAGCTCTTCTTCTACGTCATAAGACCGTGTCAATAAGCACACATAAACATCTTATATGAAGCATATTTATTCCCATTGTAAGTTACCAGTGCCAAACATGATATGTTTGAGAAAGTGTGTAGGATTGACGTGGAAAAACAAATTTAAAAACGAGATTAAAATAGAAGATAAGCACAGAAATCAACAATACAAACTATTATGCTGGCTCGCGTATAGAGCTGCAGAGAACTTATCAAATAAACGTAAAGGTGTTAGGAGCAGGTAAACTAATAGAAAGTGAAGAAAAAAAAACTACTTCGCAGCTTCTCTTAGCCTTCTATTATTTATTGGATTATTGAATTACTTGCGGGTCATCATCATTGCACTCCTAACATGCCCATACATTCTCAGATCCCCTCATTATCAAAACACCAGAGTTCAGCAACTTACGACTACAGTTCTGTATTGGGTGATATAAGTCTTCTTACACGCCCTCTACGTTTCTCGTTTCTGGTTGTGCCAATCTTCACTCCCGTCTCTTTAATCCGAAGGAGTGACGTGGACTCATGGTTGTCGAAGTCCTGTGCCCTTCAAACTTCTCAGAGGTCATTGATGATGTCCGTCCGATCCATTGGTTGGCCGTCCACAACGATAGCGTATCTAGCCAACCTGTCCGCTCTTTCATTTGCCGTACTCTCGCATGTCCTGGAACGTATCTCTCTCTCTCTAGTATTTGTAAACGAGATCCAAGTACTGACACTGGGGTCCGAAATATTCTTGCTGACAACTGTCGTTGTTTGGGCATGTCCCTGTGGTTTTGTCACAAACTGAGTCATTATAGCAGTGACAGTGTAACGTACAATTCGCCCCAAACCAATCGCCAACTCGCTGTGATAACAGGTAGCGTGATGTTCAAAGTCAACATTGTATACACCACGGCTCGGACGCAGTCCCATTACGTCATCTCCCGGAACGTATATAAATGTGGTCTTACGTATTTTTTTTTCTTCCGCAATGACTCTACAAATTTCATGCCCAGAGAGCCTGCCTCCACTTTCATGCTCATCGAACCACTCAGTATGCCGTCGTGGGTGTAGTCTGTGACTCTAACCAAATAAATGCCGCGGTCACTATGATCACCTCCATCGTCATACTATTGGTGTTCATAACGTATGCACTTCTGTCTTCCTTGCCTATTCTGCCTACCGAGCGTGCTGTAAAGTCCATGCACTCCGTTGGTGTCAAATTACGGATAAGTCTGCATAAATTATTGCATCTGTCTCATTGGTGTTATCCCAGATGAGACCTCAGCATTGAGCATAACTATCCTTCACTTTAGTATTTCCATACCGTGGAATGTTTATTTCACATTAAATTATATAAAAATAGTTGGCATAGAACTAATGTTAATTACATACAAAGACAACACATAAAATGACCTGCTCATATGGAGGGAAAGTCTAGTGATACCGCCTAGTAATACCATTCATGCAGAACATTTACAAAACGAGGAGCACACAGAACTATTGACAGACCTCTGATCTATGTTGGAGTGGCAACATCTGAGAAACTTAACAAAAGCATCAGGTGTCAATAGAGTAGGTGAAAAAGATTAACAAGAATCATAACATGTGTATAACCATCGACTTCCGAAAGACTAACATGACTATAATATTAAGAGGGAGGAAACGAAGAGAGAGAGAGAGAGAGAGGGAGAGAGAGAGGGAGAGAGAGAGAGAAAGTAGTAATATTGCAATTCAACAATTTTAACAAAATGCTGGCATACCAACATTTTAATTCATGAAAGTCTGTTTCCCCATACCCGTTCTGCTGCTCTTTTCACCAACTACCGAAGTGTTTTTTAAATAATTGTTCCTGCCCTGAATTGGCTGAACGTGTAATGCTCTTTTCCACTGCGGATGCCTTTACTGTTCCCGCCCTTCCTGACTGAGCATATCATCATTCCTTTAACACGTAGCTTGTTCACTGCTTCGTTGTCGCCTTTCCTAACTCAGGATACCACCATTCCTTTAGCATGCAGCTTGTTCTCCGCTTCGTTGTCGCCTTTCCTAACTCAGTATACCACCATTCCTTTAACATGTAGCTTGTTCTCCGCTTCCTTGTCGCCCTTCCTGACTCCACATAGCACCATTCCTTTAACATGTAGCTTGTTCTCCGCTTCCTTGCCACCTTCTTGTGAGAAGTGGTCTCTAAAAGCTCTCCCAATGCCATATATGTCCATTTCTAAGATTCCATGAGCAATGGCAAACTCCTCCATACTGCCGGCCATCTCATTGTCACGAACTCCCGTGTACTCGTGGCAATATATTTGAATTTTAACATGAGACACGTCAAATAGTTGCGTCCACTTCCTGCAGAGTATATTCTTGTCAATCCGGCTAAGTAAGTTTTGTGAGTCAGTCAGTATAACATCTTGTGTTGTCGGTCTTTCGACCAGCCACATTATAATTGCTGCTATAGCCTCGCATTTACTGGTGGTAGTAGTTGTAACTTGTAGATCTAAATGCATCTTACTCTATCAACTTTTCATTGGAATACACAGCAAAACCCAGCCGCTCCACTCATCACCTGTGGCCAAGCCGTCTGTGTAATTCGCGTAAGTAGTTTTGTTTATACTTACAGTTATATGGCATTTTCAAGAGTGCCGCATAATCACATCAGGTTTGGGACTGGTTGCATTTTTCCTGCAGTCGGTATTCACATGATTCTTTCTTGTCTAGATTTTAATTTGCGGGGACAGCATTTGTCAGGTCACATTCACCTGGCTACAAAGTCAGCATGGTGGTGGCACTAGCGCGTGGAGATTTGTGCTGCAAGAGATTGACCGTTGACTGAAAAGGTGAGGTACCCAGCCACCATTTTGCTCTGTGACGGAATGTGTGGCATGCATTGGACTACAAATTTGCCCCAGCTGGACTGTCTCTACTTCTTCTTCTACCTTTCAGCTCCCTATGGAGCATAGGTCTTCAACAAACACCTTCCAAATCGTTATGTTTCGTGCCATTCTTTTAAGATCATTCCATGTCTTCCCCATCATCTTCATATCTGCTTCTATCTGTCTTTTCCAAGAATTAGTTGGTCTTTATCTTTGTCTTTTCCCCTGGGGATTCCAAAAAAGGGTATGTTGTGTAATATTCTCATTTGGCTTCTGTAGTGTGTGTCCTACCCACGCAATCGTCTTCGCTGTTTCTCTTTATCCACTAGTATTTGTCTGGTACATTTCCATAATTATATGTTAGTGATTTTGCCCTGCCATTTCCATCCTTTTATTCTGCGTAAGCATCCACTAATGAAAGTCTGTATCGTCATGATTGTCAATTTTGTTGTTCTCAATGTTTCACAGCCAAATAATAGGACTGACTTAACTTTGGAGTTGAAAATTTGTATTTGTGTATTTAACCTAATTTCTGTGGACTTTCATATGTTCCTCAATGCAACAAAAGCTCCTCTTGTTTTTGATTTTTGATATCATTATTTTGGTATCATTTTCTGTTCCTCCCTCTATATCTATATTACTACCCAGATATATGAAAGATTGTACGTCTAGTAGAGGTATTTCTCCTAATTTTATTTGGTTATTGGCAACTGCATTAATTCACATAATGTTGGTCTTATCTCTATAAATTATCAATCCTAGCTGTTGTGATCTTTCATCAAATATGCTCATTTTATCCTGCATCTGTTGATGGTTGTGTGATAGGAGAGCTATGAAATCAGCAAAGTCTAAATCATTAAGTTGCTTGCTCAGTGACCACTGGATTCAATTTATGTTGTTTTGAGTTATTTTTCCATAATCCAATCTATGGCCAGTAGATAGAGATAAATGGGGATAGAAGACATCCCTGCCTTACTCCTGTGTTTATTTCAAATGCTTCTGTAAGCTGCCCTTCATGCACCACACTACATTTCATTCTTTCGTACATTGTTTTTGTCAGGTTAATAAACTATGTGGTGATTCCGTAATGACCCAGCAACTTCCAAAGCATTCCTCTGTCTAAACTATACAAAATCTTGTTCGTTTCGATAAAAACAAGCTGGACTATGGTCGGATCAAATATTTCACCGAAGTGGATGCCTTCATTTGTTGGGGCAGCAATGCTTGAGGCCCGCTCACTGATCTTGACTTGTACAGAGATTCGGCACGGGCGCATGAAGGTCGTGCTACCCGCGACGACCGTTACAGAGACCCGACAGTGTGCATCATGAGCTATGCATATTTTCTTTTAGAACGCTACACGATCACTAGAACAGTATGAACGACCAGGATGAACCATGTATTGGTAGTTGGAATGTGCATACCTTCGAATCAGTGTACACAGACACACACACATAGTCCGCTGCTCTGTGAACCTATAATTACACAAGACAAACGGTTGAAAATCTGAAACATCGGGGATGGGACAGGTTATGGATATTGTTCACCAAGTGTGTTCAACCGAGGAACTTAGACCCTATGGTACAAATGAAATACGTGTCGTTAGAGTGCAGTACTTCCTTTCTGGTTGCCATCGCACAAGCCAAAGAATGTAGACAAAAAACTCATTGTTCGTCGATTCAAAAGTGCAGGCCTTGATTTTTAAAAACTTCTGAGAGCAACGCAGGATATTTACTTCATGGGTCTGACTATTTAAAATAATGTTTTCACAATTGTCTACTAGAATATTTAAACACTTCATCAAACGAGCAAAGTAGTGGATATCTGAAAGAAGGTTCATAGATGAAATGTGTATATTCTTGGTATTAGAGAATGAAGATGATCAGGCGCAGATGAGAACTACCTACAAAGTGAAGTTATGATCCGTATCGCGTTTTAATCAAGTACCTTTGACAAACATATAAAACAATATTGATTAAAAAATACTCAGAGGCAAACGAAACTCAGACTAACAGCTCCTGTGTTACTAGTGTTATTATATTAAGGCAAGAGCTAGCAATCCAATCAGTTCTTAAACAACGAATTGCCTTTGAAAATAAATGCATTTAAAACTAAACGTAAAGTAGAGAGAATTTACATAAATGACACTGTAAAAGACGATACCCAACATGAATACTTATAAAGCTATATACGGAGGGAACGAAGTACATCCATCAGATATCTCAGTACAAACAAGACTCACACGGCAGATTTTCAGGAGGATAGCAAGTGACAAAAGAATTAACGGGTAACCATAGGAAACCGTGAGAACAAATAATACACATTCAGCAATGAGCTTAAGAATAAAACATACAAGAAGTGAATCATCAATCACGGAGAGACAATAGTCCTGCTTTTATCGTCTTCATGTTGAGAGAAACTAACAAGTGATCGCGTCTCGTGCTATAATACTCGCACTATTAATGAATGTCGTTATTCCTCTTCAACGACTCTATATCGTTTTTCCTCGTTAAAGTTGAATATTAAATGAGTATACATATGTCTTATAGTCCGTTCAGATTCGTTTGCCGAGATGTTATGATTTATAATTCAAAAAGTTCTTGATGATTTCACATGATTTTTGGCATACGGTGTTAAAATGTCCATGTCACGAGAACATATGTGTTACTCGATGTCTAGCTATAACGGTTTTCTTAAAGCGGCGAATTCCTTTGATCTTTGCCCATGTAACTATTATTTTGACCCTAATCAAAATGTTTTACAGTAATCTAGTGCAACGATGGCCCATAGGCGTATTCATAAAATTGTACTTGGTGGCAAGTATACAAATTTTAAATTATATATTGAACTTTTGTTCGTAGAGTCAATTTGATATAGTTCCATGCTCTTGGTGTGAGTTTCCCAAATGTTGTCGCTGCCTTTCAAATACGTACATTTAGTTCCTCATCTAAGGAAAGTGTGGCTGTAATAGTGGATCCAAGATAGCTGAACTTCTGTACTGACTCAAGCAGGCTTCCATTCAAAGTAATGGTTGTTGGTTTGCTTATAACATATTTTTGATTGCTTGGGTGGTCTTGAACAATAAACTGTTTAACAAATCAACTAGGAAATTTTGCAAATCAAACTATTTATCTGTAGACTTAATCAGAGTAATAATCATTCAGAATCAGACGAGTCAAATAGGTCGATTACTGCTTTCGGCTGAACAAACAACAAACCATCCTTTTTCCAGTATTCCTCTTCTTGTCGTAACACATGATCCTCACATTTTACCCAGTAGTCTTTATTTATATTTGATAGAGCCTGATTTGTAAGTGTCTCAACATCGCATAATTTGAAAGTTTTATTTGTATATGCTACGTGTCCTTTAACTTTTGCCCAAACTAGTTCTATAGGATTTAAGTGTGCATGATATGGAGGTATGTCTCAAACATCTATGGCCATGTTCTTGAATTAACTTGTCTATTTTAAATATCTTTGTACGTTTTGTCTGTTTTACAAGGCTAAGCAATTCGGGTTTCAAGTAGCTGTCGTTAACTTGTATGTGTTCTTTTATGAGCCACGTTTTGATTGCATCTTTTGTACTTGATGATGTTGGGATTCTATCTTCTACGTTAACTACGTTATGGTATGAAGCATTGCCCATTATCAGACAAGAAGGTCGATCTAATATTGGAAGGATACTTTTCTCGATCCAGTCTTTAAATATGTGCCCATTCATTTCGGAGTGGTAGTCTCTATTGTCTATGGATTTTGAAATGAAAACGAGATGAGCATTCTGCAACAACCCATTATGTCTGCTACCTGCATAGCAACTATCAAACGTTGCCCTTTACTGCTTGGTACTGATCTTTTAATACTTCCATCTGCTAACTGCCATTCCTTTTCATTTGTATGATGAGCGTTGATCCAAGTTTCATCTAAATAAACAATATCATAATCATTTTCGCGCATTTCCTTCACTTCACGTAAATACTTGCTTCTAAGAGCTACTAGATGTGGCTTCTCACAAATAATGTTTTTTCCACCAGCATACTTTCTAAAGGTGAAGCCTGCACTTCTTAATATTTTCCATAATGAAGTTTTTGATATTTCAATGTCGTTGTTAGTTTTCAGCCAAAGCTTCAACTTTCTAAGTGTCACTTCTTCGTTTATATCAAACATTCGACAGATTTCTCTTTTTACTAGGTCCTTATCAAAACTGTCTAACGTTTCTTTCCTTCCTTGCTTTCTTGCATTTGTTGGCAATAAATATCCGCTTCCTTTAACTATTCGATCAAATGAACGTTTACACAAACCTAAAATATGCATTGTTCTCTTCTCAGGGTTTGATAAAGAACAATAAAGATGTCCCTTTTTACGCTCTCTGCAGAAGTATTGATAAATCTTTATAGCAATGTTATGCTCAGTAAAATATTTTGCCTTTATATTCCTTCTCACATAGACTTGCAGAAGATAATATGGATAGTGCCGCCTCCTTTCTGTAAATATTGAGATTTGCCTCTGAATTATGACTCGAACTCGAGTCTACGGCCGTGATTTTGACGTCACATAATTTCTGGTTTCGGCTAAAATGTCATTTTGTGCTAAACGGGAAATTTCATATGTAACATTTCTTTATAAAAATTTATAGTGGAAACATAACTATTTTAGGACGGTGCGCATTCAGCCGTGAAGGTCATGCCTATATGTTAAAGAATCAGCTGTGAGATGTAAGCATCTACATAATCCCGCCGGTGTTTATAATATCGATTGACTTTTTTTTTAATATAGGTTAAATAAGGCATCTTTGAAACTGGATCACATTTCTTTGATAAAAAAATATTTTTATAGCGACATTAGTATTCTAAACCTAACTTCAAAAGATCAATGCAAATGAACAATAAGTTTTTGAAAAAAATAAATTAATGTCTAGGCAAACGAATCTGAACGGACTATAGTAGTGATCTCTGCAAAACGTGTCATTTTGGCACGCCAGGTTTCTGTTTTTGAGATTGTGGTTCTGCCCTATGAACCGTCTTTGGCTCGAAAGGACAATAGATAGATAGATAGATATATACATATGCCACACATACATATGTCTATTGTTGTATAGTGGTCTACAACAAACGGTTTTATTATACACATTTTGGCCCAACCAATCCAACTTCAGCTCGGTATGTATGGGTATCGGGGTTGCGTAGTCTAGAGGAGGGCGTTGGCCCCAGGACAGGAAAGACCCGGATTCAAAGCCCATACAAATATGCGTGATTTTAACCAATTAAAAAAAAAATAATTCGTGGTTTCTTTATGATGTTAACCTTCCCCAATCATTTTGATAGAGAGATCCGATGTCTAGCCGTCTCAGATAACGGCAATAAACAAGAACCCATGCATACACTCGCGCACGTTACAGAAACCTTGGCAGCTAAATATCGAAAAGGGTAGGCCATAAATATGGCCGCTGCACGGGTAAACTTTCCAGAAACCTACAAACAATTGGATCCCAGGCTGTGCTTTAGAGTTCGTGCACATGGGCTATGATTTTCCCCCTAATTTTAACGATTTTAACGATCTGTGCACCTATGGATTTATTCGGTGTGCTGTGATGATGATCCTAATAACAAAACGTGTAGGTAGCGTGTTTACCTTTTCTCAACAATTTCTAGTAACGGGGTCAGATTAATGAGTCTGTTTCTGTTGTCCACTTAGACATGAATTAGGATCTTCATTAGCCACGCCAACGGAAATCTACAAGTTGTTAACTTTCAGACCATGTCTCTGATTCACCGGTTATTCTTTTTTTCTTTGACCAACATTATCTAAAAACTCTTTTGAAAGTACTAAATTATCAAAAACGAATATTCTGTAAGCAACTCAAAAATAGTACATTATTGGATTGTTTTATGCCTGATCATGGACCTAACATGAATAATTAATTTGTTATAATGTGTGTATTGACATTAATTGTCTTACAACCCTTAATGCTGACATGGACAGTCATTGATAATGACAGTGTTTTAATCTTAATGATAACCTACAGACAAGACAATTAGAAGACAAATGTAACATAAGAAGTGCTACAGTTTCTGACTCGTTTGTGTCATGTTTATCGGCAGATACTTCTTGTCCACATGGCTGGTTTGGTCGAGAATGCGAATTCGAATGTCACTGTGCAAACAAAGACGAGCAGTGTTTTCCTAGTACTGGTGGATGTACTTCTGGCTGTGATAAGTTATTCACCGGAGAAGGATGTCAACAGAGAAGTCAGTGAAAATATAGTCTGCGCATTTTATATCACTCTCTAGTTTGTTAATGAGCATGGAGACTAAATAAATCAGACAATAATAGACTATCATCATTGCTGTTAATTTACAAACATATAGTATATAATGAGGAGTGGGTAGCGTACGGCTAAATCCACTGTTTCACTGGCTGAATAGCCGTCGTGCGGTGTTCGAAACCCGCTGAGATAGAAATGCTTTCTTCTGTCGGGGGTGAAATAAAATTATTGAGTCTCACACGCCATGAGGATAGATTTGACCAAGCGGCTTTTATCTCTCTGGTCCTGTATAGTATATAGGGAGGATCGGGTAGCCGTACGGCTAAATCCACTGTTTCCTTGGATGAAAAGCCGCCGTGCGCTGTTCCAAACCTGCTGAGATGGAAATGATCTCTTCTGTCGGGGGTGAAATAACATTGCTGAGTTTCTCGCGTCATGACGATATATTTGACCATGCGACTGTTATCTCTCTGCTCCTATCGTGAGCCCTCCGACATACACCAGCAATGGTAATATACATCGTAAAGATAGTTTAGTTTATATATATATTACAGATAGTTTAAGATCATCATCATTAAGTATCGAGCCTAGTGGGGAAGGTGATCATGTCTCTCCACAACTTTCTATCTCGGCAGCTATTTATCATTTCTGTTGTTGATCATCAGCCAAGCATTCTCTTAAGCTGTATGTTATTTTTTTTCTCTTTGCTATCCTCTATCTCCAGTATGTTAAGACTGGCTCTACGTAACATTTAAGAACTCTTTTTCTTGTTTCTATTGTCAAAAATGGATTGCATAGTATTTTCCTCTTTTTTGGAAAGCTGCTTTTGCGTAAGCCATTCTACATCTCACCTCTTTTGTACATCTTCCGTCTGAGGTTAACATAGTTCCCAAATATTTAAATCCATTTACGTGTTTTAATATTGTTCCACTTGTCTTTATTTTGCACTGAGGTGAAGCCTTTTTCTTTGTTGTTACCATTACCTCTGTCTTTTTGCTATTAAAGCTGAGTCCTTTATTTTTGCTTTCTTTCACTATAATATCTAACATTTCTTGTAACTCATTTTCACTCTTAGCGATTAATACTGTATCATCAGCATACCTTAGATTATTTATATTATGACCTCCAATTGTTATTCCAGGCATGCCTCTTATGGATCTTAAAATAATATCACTATAAATAGTAAGCAAATCTTGTGACAGCACAAAACCTTGTCTAACACCTTGTTTTATTTGTTAAAACATTCCCAATTGGTTTCCAGTTTTTATGGTCACTGTTTGTTGCCAGTACATGTTCTTTATTATTCTTAGATCTTTGCTGTAGTTTAATAATAATATACGTTTAAGATAGTTTATATCATATAATATTACACCAATTTTTATAGCTCATATTTCACACACATTCTCTATATGTCTGTCTGTCTGTCTCTCTCTCTCTCTCTCTCAGAGAAATTCACTGTTAACATTTGCCTAAAACGCAAGAATCCATTCTACAACAATCAACAACCGTCAAACAAAAACCTCATTGTAACACATACAATTGCTCTTTCTGTCTCTTTCCTGTTTTCCCAACCACTCACACTTATTCATTCATTTTCCTCTTAAGCCGAATACGGCACATAGATTGGAAGTCATCGTTCTCCACCACTGA